>AP025064.1:15786611-15832645 GCA_036186865.1 Eustoma russellianum | reverse complement strand
TTTTTAATCCTTAGACTTGAGATTGTCATAGTTTCCAACATAAGGACTATTATATTTTGACATGATCTAATGTTATCCGTAACTGGACAATAATAAAGGTCATGATTGAGTATGATAGAAATTATGTAGAGGATATTGAACAATCAAGATAGAATTTGTCCATCTCTTTTGAGAGAGATATCTTTGGGCACCTCGATTAGTGAGACTGTGAAATGCATGGCCGTGCTCAAATGAATTGATAGTGTGATCAATGTCATTTGCTTTATCAGTATTCTTAGAGATCGAGTAATCATATGTTTGAACAATATAAGTATGATGCTGACCATGACTTATGTTCAAGCCAGATATCGTGTGACAAAAGGATTAATGCATGTACTATTATTAGGCTAGTTGGACTTTACTCGTATTTAGGCAGTTGTAATGTCTTACTAGAGATCAATTACGACTTGTTGGTTTAATGAAGATTTAACCGACTGCCAATTAATATGGGCCTATCGGGTCACACACAAGAATGCGTATGGACTGATATTAATAATATTAATGTTAGATATTAATAATTAATAATATTATTTTCGTTTTTATGATTATTATATATATATATATATATGTGTATGTGTGTGTATTATCGGATAATAACGAGAGAATTCATATCTGATATAGATTTTGAATATCATGATAGAATCCATATCTGATATGGATTTTGATTGGCATTAACTAATCCAATTTGGACTCGGATTTGATGTCTACATATATCTATATATGCTGGTGCATTTCGTATAGTGAATACACATAATAATCAAAGAAACAAAACAAAGCTCGTTTTTTGAGAAAAGCCAAGTTCTTCAGCCGCACTGTATCAAGAGCTAGCACTCCGGGCGGAAGCATTCGTGTGGATACCGACAGAGGGTGTTCGTGATTTCGCACCTCTTTCATCTGCGGATTTCGAATCTATAGAGGTATTTTGAGTTTTTTCATCGAATTAAACGAACAACATAGATCCTTGGTAGGAAATCGGAGATCAAGTTTGTTTTTCCGCTGCACGTTTTTGCAGTGATCTCGTATGTTTCCTAACAAACATGATTTGCCCATACACCCACTATATAAGTGATTAATTTTTTTAGCAGGCAAGTGCAAAAGTTGCAAATCTTGAAGGAAAAAACCAACATCATACATTATCAGAAAATATTTCAAATGGCGAGCGAGAATTGAGAAATGTCAACGCCATTTAAACGTTCTTGATATGCAACAAATAAGCTATTTTAGATGTCAAGCCCAAGCTTAAATGGTTTTATCATCTGTCAAGCCGGAGAGAGGAACTCACCAACCGCGAAAATTGTTTGAGCAACTAGCAGGCAGAAAAAACGGTGGCTGCTCCACTGGTCCGCTGGAGAATGTGCCGCGGGTGGCTCTGCTGGTGGTGGTTGTTTAAGAGTAGGTTGTGGTTGAGTTTTCGCCGCTAGAGGACGGGTGAAAAATTTTCAGAAATCTGTTGATTTTAGGGGGGAGAATCGATTAGGTTAGAGAAAACTTTTTCATAAAAAAGTAGCATGACACATGGCGTGCTTCTATTGGTCCGCGTTGCAGAATATTTTTTAAAAACTTCAGCTTTCACACGTGGAGACAGTTGATTGGACGTCTCATAATTTGTCTCACTCACTGACACCTCTCATCCGAACCGAGTAATACTAGGGGTAGATCTTGACCATTATGTCTATTGATTTATATTGAATAGTGTCCCAAGGACATAGCCTCTTTCCAGCAAGTGCATAGTGTGGTAGCTTCCTTTACCTGTATGCTTTCCTGCAGTGCTGAGGGGCTCCTTATGTAGACTACTGTGTATTAGACCAAGTTTCTATTAGCGGGCCGTTGGGTAACTTATTTACATCCTTACACTACCTTTGAGACTGGATGTGGCAGGAACCCTTACTGGTTGGAATTAAACCTTTTATATTGAATAGTGTTTCAGGCGGAGGGGGGGACCAGTTGGTGGGAGTACCAATTGCACGTGTCTAGATTCTTTTGGTGATGTATTCAATGCCCACTTGCGTCTCCAGGACATAGCCCAACTGGTTCCGGACAGGGGTTTTCGAAAGAGAGGTCAGGGGTTCAATTCTTGCCAAAGACAAGAAAGCAAGAAAGCTCCTTCCCAGCAAGTGCATGCAAGAAAGCTTCTTCCCAGCAAGTGCATAGTGTGGGAGCTTCTTGGCCTGTAGGCTTGCCTGTAGTGCTGGGGGCAAATGACCAAGCTCCTGCTAGCGGACCGTTGGGCATCTGATTTACCTCCCTACACTACCTTTGGGACTGAGTGTGGCAGGGACCCTTACTGGTTGGGGTTCAACCTTTTTTTCAGTGCCCACTTGCATTATTGTATTACTTAGTCACTTTTGACTACCATGCAGGACTTTTTCAGGAGCAAAGTGTCAAATCGCACGCTTCAGTCTCCAATGCCTCAGCTTCGTGTTTTTATATAAATAAAAACACATCGGCCTTTTAAATTTTGTAAGACGTTGCCATGTAACATACATAAGGAGTCTATGCAATACCCACTTGCATTATGGTATTACGTAGTCATTTTTGACTAGCGGCTCTTTCCGGAGCAAAAGGGTAAAGTCCCAGGCTCCGGAGTCTTCAATGCCCTAACCTTATGAAGCTGCATAGAGGATGTAAGTAAAAAACACGGCGGTCTTTAAAATCGGTAAGACATTACCAGATAATTCATACAAAGAGTTCACTGCACCGGTCATGTAATATAGTATTCAATTGGATCGGATCTAGGTTTATGACTTTCAGACGAAGATAATAGTATTGTTCTTACGCTACGCGTGACCTTATTCGAATATGCATCTTTCTTGGACAATATTCCAATCCGAATACTAATTGAAGTATCCCTTCGGCAGCAGGCAGGAATTTTTTTGTCTATAACATAGCACATTGGTGGACATACTGAAGTGCAATTTATAGCATATTTATGATACATTGCTTCGTTAATGGAATTTAGCACACCACTGCATCTTTGTCAAGTGAAATTTCACAAATATTGTGTACTGATCAATTTGTTTCACGGTCTCATTTGCAATTTAAAAGTGCTGCAATTTAGATTTATGTCATTTGCAATTCCATTACAATGTTCTGCAATTTACAGGCATAAAGGTTCTTCTGTGAATAAATTTCCGACACACAATAACACATAGCCAATATATATCAACGATTAAAAAACTATCGTTAGGATCGGATGAGAATGAGAGACATACAAATAACACGGTTAATCCTCTTCAGACCCTGATAATGCATTTCAGTCTTCAGTCTCTCATTCTTTGCCAACCTGCATTCTACAATCACCAATTTAGCTTCAAGGTTTCCATTTGTGCTTGTAAACTGCTACGTTTAGCTTCCGGCCCCTCAATTTATGTCCGCATATCATCCCTCTCAATTTCCATGGCATCAAGTCTTCTAATTTATTCGGGTAAAACTTCTACAGACCGGATACACATTTCTGAATCTGGCCACTCCCAAAATCTGCATCCTCGTCCCTGTCTTCCTTCCTGCAAATTATTATAATTATTTAGCAGCTGGAGGAGACAAAACCTGACATCAACAACAACATTAAACAATTATTACCCATTGATTAGAGGTTTCGCCAAGAACGAGTATGAGAGATCGGATATACGCAACCATATCTATGTGTTATAAACACACAGAATTTGTTTACCGATGATCCACAATAAAAAATTGCATCGGCTACTACTTAACAATATAACAACTACAACCAATTTAATAAACGAATTTATCCTTCACTTCATTTTTCATTGAAAATGGAAAAGACAAAAACCCAACATCAAAAAAACAAATTTAGCGGTTCGGTCCGTCAACCGCTAGAATAAATTCAGTAAATAGAAGTTTCAACTCAACCAGATGAATCTCAATTTCAAAGCCTTATAAGAGAAGCAGCAAAGCATGTATCAGACTTGCAACCTGAACTATGTTGCAAATACGAAATCATGTGCTAGAGTTCTTATCAGTCCAAGAAGTCCTTGCAATCTTTCCGCGCCAACAACTCACCGTCTCGCTCATTTTATCTGCAATTTCGTCTCTTCTCTCACCTTCCGGAAATTTTTGGCTTCAGATTTGATATCTGCGACCCTACAATTTCAGCAGTCCTCACCTTCTACGATTTCCAGCTCCAGGTCACGAATCTATCAGCTCCATCGATCGTCTCTCCCAGCACTAGATTTCGTCTCCAATGCTGTAGTTTATTGTAGTGCAATCTAGTTATGTCCTGGAGTCGCTCTCTATTTCCGCTACCGACCTCCTGAAGTCACTCTCTCTTTGGACACTTTGTAGGTGTGGGATAGTTGCGTCTTATATCGATTTGGATTTGATTATCGGAATTTGGTATCGTATCGAAAATTGAAAATTGGTGTTGAAAATCGAAAATCAATTTTGATTTACCATCGCAACATTTGGATTTGAATATCATATTGTATCGAAAATTGAAAATTGGATTTAGAAATCGAAAATTGATTTTGATTTACATCGCAACATTTTGAAAATTGCATCATTAGATTTTGATTATGGCTAACTATTTGATTGGAGATTGAGTGGATGACTAGATTTGTTTGAATTGGGATGATCCTTTGAATATAAAAAGTATTATGGTAGTTTATTTGCGAATGAGAAACTCGATATTTTTCTATATTATTTGAATATATATTTATACTTGTTTCCTCGTGTATGATTCGATAGTGTGTACATAAAGGTTATTTATTGAGCGATGTTTTGTCGTCCATATTATACCTTAATTAGCATTTTATAATACTAACATGTTATATAATTTATACATACTGAAATAATTATACCAAGTTAGCAAATAACTTAGTATAACATCCTATATATTTAACATAATTTTAACAAAATAAAAATTTCTCGTGTCATGTAATATATCAGAAGCCTTTTAAATATACCACACACCGCTCCCCGTGTTTTTTTCTCTCCTGACTGGCGGGTTTGTTTTTTTTATTAAGTAGTTACAACGTTTTAACATTTACAAATTCATATAACAGTGTCAAACTTTTGTCTTATTTTAAGTAAACCTGTATTCTGTTTATAACATCCTGTAGGTTAATGAGGCTCAGTTTTCATGGTAGACTTAAAATTATTATATCTATTAAAAATTTATTTTATAGTTTCAGTTAAATTATTATTATCATTGTACGCAACTAAAAAATCAAAACACAAAATAAAAAAGCTAATAATTTATGATCCACTTTTTATTACTTTAAATTTTCCAACGGACTAGCGGATATAGTATATGTGTAGAGATATCCAATGTTTATATCTTGAACAAATGTTGTATTTTTACCATTATACTGCAATCTTTTAGCTCTAAAAATATTATTGGAAAAATTATAGTATCTTTGAGGCAAGGAGGTTATGTTTTAACTAGAAAATATACCATGTATTCACATGTTATGAATCATGTTCTTTTGTATTGACCTAAAAGGATTATAGATTTGGATCTTCCAACCCATTCAGTGAAGGTAAAGATCTTTTCTTAGGCCATCTCCAACCACAAAACCAAATTTTGCACCAAATCACCTATTTGGTGCAATAAACAGTAAAAAGTACTCCAACCACAAACACCAAATCCAGCACCAAATAAGAATATTCCTTAAAGATTCTTCTATCATTCTATTTTTCATTCATTATTATAAATTATTTAACATAAATTTAACATTCATATAAATTTAATGTAAGATGATGAATTAAAAATTTATAAAAATCTTAACATGTTGGAGTTGCTATAACGAAATTAACGAAATTAAAATTTTTATAACGTAATTAGCGAAATTAAAATTTTTATAACGAAATTAACAAAATTAAAATTATTATAACGAAATTAAAATTAAATTAATATGATTAAAATGATGATGTGGAGGATGAATAGTGATTTGGTGCAATGAATAGTGTTGCACCTATTTGGTGCAACACTATTCATTTTCACCAAATTGGTGTTCATTTTGGTGCTTGGTTGGAGCAACTTTTTGCACCAAATTGGTGTTTTGGGTCTCCCATTGGAGATAGCCTTAGTGTCTTATTTTTGTCTATTGATTATGCCACATATCTCACTAGAACAAAAATAAAATATAGTTTACAAGATGGAACATAGAAAAGGCTAGCAAAATTTTTCTTTTCTTATTTTTTTATCCCATTTAATAAAATTATATCTTATATACTGAGGTTACGGGTTCGAGCCGTAGAACTCTTACACCAAAGTGTAAAGTAACGTTACGTATATCAGATTACGAAACGATTCGCCCTTTCTTCAGATTCTGCGTAAACGCGGAAGTATAATACACCAGAAATGCCTCTATATTATCTTATGTATTGAATTGTTACCCAGTATATAGGAGATTATGAGGGATATGAGATCCTTAACCTCAAGTATATACTAGTCTTTGTTCGGCGATATTTCCTAAACTCTCTGGTTTCCTCTTTATATTTTGGTTTTTTGTCCTCAGGTTCAGTCCTTAATCTTTCTGCTTCACTCCCCAAGTCTGCTCTGCTCTTCAGGTACTCAACTTCTCTCCTCCTCAGCTATTTTCTTTTGTTTTCAATCAACATCCATGGATCTACATTCCGGATCTCTGTCTTTCCATGCTCAATCTGTCGCACAGTTTATGAGGAAGAATTTGTTGACTCCAGATTGCTGACATTTTTTTTTTGTGTGTGGGCAATTTGAAGTGATGTTGTTTATTGATTTCGTCATTCACTCGATTGATTTTCATGCGCTCACTTATTATTAGTAGAGAAATCGCATTTCCACTTAAATAATTTCTCCGCATGTGTAGCTCCGTATGACTATGGTCATTTTGCTGTAAAACCTAGTTCACCTCAGCGGCCTTATTGCATGTTTATTTCGATTTTTCCTGCTAGTGTTATGATCTGAATTTGAAGTAGACATACATTTGATTTTCTCAGAGTGAAGTTGAGTGTTTATGCTTTTCAATCCTGACTTAGATGTGCGACCTGCATTATGGGGTTTAGGAGTTAATTACCCTGATCTATTTGCTAGGATCTAGTGTTGTTAGATGCTGAACAGAAAGTTATGGCAGCTGATTGTTCAAAAGCAAAGTTATGTAGGACATCAAAGGACCTTTTGACTAAAAACAGAAGTACATATTATTAAGATTTATTTGTCTAAAAGGGACCCACGTCTATAATATCTGCTTTTCCTTTGTGCTGAATCTTTGGGAATTCATACGAGTATCTTTAATTTATGGGTTCTTTACGTGTTCATGTTTAACACCCTCGACTCTTTGACCTTTTATTCTTTTTGTCCCATATTTTTAATTTTCTGTATTGCTTAAACTTTTCCTTCAATCTGAATCTTCTGCTGATTATTAGATCTTTGTTTGCTGGATTTACGTTTTTCACTTTAGCACATTACATTTTCAGCTACATTGTTTAATCATGCTGATGCATCATCTTCATTGAATAGATCTACTATGCAGAAATTCTTCAAATTCTTGGGGCATCCTTGTTTGCTTGCATTCTCTTACTACTTGTTTACTTTCACTTCACTGGCAAGAGTCTATTCCTCTTTGAATAGCCTTTTAGTGTTTTTTTGGCTGCTATGACTGTTTCCTTTTGTTTGGGTAGAGGATCAATTGAAGGTAAGTCCACGAGCGGCTATGTATTATTGCTAGAGTAATGTAAAAATTTGCATTTGATATGTCATGATTTCATCTGTTCTCCGGCTCTTCTGGATTCTGGTTATTTCAGATAACAACTTATTATGTAACTACACATTTATTTTAAGTTCTCGATCCCTCTTGCCTCAATATGCTGTGTTACCGAAACCATGATTATATTATTGTATTTAAAAAAACCTTTCCTTCTTTATATCCATTCCTTTTCCCACAGGATTAGAAAATGTCTGATCTGGAGGCTCCCCTACGACCTAAGAGGAAGAAGATTTGGGTGGACTATTTCGTCCAGTTCAGATGGATTATAGTCATCTTCGTCGTTTTGCCCATCTCTTTCATGCTGTACTTCCGAATATACCTTGGGGATGTCAGATCTGAGTGGAAATCATACAAACAGAGGCAGAAAGAGCACGATGAAAACGTGAAAAAGGTAGTGAAGCGGCTTAAAGAGCGGAATCCATCTAAAGATGGACTTGTTTGCACTGCTAGGAAGCCATGGATAGCAGTTGGAATGCGAAATGTGGACTATAAGCGTGCAAGGCATTTTGAGGTGGATCTTTCTGCTTTCAGAAATATTCTTGACATCAACAGGGAGAAAATGATTGCTAGAGTAGAGCCACTGGTAAACATGGGACAGATCACAAGGGCTACTGTTCCAATGAATCTGGCACTTGCAGTTGTGGCCGAGTTGGATGATCTGACCGTTGGTGGCCTGATTAATGGCTATGGAATTGAAGGGAGCTCCCATATTTATGGCTTGTTTGCAGACACTGTTGTAGCGTATGAAATTGTGCTACATGATGGGCAGGTCGTTAGAGCTACCAAGGACAACGAATATTCAGACCTTTTCTATGCTATTCCATGGTCTCAGGGGACCCTTGGGCTTCTTGTTGCAGCTGAGATCAAGCTTATACCTATCAAGGAGTATATGAGACTGACATACACACCTGTGATTGGAAATTTACAGGAGCTTGCTCAGGGATATATTGATTCCTTCTGCCCACGAGAGATGGAGACCAAGATAACCCTGCAAAAGTTCCAGATTTTGTAGAGGGCATGGTATACGGTCCAACAGAAGCTGTTTGCATGACTGGTCGTTATGCTTCAAAAGAGGAGGCTAAGCAGAGAGGTAATAAGATAAATGAAGTTGGTTGGTGGTTTAAGCCCTGGTTTTACCAGCATGCCCAAACTGCATTGAAGAGGGGTGAATTTGTGGAGTACATTCCTACAAGGGAATATTATCACAGGCACACTAGGTGCTTGTATTGGGAAGGGAAGCTGATTCTTCCATTTGCAGATCAATGGTGGTTCAGGTTTCTGTTGGGTTGGATGATGCCACCCAAGGTTTCTCTGCTGAAGGCAACACAGGGTGAAGCAATTCGGAATTATTATCATGAGATGCATGTCATTCAGGATATGCTTGTCCCCCTGTACAAGGTTGGAGACGCTCTTGAGTGGGTCCATCGTGAGATGGAGGTACGACATTATTATTTCTGTTTCTTATTGAATTTTGTCCACTGCTATTATGGTCCATTATCTCATCAAGTTAGGCTTGTGTCCTGGCCGTTTGGCCTATTTTTTAGTAAATGGCATTGCTGCATCATCAATATTTGTTGTTGTTTAGGTGTATCCAATCTGGCTATGCCCACACAGATTGTACAAACTGCCTGTGAAGACTATGATATATCCTGAGCCAGGATTTGAACTACAGCGCAGGCAGGGGGATACAAATTATGCTCAAATGTATACTGATGTTGGTGTATACTATGCTCCTGGACCAGTCCTGAGGGGTGAGGTATTTGATGGTGCTGATGCTGTCCGTAAAATGGAGAGCTGGTTAATTGAAAACCATGGGTTCCAGCCGCAGTATGCTGTGTCCGAGATGAATGAGAAGACCTTCTGGAGGATGTTTGATGCTGACCTTTATGAAAGTTGCAGGAGAAAGTACAGGGCAGTCGGTACTTTCATGAGTGTGTATTACAAATCAAAGAAGGGAAGGAAGACCGAGAAAGAAGTGCAGGAAGCTGAGCAAGCTGTTCTTGAAACGGCTTATGCTGAAGTCGATCAGCCTGCAGACTGAGATCTGGCTGGGAAATTTGAGGAACTTGAGTAGGATTTTCTGGTTGCAGTTTGGTTTTTGTATTTGCTTTTCTGTTCTGCTGCTGTTTGAACTCCTTTTGTCGAGATCGAAAGAATTTGGAATTCATGGAAGGTTATTTTCCTTTTATAGGAGTTTCTATTGCCTCTAACGGCTTTATCTTCTACTTTACAGTTGTTACTGTTCATCTACAGTGATATCTAACGGCCACAAAGATAACGACTAGTTACCTGTTTATCTCGGACTAATTAACAGTGGAGATTCTAAGCTAATATATTTACAAAAATAAGCTAAAGTAATGCAGCTCAGCTTTAGCTTCGCTATTTGGGTGGTTGTGTCTATATCTCGTCACTCCGGTTCAGTACACCTTTAATCAATCTCTTCTATCTTATTTACCTTGGCTTTTCAGTCCTTTCCTATGTCACCTCGGCTGGGCAGTATTTCTATCTGCTCAGTACAACTTCATCTCAGTCTCTAACTTTATCATCAACTGCTTTCTATATTACTTCAGCAGCTACTTCCTCACATCGGCTGCTAACTATAGTATTTCGAATGCTTCTTATTTCACATGGACAGCTATCTCTACTTCCTCACATCGGCTGCTAACTATAGTATTTCGAATGCTTCTTATTTCACATGGACAGCTATCTCACATCGGCTGCTAACTATAGTATTTCGAATGCTTCTTATTTCACATGGACAGCTATCTCTACTTCCTCACATCGGCTGCTAACTATAGTATTTCGAATGCTTCTTATTTCACATGGACAGCTATCTCTTTAATTCAACTGTAACCTCGGCTACTAACTATAGTATTTCGACTGCTTCTTATTTCACATGGACATCTATCTCTTTAATTCAACTGTAACCTCGGCTGCTAACTATATGCTTCTTATTTCACATGGACATCTATCTCTTTAATTCAACTGTAACCGTAGCATCTCAGCAGCTTCATATTTTATCTCGGCGCAGTTCGGCTGCTGAGCTCGGATGGGCCTATATGTTTACACTTTTTGTTATCTGACGGTTTGTATTATGTAGACTGCTTTATCTTTTCAGTAAGCTAACATCATCTACCCAAATACCCCTCCCTCTCTCACCCAGCGGTACTCATTGCATTCCTCCGAACGCCTAGAAGAGAGGAGCCTCTCGTGAGGCCTGTTATAAATGGAAAAATCCAATGGTTTTTGTTGGATAATTCTTTTTCCTAATGTGAAATTATTATGTGAAAACTGGAGTGTGAATAGTTTTGAATTTTTTTATGTTATAATTTCACCTGCATCTCCGATATCTTTATTTTGTTTTATGACGTGACATATTTGGAATTGGAATCTTCTAGTGGGTTTTGGGTTTGGGTAATGCATTAAATAATTCACTTTAATCATGGACATTCTTTAATATAAATTTTTCCTTCAGTTTTTTTCTTTTAAATTTTTTCACTATGCCAAAAGAATAAAATTTCTTCAATTTTACACATTCTTAAAAATTTTCATTTAGTTTTTTTTTCTTTTTCATAATTTTCAGATAAGCCAAAAAAAGAAGTAATTTTCTACAAAAGAATAACTTGGCCAATCTGGTTTCATTGTTTAATAAATTGTCAGTTGCGGAGCTTGGCTTGGAGAGCAAAAAGTCATGGTAAGATTTTGAGGGTTTCCATCATCTCATTTCTAAAAAGATTTGTGAAAAATACAAATTAAATAATTCAGCACCCTTTTAAATGAAGTGATTACATTCAGAAACGTCTACAAGGTATCTACTAGAAACTGAACTAACATCTCTATCTCAATTGAGTCGGAAAGTTTTAGCTCATACAGCAGTGAAATACCCATACTGTTGATGTCTTCGTTTTCAAATATGTACCACACTGGACGCTTGGGTTGTTCATTTTCTAATACCTTGAACCTTTGACTTGTAGCGCGCTTGTGGGTACTGCGTCTTTTGGTCCAGTGAAGAGCAACATAAGTTAGTCATTTGGGTGGTTCTAAAAAAAAAAAAAAAAAAAAAAACCTTCCTGACAGTTATTTATAATCAGCCAACCAGGCTAGATCATTATATTTTTGGATGAACTTAGAACATAAACATAGACATGTATAATAATATATACTGGAATTACAAAGGGTAAATAAATTATCTTTACCTGTGCAAGACAAAAACATTTACTCCCTTTTGCTCACGTTTTTAAGTTTACATTAGGAAAAGATTTGTTCACAAGATAATTTTATGTTGAGCATTGTTCATAAGAGAAGTTTTATATTGTTCTTGAAGTTAAGTGTTACGTCCGTGACTTCGAGGGAAAGAAAAAAAAATTTAAATAAAACAAAGATGATAAATCCTAGTCTATTTAGAATTTTGAAATTAGGATAAGTCCTAAACCAAATACAATTAGGTGAACTAAAGATAGAATTACATGGAAGAAATCCTAAACAACTAAGATATATACCAAAACCTAAACTATCCTTCTATTTAAATAACCTAAACTACCCAAACCCTACCCCTTGCACCTCAGCTGCCGCCTCTGCTGGAAGGAAATAATTCATTCCCTCAAGATTTCGGCCATCAGCAATAATATCAAATATTGATATTTGATTGCTGCAAATTGGCCTAACGTGAACAATCAAATAAGAGTAAGGAAAAAAGAAAAGAAAAGGTGCAGCCTTTGAGTCTCAGCGAGCTGAGGGTTTGAGGAAGAAACTCAGTCCCGCCTTCAACAAGCCTTAATTCAATTGTACGGTATAGTATACGTAAATCAAGTAAGTAATCTCTCTATACTTGCTATGATTTTGCAAATCTATACGTTATTTTGGTATTAACTTTGGATCATGTATAAGTAAATTTGGATGCATAGATGAATGTACATACATTTCTTATGTAGCCGAATATATGTGTATTTGTATAATTATATATATGTGTGTTGTGGTTGGCATGCAAATTTTATGCCATTTGTAATTGCTGTGGTTTTTAGATGCTCTGGCCGAATGGCCATTGATGAAAAAAATGCTATATTTTGATATTTGTGGTATTGCACCCGTGACTTTATGCATATATATTTTATTGTGTGCCTCGGTTGTAGGCCTTGGCGGCATGTATGTGTGAAAAATCTCATATTTATATTGTGTGCTGTTCTTAAATATAATGTTCTATGTAAAGTGATCTTCAGAAAATAGATAAAAACTAGTTCTCTCCGGTAAATGTTGAAGCAATAGAATAAGAAATTATTTTGTTTACGTATCTTAAAAATAGTTTTCTCCAACTTTTATTTGAAGATTTTGCCTATATATTTTGAGCCACAAGAATAGGAAATCATTTTTGTCTGCATATTTTTAAAATTAAGTGGTTGTTGGAATTATTGAATAATTTTAAAAATGTAAGAAATCGTAAAAGAAAAAGAGAACTTTTCTTTTTGTAAAGTATGAAAGTTGTGTTATTGTATTTACAAAAAAAAGGGACCGAAGGTTTACAAGGAAATATTAAAGCTCGGTTTCCAATATAGAATTGCATAACATGCATAAATTGAGTTTTGAGAAGGTGTCAATATATTACATATATGAATATAAAGCAATTTATTTTATATATTTTTGAAATAAATGTTAGGTATTACGATTAGTGGCCGACTTCCTTCAAAATAAGGTTTGAGTTGTGAAAATTGTAGGTATATGGTAGTTTATTTTATATGCCATGTTTATATATGAATTATATATGAAAATAATATTTGCGATATTATGTGTATGGCCGAAATGGGGGTGTGTTGTGGGTGTTTATATGTAAGGGTGGAAAATATTGTAGAAAATGGCAGGTTTTTTAGTGTGTGAGGGAAAGAATTGGATAAAATTCATTGGGTGCCAATTAACTGAAGGCACCCACTTGCCGATGTGGGATTAAATGTAAATGTGTACATATGATGAACAGAAACAAATGGTATGCAGATTCACAGGGTTGTCCATAAAAATATTTTGGTATTCTATGTTGCAGTGGACGAAAGGAAACAAAAAAAAGGACAGTGTTGTTTGGTTTCTCTTTTCTGAATATTGGAATTTCATGTGTGTTAACGATGTGAGGCAAATCACATTTGAGTATATTTGTTGCATGTTGCAAGTTAGTTATTTGGTATATCAATATTAGATTTGGTATTTGACATGGGATATTTGGTTATTGGTCTATTTGGTTAGGGTATTTGGTAATTGAGGGCATTTTGGTAATTTTGACAAATTTGACCTTTTGGCCTTTTTGGAATTTGGACTAACTTTGGTACTTGGAAATGATTTCGAAAAGTTGCATTTGCATATTTTTGGAAATTCACCCTTACAAATGAAATATATCGGTGAGCCGAGTTGATTCCTATTTTGGTTATCGAGCGCTGCAGATGTAACTACCTCGTCAGGGACAGGGTTTCTGTATGCCTATTCGGATTGCTGCAGATATAACTACCTCGTCAGGGACAGGACTTCTGTATGCATATATTGGGCCTGACGTAACTACCTAGTCCGGACAGGGCTAAAGGCATATTTGGTGCATAGACGTAACGACCTAGTCTGGACAGGGTGTCTATAGTATATTTGGTTTTGGAGAATCAATTCGTAAGTCTAACGGTATAAGTCACTTGTAGGGATAGTGCTATAGCCATTGCATTTGATTTTGGACTTTGGACCGATTAAACCGGATTTGGTTATTTGGATTTTTGGATCGGTTTAATCGGATGTGGACATTGGATTTGGACATTGGACATTGATATTGGAAACATTAGTTTTGAGATAAGGAGAACAATGTCATTGCATTGCTTTGAAAAAAATTGCATCACGTTTTAGCTTGGACTAACCTTCGCTTGGCTGTCGTTTGGTTTGACTTGGTCATCGGTCTATTTGTTGACTTTGTTACGTACTTAATTGGACTTTGTTTTGTACTTTGCTGGGTCTATTTGCTCTATTTGCTTTTGGATGTTAGGGGCAGAGTTGTAAATTTACTTGCGAAGAGAAGCATGATATTATTTTATGTTGCTATATATCGTTATCACACTTGCTTCTCCGTGTATGATCCCATGGTAAGTATAGTGGGATTACTTGCTGAGCGACTTGTCGCTCAAACCACGCTTTAACATATTTTGCAGATAGACAAGTGATTGAGTTAGCATACCAAGGATGACCAAGAGTGGAGATATTGAGGTCGATGACATTCCAATGAGACTTTCGAGGGCTTAGTTGAAATAATGATTTTTGATACTCGAGGTTTATGTGCTTTAGACATTTAGTTATCTACATTTGACATTTGTATCGGATTTAGATTTGCCTAGACATTGATATTATGATGATGATTATTTCGAGGTTTTTGAATTTTGACTTCCGCTGACGTGTATCTGTTTTGATTTTGACGCTTTGCATTCTTTAGTGAGATACAGCGGGTGCACTGTTCCTGATGTTAGGGCTCGGGAACGGGACGCTACAGGTGGTATCAGAGCCAGGCTTTAGATCTGCCTCGGAAACGCAGGATTAATCAGAACACTTAGACATAAGCTACGATTTTACCCATAAGAAAAAAGTAGACTTAAGCGATGATCTTAGACCTAAGTTATGATCGGGTCATGGGAGGTGTATGGCGATGGTGAGCTTTTCTTGTCTAATTATCGATTTATCCGCGTTCCACCTTTCAACTTGTTATCGACTAATCTGATTTTCGCCTCATGAACTTGAATTACAGAAGATACCTTCACGACGTGATCCAGCTGGTAATAATGGTGACGATCAGTAGGCACAGGGGACCATTCCCCAGGTACTGGCAGACACGCTGGCCACTCTTACTGCATTGGTGGCCCAGCAGCAGGTGTAGCTGGCTCACTTGCAACAACAACAGGATTAACAGCAGCAAGCAACCACCACCACCACCCCTAGGGGTTTCGATTCTTTTACCGGGAGATGCAGAACTCCCGGATACCTATGTTCAGGGTACCACCCAACCAGAGGAGGCAGAGATTTGGCTCAAGAATGTATCCGAGCAGTTGAGGTTGTTAGAGGTTCCGGATGGCCTGAAGGTGGATGTGGTGGTACCATTCTTGGAGGGCGATGCAGAGCGATGGTGGTAGGGTGTGGTACGTAGACGGACTACACCGCCGACATGGGCCCAGTTTAGGGAGGAGTACCGAGGCACTACGTTCCTGAGAGTGCCATTCAGAGGTGGATGACAGAGTTTCAGCTCCTGACACAGGGGTCCATGACTGTTGATCAATATTCTGAGAAATTTCATGCACTCGGGAGATACATGCCTGCCGTCATGGACGACGAGAGGACAAAGATGTTGAAGTTCGAGACGGGTTTGAGCTCACGCATTCAGTCATTGATCATATGCGCCCAGCCTACCACTTTTGAGGGATTGTTGGAGGTGTGTCGTAAGGTCGAGGGTGACCTTGTGAGGGTGGCGACGGAAGAGAAAAGTAAGAGACCTCGAGAAGAGAGCAGCAATGGTGGACCCGAGAGGTGGGTCAAAGTTCCTAAGAGGGGTCAGATAGCTCAATCACGACCTCAACAGCAGCAAGAGCTCGGAGATAATGTGCTGACAGTGATCCCTACTTGCCCCACATGTGGACGAAGATACGCAGGATAATGCTAGAAAAGGTGGGATCATGTTACAACTGTGGAGAAATGGGCCATATGGCTAGAGATTGCCCAAAGCCGAGGAGACACGCCCTAGGGTCCAAGTGATGCGATCAAGGTACCTTTAGTTATGAATTTCAAATGATTAGGTTATACCTATGTAACTTGTATTTGAACCCCTGAACATGATGAGTGTTATACTAGTAAGCAATTGGTTGTAATCAATGATACTAACCACAAAACGGGTTAGATGGTGGTTAAGATGTAAATCTTGGAAATTATCAACATAAGGTGATGATATCAATATCGTTTAAGGAAATTAAGATGCACATAGAAACACGTAAGAATCGATGAATCTAGTAGGCTTGAACTGAGATAATGTAAGCATGAACAAATAGATACTGTCGAATCTAGAAAGCTTGAAGCGAAGGTGAGTAAGCGCGAACAAGTGGTGGTGCTATTCATGTGAGATTTAGTTGGGTTAAATTTACAATTGGAATGATCAAACCAAGAAGTACTGTGGATTAGAGTGGCGTAGTAGTGTAATGGTTTAATATACTTTAAGATGGTTAAATTAATAACCCTTTAAGTTGAATCTTAGAATATAAAGCGAGCGGAGCTAAACTATAATCACATCAATAAATTATGATATTATTCCTAGGATTAACAATCTATATAGACGAGTAGGCTTGAACACATAAGATGGTATAAGGAAAGTTCCTAAGTTGTAACTACGAAGACATTAAGTTAAAAATTGTAGTACACTTAAGTACGATATAGACTAACATTTAGGTTGAGAACCCCTAGTGTGACAATCTCCTTAACTTTAATTCAAAAACCATAGATAGATTAGGTTACTATGTAACAAGTGGAGATCAACGGATGTAGCGATTATATTGTATATATGCAAGCAATGATCTCGATGGCTAAGTCCTATGTCGTAGAAGTGCAATGATTAGCAAATTGGAGTACTTGATGGATATTTGGTTGGTTATTTATCTAGGAGGTGAATCTTATATGATGAGTTTAAGAATTCGGAATTGCAGAATACAATAAGTTGAATGATATATGTTAAGTGCTATAGGTGGAAATTGAGGGCTTAACAACCTAAAAGTGAAGTCGATATAATGATAATTGTGACATATACTAGGTATTGAATCAAGTAGAAATGTACTAAGTATTGATCACGTAATACACAAGTTTGAGGACGAAACTTATTGTAAGGGGGGAGGTCTGTTACGTCCGTGACTTCGAGGGAAAGAAAAATAAATTTAAATAAAACAAAGATGATAAATCCTAGTCTATTTAGAATTTTGAAATTAGGATAAGTCCTAAACCAAATACAATTAGGTGAACTAAAGATAGAATTACATGGAAGAAATCCTAAACAACTAAGATATATACCAAAACCTAAACTATCCTTCTATTTAAATAACCTAAACTATCCAAACCCTACCCCTTGCACCTCAGCTGCCGCCTCTGCTGGAAGGAAATAATTCATTCCCTCAAGATTTCGGCCATCAGCAATAATATCAAATATTGATATTTGATTGCTGCAAATTGGCCTAACGTGAACAATCAAATAAGAGTAAGGAAAAAAGAAAAGAAAAGGTGCAGCCTTTGAGTCTCAGCGAGCTGAGGGTTTGAGGAAGAAACTCAGTCCCGCCTTCAACAAGCCTTAATTCAATTGTACGGTATAGTATACGTAAATCAAGTAAGTAATCTCTCTATACTTGCTATGATTTTGCAAATCTATACGTTATTTTGGTATTAACTTTGGATCATGTATAAGTAAATTTGGATGCATAGATGAATGTACATACATTTCTTATGTAGCCGAATATAGTGTATTTGTATAATTATATATATGTGTGCTGTGGTTGGCATGTAAATTTTATGCCATTTCTAATTGCTGTAGTTTTTAGATGCTCTGGCCGAATGGCCATTGATGAAAAAAATGCTATATTTTGATATTTGTGGTATTGCACCCGTGACTTTATGCATATATTTTTATTGTGTGCCTCGGTTGTAGGCCTTGGCGGCATGTATGTGTGTAAAAATCTCATATTTATATATGTGTGCTGTTCTTAAATATAATGTTCTATGTAAAGTGATCTTTAGAAAAATAGATAAAAACTAATTCTCTCCGGTAAATGTTGAAGCAATAGAATAAGAAATTATTTTGTTTACGTATCTTAAAAATAGTTTTCTCCAACTTTTATTTGAAGATTTTGCCTATATATTTTGAGCCACAAGAATAGGAAATCATTTTTGTCTGCATATTTTAAAATTAAGTGGTTGTTGGAATTATTGAATAATTTTAAAAATGTGTAAGAAATCGTAAAAGAAAAAGAGAACTTTTCTTTTTGTAAAGTATGAAAGTTGTGTTACTGTATTTACAAAAAAAAGGGACCGAAGGTTTACAAGGAAATATTAAAGCTCGGTTTCCAATATAGAATTGCATAACATGCATAAATTGAGTTTTGAGAAGGTGTCAGTATATTACATATATGAATATAAAGCAATTTATTTTGTATATATTTTGAAATAAATTTTAGGTATTACGATTAGTGGCCGACTTCCTTCAAAACAAGGTTTGAGTTGTGAAAATTGTAGGTATATGGTAGTTTATTTTATATGCCATGCTTATATATGAATTATATATGTGAATAATATTTGCGATATTATATGTGTATGGCCGAAATGGGAGTGTTGTGGGTGTTTATATGTAAGGGTGGAAAATATTTGTAGAAAATGGCAGGTTATTTTAGTGTGTGAGGGAAAAAATGGATAAAATTCATTGGGTGCCAATTAACTGAAGGCACCCACTTGCCGATGTGGGATTAAATGTAAATGTGTACATATGATGAACAGAAACAAATGGTATGCAGATTCACAAGGTTGTTCATAAGAATATTTTGGTATTCTATGTTGAAGTGGACGAAAGGAAACAAAAAAAGGACAGTGTTGTTTGGTTTCTTTCTTTCTGAATATTGGAATTTCATGTGTGTTAACGATGTGGGACAAATCACATTTGAGTATACTTGTTGCATGTTGCAAGTTAGTTATTTGGTATATCAATATTAGATTTGGTATTTGACATGGGATATTTGGTTATTGGTCTATTTGGTTAGGGTATTTGGTAATTGAGGACATTTTGGTAATTTTGACAAATTTGACCTTTTGGCCTTTTTGGAATTTGGACTAACTTTGGTACTTGGAAATGATTTCGAAAAGTTGCATTTGCATATTTTTGGAAATTCACCCTTACAAATGAATATATCGGTGAGCCGAGTTGATTCCTATTTTGATTATCGAGCGCTGCAGATGTAACTACCTCGTCAGGGACAGGGTTTCTGTATGCCTATTCGGATTGCTGCAGATATAACTACCTCGTCAGGGACAGTGCTTCTGTATGCATATATTGGGCCTGACTGCTATAGACATAACGACCTAGTCTGGGACAGGGTGTCTATAGTATATTTGGTTTTGGGGGAATCAATTCGTCATCTTACGGTATAAGTCACTTGTAGAGATAGTGCTATAGCCATTGCATTTGATTTTGGACTTTGGACCGATTAAACCGGATTTGGTTATTTGGATTTTTGGATCGGTTTAATCAGATGTGGACATTGGATTTGGACATTGGACATTGATATTGGAAACATTAGTTTTGAGATAAGGAGAACAATGTCATTGCATTGCTTTGAAAAAAATTGCATCACGTTTTAGCTTGGACTAACCTTCGCTTGGCTGTCGTTTGGTTTGACTTGGTCATCGGTCTATTTGTTGACTTTGTTACGTACTTAATTGGACTTTGTTTTGTACTTTGCTGGGTCTATTTGCTCTATTTGCTTTTGGATGTTAGGGGCAGAGTTGTAAATTTACTTGCGAAGAGAAGCATGATATTATTTTATGTTGCTATATATCGTTATCACACTTGCTTCTCCGTGTATGATCCCATGGTAAGTATAGTGGGATTACTTGCTGAGCGACTTGTCGCTCAAACCACGCTTTAACATATTTTGCAGATAGACAAGTGATTGAGTTAGCATACCAAGGATGACCAAGAGTGGAGATATTGAGGTCGATGACATTCTAATGAGACTTTCGAGGGCTTAGTTGAAATAATGATTTTTGATACTCGAGGTTTATGTGCTTTAGACATTTAGTTATATCTACATTTGACATTTGTATCGGATTTAGATTTGCCTAGACATTGATAATTATGATGATGATTATTTCGAGGTTTTTGAATTTTGACTTCCGCTGACGTGTATCTGTTTTATTTTGACGCTTTGCATTCTTCTTAGTGAGATACAGCGGGTGCACTGTTCCTGATGTTAGGGCTCGGGAACGGGACGCTACAGGTGGTATCAGAGCCCAGGCTTTAGATCTGCCTCGGAAACGCAGGATTAATCAGAACACTTAGACATAAGCTACGATTTTACCATAATAAGAAAGTAGACTTAAGCGATGATCTTAGACCTAAGTTATGATCGGGTCATGGGAGGTGTATGGCGATGGTGAGCTTTTCTTGTCTAATTATCGATTTATCCGCGTTCCACCTTTCAACTTGTTATCGACTAATCTGATTTTCGCCTCATGAACTTGAATTACAGAAGATACCTTCACGACGTGATCCAGCTGGTAATAATGGTGACGATCAGTAGGCACAGGGGACCATTCCCCAGGTACTGGCAGACACGCTGGCCACTCTTACTGCATTGGTGGCCCAGCAGCAGTGCTGGCTCACTTGCAACAACAACAGGATTAACAACACAGCAACCACCACCACCACCACCCCCGGGGTTTCGATTCTTTTACCGGGAGATGCAGAACTCCCGGATACCTATGTTCAGGGGTACCACCCAACCAGAGGAGGCAGAGATTTGGCTCAAGAATGTATCCGAGCAGTTGAGGTTGTTAGAGGTTCCGGATGGCCTGAAGGTGGATGTGGTGGTACCATTCTTGGAGGGCGATGCAGAGCGATGGTGGTAGGGTGTGGTACGTAGACGGACTACACCGCCGACATGGGCCCAGTTTAGGGAGGAGTACCGAGGCACTACGTTCCTGAGAGTGCCATTCAGAGGGATGACAGAGTTTCAGCTCCTGACACAGGGGTCCATGACTGTTGATCAATATTCTGAGAAATTTCATGCACTGCACTCGGAGATACATGCCTGCCGTCATGGACGACGAGAGGACAAAGATGTTGAAGTTCGAGACGGGTTTGAGCTCACGCATTCAGTCATTGATCATATGCGCCCAGCCTACCACTTTTGAGGGATTGTTGGAGGTGTGTCGTAAGGTCGAGGGTGACCTTGTGAGGGTGGCGACGGAAGAGAAAAGTAAGAGACCTCGAGAAGAGAGCAGCAATGGTGGACCCGAGAGGTGGGTCAAAGTTCCTAAGAGGGGTCAGATAGCTCAATCACGACCTCAACAGCAGCAAGAGCTCGGAGATAATGTGCTGACAGTGATCCCTACTTGCCCCACATGTGGACGAAGATACGCAGGATAATGCTAGAGAAAGGTGGGATCATGTTACAACTGTGGAGAAATGGGCCATATGGCTAGAGATTGCCCAAAGCCGAGGAGACAGCCCTAGGGGTCCAAGTGATGCGATCAAGGTACCTTTAGTTATGAATTTCAAATGATTAGGTTATACCTATGTAACTTGTATTTGAACCCCTGAACATGATGAGTGTTATACTAGTAAGCAATTGGTTGTAATCAATGATACTAACCACAAAACGGGTTAGATGGTGGTTAAGATGTAAATCTTGGAAATTATCAACATAAGGTGATGATATCAATATCGTTTAAGGAAATTAAGATGCACATAGAAACACGTAAGAATCGATGAATCTAGTAGGCTTGAACTGAGATAATGTAAGCATGAACAAATAGATACTGTCGAATCTAGAAAGCTTGAAGCGAAGGTGAGTAAGCGCGAACAAGTGGTGGTGCTATTCATGTGAGATTTAGTTGGGTTAAATTTAACAATTGGAATGATCAAACCAAGAAGTACTGTGGATTAGAGTGGCGTAGTAGTGTAATGGTTTAATATACTTTAAGATGGTTAAATTAATAACCCTTTAAGTTGAATCTTAGAATATAAAGCGAGCGGAGCTAAACTATAATCACATCAATAAATTATGATATTATTCCTAGGATTAACAATCTATATAGACGAGTAGGCTTGAACACATAAGATGGTATAAGGAAAGTTCCTAAGTTGTAACTACGAAGACATTAAGTTAAAAATTGTAGTACACTTAAGTACGATATAGACTAACATTTAGGTTGAGAACCCCAGTAGTGTGACAATCTCCTTAACTTTAATTCAAAAACCATAGATAGATTAGGTTACTATGTAACAAGTGGAGATCAACGGATGTAGCGATTATATTGTATATATGCAAGCAATGATCTCGATGGCTAAGTCCTATGTCGTAGAAGTGCAATGATTAGCAAATTGGAGTACTTGATGGATATTTGGTTGGTTATTTATCTAGGAGGTGAATCTTATATGATGAGTTTAAGAATTCGGAATTGCAGAATACAATAAGTTGAATGATATATGTTAAGTGCTATAGGTGGAAATTGAGGGCTTAACAACCTAAAAGTGAAGTCGATATAATGATAATTGTGACATATACTAGGTATTGAATCAAGTAGAAATGTACTAAGTATTGATCACGTAATACACAAGTTTTGAGGACGAAACTTATTGTAAGGGGGAGGTCTGTTACGTCCGTGACTTCGAGGGAAAGAAAAATAAATTTAAATAAAACAAAGATGATAAATCCTAGTCTATTTAGAATTTTGAAATTAGGATAAGTCCTAAACCAAATACAATTAGGTGAACTAAAGATAGAATTACATGGAAGAAATCCTAAACAACTAAGATATATACCAAAACCTAAACTATCCTTCTATTTAAATAACCTAAACTATCCAAACCCTACCCCTTGCACCTCAGCTGCCGCCTCTGCTGGAAGGAAATAATTCATTCCCTCAAGATTTCGGCCATCAGCAATAATATCAAATATTGATATTTGATTGCTGCAAATTGGCCTAATGTGAACAATCAAATAAGAGTAAGGAAAAAAAGAAAAGAAAAGGTGCAGCCTTTGAGTCTCAGCGAGCTGAGGGTTTGAGGAAGAAACTCAGTCCCGCCTTCAACAAGCCTTAATTCAATTGTACGGTATAGTATACGTAAATCAAGTAAGTAATCTCTCTATACTTGCTATGATTTTGCAAATCTATACGTTATTTTGGTATTAACTTTGGATCATGTATAAGTAAATTTGGATGCATAGATGAATGTACATACATTTCTTATGTAGCCGAATATATGTGTATTTGTATAATTATATATGTGTGCTGTGGTTGGCATGTAAATTTTATGCCATTTCTAATTGCTGTAGTTTTTAGATGCTCTGGCCGAATGGCCATTGATGAAAAAAATGCTATATTTTGATATTTGTGGTATTGCACCCGTGACTTTATGCATATATATTTTATTGTGTGCCTCGGTTGTAGGCCTTGGCGGCATGTATGTGTGTAAAAATCTCATATTTATATATGTGTGCTGTTCTTAAATATAATGTTCTATGTAAAGTGATCTTTAGAAAAGATAAAAACTAATTCTCTCCGGTAAATGTTGAAGCAATAGAATAAGAAATTATTTTGTTTACGTATCTTAAAATAGTTTTCTCCAACTTTTATTTGAAGATTTTGCCTATATATTTTGAGCCACAAGAATAGGAAATCATTTTTGTCTGCATATTTTTAAAATTAAGTGGTTGTTGGAATTATTGAATAATTTTAAAAATGTGTAAGAAATCGTAAAAGAAAAGAGAACTTTTCTTTTTGTAAAGTATGAAAGTTGTGTTACTGTATTTACAAAAAAAAGGGACCGAAGGTTTACAAGGAAATATTAAAGCTCGGTTTCCAATATAGAATTGCATAACATGCATAAATTGAGTTTTGAGAAGGTGTCAGTATATTACATATATGAATATAAAGCAATTTATTTTGTATATATTTTGAAATAAATTTTAGGTATTACGATTAGTGGCCGACTTCCTTCAAAACAAGGTTTGAGTTGTGAAAATTGGTATATGGTAGTTTATTTTATATGCCATGCTTATATATGAATTATATATGTGAATAATATTTGCGATATTATATGTGTATGGCCGAAATGGGAGTGTTGTGGGTGTTTATATGTAAGGGTGGAAAATATTTGTAGAAAATGGCAGGTTATTTTAGTGTGTGAGGGAAAAAATTGGATAAAATTCATTGGGTGCCAATTAACTGAAGGCACCCACTTGCCGATGTGGGATTAAATGTAAATGTGTACATATGATGAACAGAAACAAATGGTATGCAGATTCACAAGGTTGTTCATAAGAATATTTTGGTATTCTATGTTGAAGTGGACGAAAGGAAACAAAAAAAGGACAGTGTTGTTTGGTTTCTTTCTTTCTGAATATTGGAATTTCATGTGTGTTAACGATGTGGGACAAATCACATTTGAGTATACTTGTTGCATGTTGCAAGTTAGTTATTTGGTATATCAATATTAGATTTGGTATTTGACATGGGATATTTGGTTATTGGTCTATTTGGTTAGGGTATTTGGTAATTGAGGACATTTTGGTAATTTTGACAAATTTGACCTTTTGGCCTTTTTGGAATTTGGACTAACTTTGGTACTTGGAAATGATTTCGAAAAGTTGCATTTGCATATTTTTGGAAATTCACCCTTACAAATGAAATATATCGGTGAGCCGAGTTGATTCCTATTTTGATTATCGAGCGCTGCAGATGTAACTACCTCGTCAGGGACAGGGTTTCTGTATGCCTATTCGGATTGCTGCAGATATAACTACCTCGTCAGGGACAGTGCTTCTGTATGCATATATTGGGCCTGACTGCTATAGACATAACGACCTAGTCTGGGACAGGGTGTCTATAGTATATTTGGTTTTGGGGGAATCAATTCGTCAGTCTTACGGTATAAGTCACTTGTAAGAAGTGCTATAGCCATTGCATTTGATTTTGGACTTTGGACCGATTAAACCGGATTTGGTTATTTGGATTTTTGGATCGGTTTAATCGATGTGGACATTGGATTTGGACATTGGACATTGATATTGGAAACATTAGTTTTGAGATAAGGAGAACATGTCATTGCATTGCTTTGAAAAAATTGCATCACGTTTTAGCTTGGACTAACCTTTGCTTGGCTGTCGTTTGGTTTGACTTGGTCATCGGTCTATTTGTTGACTTTGTTACGTACTTAATTGGACTTTGTTTTGTACTTTGTGGGTCTATTTGCTCTATTTGCTTTTGGATGTTAGGGGCAGAGTTGTAAATTTACTTGCGAAGAGAAGCATGATATTATTTTATGTTGCTATATATCGTTATCACACTTGCTTCTCCGTGTATGATCCCATGGTAAGTATAGTGGGATTACTTGCTGAGCGACTTGTCGCTCAAACCACGCTTTAACATATTTTGCAGATAGACAGTGATTGAGTTAGCATACCAGGATGACCAAGAGTGGATATTGAGGTCGATGACATTCCAATGAGACTTTCGAGGGCTTAGTTGAGATAATGATTTTTGATACTCGAGGTTTATGTACTTTAGACATTTAGTTATATCTACATTTGACATTTGTATCGGATTTAGATTTGCCTAGACATTGATATTATGATGATGATTATTTCGAGGTTTTAAATTTTGACTTCCGCTGACGTGTATCTGTTTTTTTTGACGCTTTATTCTCCTTAGTGAGATACGCGGGTGCACTGTTCCCGATGTTAGGGCTCGGGAACGGGACGCTACAGGTGGTATCAGAGCCCAGGCTTTAGATCGCCTCGGAAACGCAGGATTAATCAGAACACTTAGACATAAGCTACGATTTTACCATAATAAGCAAAGTAGACTTAAGCGATGATCTTAGACCTAAGTTATGATCGGGTCATGGGAGGTGTTGCGATGGTGAGCTTTTCTTGTCTAATTATCGATTTATCCGCGTTCCACCTTTCAACTTGTTATCGACTAATCTGATTTTCGCCTCATGAACTTGAATTACAGAAGATGCCTCCACGACGTGATCCAGCTGGTAATAATGGTGACGATCAGCAGGACAGGGACCATTCCCCAGGTACTGGCAGACACGCTGGCCACTCTTACTGCATTGGTGGCCCAGCAGCAGGTAGCTGGCTCACTTGCAACAACAACAGGAAACAGCACACCACCACCACCACCACCACCCAGGGGTTCGATTTCTTTTACCGGAGATGCAGAACTCCCGGATACCTATGTTCAGGGGTACCACCCAACCAGAGGAGGCAGAGATTTGGCTCAAGAATGTATCCGAGCAGTTGAGGTTGTTAGAGGTTCCGGATGGCCTGAAGGTGGATGTGGTGGTACCATTCTTGGAGGGCGATGCAGAGCGATGGTGGCAGGGTGTGGTACGTAGACGGACTACACCGCCGACATGGGCCCAGTTTAGGGAGGAGTACCGAGGCACTACGTTCCTGAGAGTGCCATTCAGAGGAGGATGACAGAGTTTCAGCTCCTGACACAGGGGTCCATGACTGTTGATCAATATTCTGAGAAATTTCATGCACTCGGGAGATACATGCCTGCCGTCATGGACGACGAGACAAAGATGTTGAAGTTCGAGACGGGTTTGAGCTCACGCATTCAGTCATTGATCATATGCGCCCAGCCTACCACTTTTGAGGGATTGTTGGAGGTGTGTCGTAAGGTCGAGGGTGACCTTGTGAGGGTGGCAACGGAAGAGAAAAGTAAGAGACCTCGAGAAGAGAGCAATGGTGGACCCGAGAGGTGGGTCAAAGTTCCTAAGAGGGGTCAGATAGCTCAACCGACCTCAACAGCAGCAAGAGCTCGGAGATAATGTGCTGACAGTGATCCCTACTTGCCCCACATGTGGACGAAGACACGCAGGAGAATGCTGGAGAAAGGTGGGAGCATGTTACAACTGTGGAGAAATGGGCCATATGGCTAGAGATTGCCCAAAGCCGAGGAGAGCCCAGGGGTCCAATGATGCGATCAAGGTACCTTTAGTTATGAATTTCAAATGATTAGGTTATACCTGTGTAACTTGTATTTGAACCCCTGAACATGATGAGTGTTATACTAGTAAGCAACTGGTTGTAATCAATGATACTAACCACAAAACGGGTTAGATGGTGGTTAAGATGTAAATCTTAGAAATTATCAACATAAGGTGATGATATCAATATCGTTTAAGGAAATTAAGATGCACATAGAAACACGTAAGAATCGATGAATCTAGTAGGCTTGA
The DNA here is from genome assembly GCA_036186865.1 of Eustoma russellianum. Classification (NCBI taxonomy): domain Eukaryota; kingdom Viridiplantae; phylum Streptophyta; class Magnoliopsida; order Gentianales; family Gentianaceae; genus Eustoma; species Eustoma russellianum. Next base: position 15,804,907 of record AP025064.1, on the reverse strand, counting down.
ACTGAGATAATGTAAGCATGAACAAATAGATACTGTCGAATCTAGTAAGCTTGAAGCGAAGGTGACGCGAACAAGTGGTGGTGCTATTCATGTGAGATTTAGTTGGGTTAAATTTAGCAATTGGAATGATCAAACCAAGAAGTACTGTGATTAGAGTGGCGCAGAAGCGTAATGGTTTAATATACTTTAAGATGGTTAAATTAATAACCCTTTAAGTTGAATCTTAGAATATAAAGCGAGCGGAGCTAAACTATAATCACATCAATAATTATGATATCATTTAGGATTAACAATCTATAGAGACGAGTAGGCTTGAACACATAGATGGTATAAGGAAAGTTCCTAAGTTGTAACTACGAAGACATTAAGTTAAAAATTGTAGTACACTTAAGTACGATATAGACTAACATTTAGGTTGAGAACCCCAGTAGTGTGACAATCTCCTTAACTTTAATTCAAAAACCATAGATAGATTAGGTTACTATGTAACAAGTGGAGATCAACGGATGTAGCGATTATATTGTATATATGCAAGCAATGATCTCGATGGCTAAGTCCTATGTCGTAAAGTGCAATGATTAGCAAATTGGAGTACTTGATGGATATTTGGTTGGTTATTTATCTAGGAGGTGAATCTTATATGATGAGTTTAAGAATTCGGAATTGCAGAATACAATAAGTTGAATGATATATGTTAAGTGCTATAGGTGGAAATTGAGGGCTTAACAACCTAAAAGTGAAGTCGATATAATGATAATTGTGACATATACCAGGTATTGAATCAAGTAGAAATGTACTAAGTATTGATCACGTAATACACAAGTTTCGGACGAAACTTATTGTAAGGGGGGAGGTCTATTACGTCCGTGACTTCGAGGGAAAGAAAAAGAAATTTAAATAAAACAAAGATGATAAATCCTAGTCTATTTAGAATTTTGAAATTAGGATAAGTCCTAAACCAAATACAATTAGGTGAACTAAGATAGAATTACATGGAAGAAATCCTAAACAACTAAGATATATACCAAAACCTAAACTATCCTTCTATTTAAATAACCTAAATTACCAAACCCTACCCCTTGCACCTCAGCTGCCGCCTCTGCTGGAAGGAAATAATTCATTCCCTCAAGATTTCGGCCATCAGCAATAATATCAAATATTGATATTTGATTGCTGCAAATTGGCCTAACGTGAACAATCAAATAAGAGTAAGGAAAAAAAAAAAGAAAAGGTGCAACCTTTGAGTCTCAGCGGCCGAGGGTTTGAGGAAGAAACTCAGTCCCGCCTTCAACAAGCCTTATTCAATTGTACGGTATAGTATACGTAAATCAAGTAAATAATCTCTCTATACTTGCTATGATTTTGCAAACCTATACGTTATTTTGGTATTAACTTTGGATCATGCATAAGTAAATTGGATGCATAGATGAATGTACATACATTTCTTATGTAGCCGAATATATGTGTATTTGTATAATTATATATATGTGTGCTGTGGTTGGCATGTAAATTTTATGCCATTTCTAATTGCTGTGGTTTTTGATGCTCTGGCCGAATGGCCATTGATGAAAAAAATGCTATATTTTGATATTTGTGGTATTGCACCCGTGACTTTATGCATATATATTTTATTGTGTGCCTCGGTTGTAGGCCTTGGCGGCATGTATGTGTGTAAAAATCTCATATTTATATGTGTGCTGTTCTTAAAATAATGTTCTATGTAAAGTGATCTTTAGAAAAATAGATAAAAACTATTCTCTCCGGTAAATGTTGAAGCAATAGAATAAGAAATTATTTTGTTTACGTATCTTAAAAATAGTTTTCTCCAACTTTTATTTGAAGATTTTGCCTATATATTTTGAGCCACAAGAATAGGAAATCATTTTTGTCTGCATATTTTTAAAATTAAGTGTTGTTGGAATTATTGAATAATTTTAAAAATGTGTAAGAAATCGTAAAAGAAAAAGAGAACTTTTCTTTTTGTAAAGTATGAAAGTTGTGTTACTGTATTTACAAAAAAAAGGGACCGAAGGTTTACAAGGAAATATTAAAGCTCGGTTTCCAATATAGAATTGCATAACATGCATAAATGAGTTTTGAGAAGGTGTCAGTATATTACATATATGAATATAAAGCAATTTATTTTGTATATATTTTTGAAATAAATGTTAGGTATTACGATTAGTGGCCGACTTCCTTCAAAAAAGGTTTGAGTTGTGAAATTATAGGTATATGGTAGTTTATTTTATATGCCATGTTATATATGAATTATATATGTGAATAATATTTGCGATATTATATGTGTATGGCCGAAATGGGAGTGTTGTGGGTGTTTATATGTAAGGGTGGAAAATATTTGTAGAAAATGGCAGGTTATTTTAGTGTGTGAGGGAAAAATTGGATAAAATTCATTGGGTGCCAATTAACTGAAGGCACCCACTTGCCGATGTGGGATTAAATGTAAATGTGTACATATGATGAACAGAAACAAATGGTATGCAGATTCACAGGGTTGTTCATAAGAATATTTTGGTATTCTATGTTGAAGTGGACGAAAGGAAACAAAAAAAAAGGACAGTGTTGTTTGGTTTCTTTCTTTCTGAATATTGGAATTTCATGTGTGTTAACGATGTGGGACAAATCACATTTGAGTATATTGTTGCATGTTGCAAGTTAGTTATTTGGTATATCAATATTAGATTTGGTATTTGACATGGGATATTTGGTTATTGGTCTATTTGGTTAGGGTATTTGGTAATTGAGGCATTTTGGTAATTTTGACAAATTTGACCTTTTGGCCTTCTTGGAATGTGGACTAACTTTGGTACTTGGAAATGATTTCGAAAAGTTGCATTTGCATATTTTTGGAAATTCACCCTTACAAATGAAATATATCGGTGAGCCGAGTTGATTCCTATTTTGGTTATCGAGCGCTGCAGATGTAACTACCTCGTCAGGGACAAGTTTCTGTATGCCTATTCGGATTGCTGCAGATATAACTACCTCGTCAGGGGCAGGGCTTCTGTATGCATATATTGGGCCTGAGCGTAACTACCTAGTCCGGGACAGGGCGCAAAGGCATATATTTGGTGCTATAGACGTAACGACCTAGTCTGGGACAGGGTGTCTATAGTATATTTAGTTTTGGGGGAATCAATTCGTAAGTCTTACGGTATAAGTCACTTGTAGGGATAGTGCTATAGCCATTGCATTTGATTTTGGACTTTGGACCGATTAAACCGGATTTGGTTATTTGGATTTTTGGATCGGTTTAATCGGATGTGGACATTGGATTTGGACATTGGACATTGATATTGAAAACATTAGTTTTGAGATAAGGAGAACATTGGCATTGCATTGCTTTGAAAAAAATTGCATCACGTTTTAGCTTGGACTATGTTACGACCCGCACCCCGGGCTAGTTGATAAAGAGAATGGAGAAAATTGTGTATGAAACTGAAATGCGATCGTTGTACCACGTTGAGTGGAATAGATAAAATTTAGCACTACTAAGGTCGAATACAATATTACGTGTGACATTATTAATGAAATAACTCACATAAAGCAAAATTCTATCCCACTAAAAAGGAAAAGAAAAGGAAAATAAAATAGTAACCCCCCCCAAAGACCCCTACCGCGGCCTTACCATGGGAAGAACCAAAAGTTACCCAAAAAGTGCCACCATGCCAACCATCCAAAAAGTATATCAAATCTACATGCATTGGGTTACTTTTTCTCAAACATCCATCACCATTTTTCCTAACCAGAAATTGCCAATTTTCTCCCCATCCCCCCATTTTCGTCAGCAACAAATGAAGGGGGAGGAACCCATTTGCAATCAACATTTTCTCCAACCTTCTTCTTTCTTCCAACCGCAACAACACTCCAATAATTCTTCCCCATAACCGTGAAGCTCTTTCAAGTTTCTCAAAGACAAGAACAAGAACTCAAGCCTTAGGATTCTTCCTCCAAGACTAAGGTAAGATTTGAATGCATGTTAACCTTCAAAAAGTCATTCTTATTTTTTTAACCCCTCCAAACCGTGGCCTTCAAAGACCTTTGGTGGAGTAGACTCCTCCAAAATCAAGACAAGAGTCAAGATCTAAAATCATCCAAGAGATAATCAAAGCTTAAAGGTAAGATTTGTTGAAGGTCTTTTAATCACCTTCTAAGCACCATGCCCGAATTGATTTTTCTTCATTTTCCTTCTTTACATTCGGCCGAGCCTAGGTGGGTGAAGGTGGTTTTCAACTCTCAAGCCAAGTCCCCAAGTTTGTAGCAAGTCTCTCACACATCTTAATCATCTCAAGACCCAAAGGAAAGGCAAGTAATCTTCCTTGATACTTCATGGATTTCAAAGATCTAAGTGTATGTTTATATCAAAGTGGATCACCCATGGTTATGTTCTAAGATGTAACAACAAGATATGTAAATAGAGAGATAAGTGTATATATGCGTGTATATATTATGTATGTGTATATATACGTGTATAATATGTATATGTATATATGCTTGAATATAAAAAGTAAATTCAAATGCACGTATATGATATGTATATGTACCTATGCGTGTATATAGCAAGTGTATATATATGCGTGTATATAATGTGTTAAATATATATGTGTAAAATATATATACCTAGCATGCGCATATATATTGAGAGACAATGGTTGAAATTTTTATGGATATACAATATCACACATACGGTTAATATACTTGTTAAGTTAAAATAAATTATTCACAGGCGTAACTACACATACGTATATAGTATGAGGTATATATATATATATTATAAATTATATATAGGTGGAAAAGAAAACACACCCCACGATTGGATGTGTATATTGGTATGTGGAAAAGTTTTCAAGTGACTAGGAGCAAGGCATGTGGAAAAGAAAAAAAAAAAACCATGTGTAGTGGAAGACATGAAAAGGTGTTAGGATTAGTATGTCCTTTATCTTAAAATGGGTAACAAACAAATTATAAAAAGAATATCAAGTGGGTGTGTGAACGTGTACAGCCTCAGCCAAGGGGATCATTCTTGATGACTTACAGCCAAAGTGGCCTCTTTGTGTCTTTTTGTTATTTTTAATAACTTTTAGTTACTTGCAACTTGTTTACTTATAAAGCTAACAAGGGTGAAATAATAGGATAATTCGGCCATTATGCCTTTTATGCTAAAACGAATTTATCATGTTGTGTACATAGGTATGATTTAAGTGTTAAGAATACGAAAAGGATGACTTATTTATGTTCATGAATATAAGTATGAAATATGATCTAATATATATGTTACGGTATTTATAAATACTTTAAGAACCCTCATGCATATGAAAGTATATATCGTACATACATAGAATTATATATACATGTTCAAATACGATGTTATGATGTTAACGATTTTATTTCATGTTAATGGCATTCTTATGGGTTATAGATTTATGTGCAAGTTAAGTTATAAGTTATGAAATTCCTACATGGTATGTTAAGGGAAATAGAAAGTTTATGTCATAGGTACTTAATTTATGAATTATGAAGTATATGTGTAGAGTTGATATTATGGAAGCATGGTTATGGTATTCTTTAAGTCATGATAAGTAGATTGTATTGATGTGTAATTCTTAAGTATGACAAGTAGACGTGTTTAAGTAAGTGATGTTACTAGTAGAATGACCAAGATACCCTATACGACCGAGTCTCACGTTGCATGAAACCAAGGTTTGAAAAGTTATGTTTTACGTTACATGTTTTAAAAGTTCATATGCATATGAATGAAAAGTATGTTTCAAGTGAAGGCAATGCTTTCTAGTATGTTTACGACATGATTTATGACATGTATGAAAAGTATGGAAATGTAACGAACTGTATCTACGAGACGGAAGTTTCTTAATGCGACAAATGTAAGGTTCTTGTGAATACCATGTGAAGAACATGGCTCTTGAACCTTACATTACATGTTGGGTATCGGGTTGTACCTTGTGAAGAGCTTGGCTGTCGAACCCTTTTATGTACGATGAGTCGGGTGAATACCATGTGAAGAACATGGCTACCGAACTCGTTTTGTGTTGCGTCCTGAACACCTTGTGAAGAGCTTGGGTTCATGGCCGGCGCGTCAACGTAAAGTTACCTATTCGAGTAATGTACGGATTACTGTATACGTAACTTTACGGAAGAATCATTTCGGGACGTCGCTAGATATTGTTCTTACATTTCAATGGCCATCACGTATGCATGAAAAGTATGACCAAGGAAGTTTTGACACGTTATTGCATGATTTTCAAAACAAAGAAGCTATGTTGAAATTATGATCATGATGCATTACACATTTATGCATGTCAAGACTCCTTCAATGATGTAGTAGGATTAAGTTGTGATGAATAGTTAAAAAGGTAACTCTTAAGTTAAGGAAATCGTGAGGCTAGAGTTTATGGATTTTAGCTAGATCTGGAGATTTTTTTTTCCTTCTTATATGTGCAGTATTACTTGTCTGTCAAGCCTGTTGATGATGTATGAACTACGGTAATGATGTTTAACGCTGAGTATATACGAAAAGACAAACACTATGCTTCTTTGTCTACCTACTTCTGGTTTACATTTATACCGAGTTATTTTACTTGTTTAAAAATGGAGACGTGATTATCTAATTGATATATGTGGTTATTATGTTTTGACCCCGTCTCCCCATGTATGATCCACATGTCGTATCCAGTAAGACTACTTGCTGAGCGATTAAAAGTCGGTGGCTATCGCTCATACTTGCCTCATTTATCACTTTCCAGATAACAGGTGTCACTATACAGACTTGTTGAAGGCATGTAGATAGACCATTGATAACGAAGAGAGCATACCGAGATACTCTTTGAAGGCGTTAGGCTTCGATTGATGATGTAGCTCAGAGAAATTTCAGTACTCAGTGTATGATGACTTGTACAGATTATGAATAGTGCATTGCATGTCGATTAGGATTTGTTTATGTTATGATGCTTCCGCTGATCGATTCGTTATTCATGTCGACATGTACATGTATAGTATCGATGCCTTGTACTTTATGGAGTAGAGTACGGGGTGCACCGGGTCGGAACCTGGTTTCGGGCGGGGCGCTACAGGTGGTATTAGAGCGAGGCTTCAGATCCACTGCGGACTCATAAGTAAACAACGACATGAATTTAAGCAGTGATCTTAGAATTTAAGAGATGATCATAGATAAGAAACGATCTTAGACAAGGGTGGGTGAAGTAAGTTGAATACCGTAAGATGAATAGGCAGTAGTTACATATATAAGGTTTAATCAGATTAGGATTAGAGGCTGAAATTATTAAGCTATGATACCAATATAAATTTAGGTTGAAGGATATTAAATTAAGCAATGATCCTGAAATTAGGTCGCAATCTTAGATATAAGTGATGATTTTGATTAAGAGTTGATAAGCATCGGCGACAATCTAAATGTAAGTATTGATTTAGTCATAAGCGACATTATATACTATTTATGATTTAGAAATAAGAAGTGATTTTAGAATTTAAGAAATGATTATACATAAGAAATGATCTTAACTGGGAGTGACAACCTTAGTATAAAAAAAAATTAATTAAAATAATAATATAAACTATATTAGGTTATGATCCTAGAACCTAAGTTATGATTGTTGAACTTAAGCAAAGATTGTAGAGTCTAAGTATATGATCTTAGACTGAGTGCGGCAGCTTAGTATAAGAGAAATAAAATGGTATTAGGCAGATACGAGAAGAGAGTAGAGAGTATAAGTAGGTTGTTAAGCTTACTGACATTTACATAGGTCAAGTCACTAAGATACCTCAATTATATCCTACGGTTAGAACATAGTAGACATAAACTGTAATTTCCTTAGTATCAGGTTCACCTTTAACTGGAAATGATATTAGGAGATATTGATAGAATTTAGTGGGTTGATTAAGATATGATACGTAGTACCAACATAAGCGGTGATCTGGGTATTATGTCGACTAGAACCTGGTAAATACATTGCGCAAATTATACGTGTATGATTAAGACTATGAAATTAAGAATTTGAGAATAGGCCAAAGATACTAGTCGCCTAAGGGGTGTAAATTCGTAGCGATAACATTGCAATTATATAAATAGAGATAGAGATGCAATGAGTCAGGTAATATCGGGAATCAAAGTATAGATTCTGGAGAACAACGGATTATCTGATCAAAATTAGTGGGCATAAGTTGAATTTTAGTAAGCATGAATAAGTAGGAGTTGATATGATATAAGATTTAATCGGGTGAGAATTAGCGGCTAGAGGTGGCAGGTATAAGTTTACTGTAACGCGCAAGAATATGAGGTTATAGCATACCTAAGCGGATTAATAGGAAGTGCACGGAAGAGGTAGATTAAGAAAACTTTATTCCAAGTCGGAAAATACTAAGTTGAATCATAGACGATTAAGAGATGACGTTAGAAATTAAGTTTTAAATCTTTAAGTGTAAAATTTATACGACCCTAAGTTTCGAGGACGAAACTTTTTATAAGGGGGAGGAATGTTACGACCCGCACCCCGGGCTAGTTGATAAAGAGAATGGAGAAAATTGTGTATGAAACTGAAATGCGATCGTTGTACCACGTTGAGTGGAATAGATAAATTAATAGCACTACTAAGGTCGAATACAATATTACGTGTGACTTATTAATGAAATAACTCACATAAAGCAAAATTCTATCCACTAAAAAGGAAAAGAAAAGGAAAATAAAATAGTACCCCCCCAAAGACCCCTACCGCCGGCCTACCCATGGGAAGAACCAAAAGTTACCCAAAAAGTGCGCCACCTGCCAACCATCCAAAAAGTATATCAAATTCTTACATGCATTGGGTTACTTTTCTCCAAAACATCCCATCACTTCCATTTTTCTTCTAACCAAGACAATTGCCATCATTTCTCCCTCATCCCCAAAATTTTCGTCAGCAACAATGAAGGGGGAGGAACCCATTTGCAATCAACATTTTCTCCAACCTTGTTCTTTCTTCCAACCGCAACAACACTCCAATAATTCTTCCCTATAACCGTGAAGCTCTTTCAAGTTTCTCAAAGACAAGAACAAGAACTCAAGCCTTAGGATGCTTCCTCCAAGACTAAGGTAAGATTTGAATGCATGTTAACCTTCAAAAGTCATTCTTATTTTTTTTAACCCCTCCAAACCGTGGCCTTCAAAGACCTTTGGTGGAGTAGACTCCTCCAAAATCAAGACAAGAGTCAAGATCTAAAATCATCCAAGAGATAATCAAAGCTTAAAGGTAAGATTTTGTTGAAGGTACCTCTTTTAATCACCTTCTAAGCACCATGCCCGAATTGATTTTTCTTCATTTTCCTTCTTTACATTCGGCCAAGCCTAGGTGGGTGAAGGTGGTTTTCAACTCTCAAGCCAAGTCCCCCAAGTTTGTAGCAAGTCTCTCACACATCTTAATCATCTCAAGACCCAAAGGAAAGGCAAGTAATCTTCCTTGATACTTCATGGATTTCAAAGATCTAAGTGTATGTTTATATCAAAGTGGTCACCCATGGTTATGTTCTAAGATGTAACAACAAGATATGTAAAATAGAGATAAGTGTATATATATGCGTGTATATATATGTATGTGTATATATACGTGTATATAATATGTATATGTATATATGCTTGAATAAAAAGTAAATTCAAATGCACGTATATGATATGTATATGTACCTATGCGTGTATATAGCAAGTGTATATATGCGTGTATATAATGTGTTAATATATATATGTGTAAAATATATATACCTAGCATGCGCATATATATTGAGAGACAATGGTTGAAATTTTTATGGATATACAATATCACACATACGGTTAATATACTTGTTAAGTTAAAATAAATTATTCACAGGCGTAACTACACATACGTATATAGTATGAGGTAATATATATATTATTATAAATTATATATAGGTGGAAAAGAAAACACACCCACGATTGGTGTGTATATTGGTATGGAAAAGTTTTCAAAGTGACTAGGAGAGCAAGGCATGTGGAAAAGAAAAAAAAAAAAACCATGTGTAGTGGAAGACATGAAAAGGTGTTAGGATTAGTATGTCCTTTATCTTAAAATGGGTAAAAACAAATTATAAAAAGAATATCAAGTGGGTGTGTGAACGTGTACAGCCTCAGCCAAGGGGATCATTCTTGATGACTTACAGCCAAAGTGGCCTCTTTGTGTCTTTTGTTATTTTTAATAACTTTAGTTACTTGCAACTTGTTTTACTTATAAAGCTAACAAGGGGTGAAATAATAGGAATAATTCGGCCATTATGCCTTTTTATGCTAAAACGAATTTATCATGTTGTGTACATAGGTATGATTTAAGTGTTAAGAATACGAAAAGGATGACTTATTTATGTTCATGAATATAAGTATGAAATATGATCTAATATATATGTTACGGTATTATAAATACTTTAAGAACCCTCATGCATATGAAAGTATATATCGTACATACATAGAATTATATATACATGTTCAAATACGATGTTATGATGTTAACGATTTTATTTCATGTTAATGGCATTCTTATGGGTTATAGATTATTATGTGCAAGTTAAGTTATAAGTTATGAAATTCCTACATGGTATGTTAAGGGAAATAGAAAGTTTATGTCCTAGGTACTTAATTTATGAATTATGAAGTATATGTGTAGAGTTGATATTATGGAAGCATGGTTATGGTATTTCTTTAAGTCATGATAAGTAGATTGTATTGATGTGTAATTCTTAAGTATGACAAGTAGACGTGTTTAAGTAAGTGATGTTACTAGTAGAATGACCAAGATACCCTATACGACCGAGTCTCACGTTGCATGAAACCAAGGTTTGAAAAGTTATGTTTTACGTTACATGTTTTAAAAGTTCATATGCATATGAATGAAAAGTATGTTTCAAGGTAAAGGCAATGCTTTCTAGTATGTTTACGACATGATTTATGACATGTATGAAAAGTATGGAAATGTAACGAACTGTATCTACGAGACGGAAGTTTCTTAATGCGACAAATGTAAGGTTCTTGTGAATACCATGTGAAGAACATGGCTCTTGAACCTTACATTACATGTTGGGTATCGGGTTGTACCTTGTGAAGAGCTTGGCTGTCGAACCCTTTATGTACGATGAGTCGGGTGAATACCATGTGAAGAACATGGCTACCGAACTCGTTTTGTGTTGCGTCCTGAACACCTTGTGAAGAGCTTGGGTTCATGGCCGGCGCGTCAACGTAAAGTTACCTATTCGAGTAATGTACGGATTACGTATACGTAACTTTACGGAAGAATCATTTCGGGACGTCGCTAGATATTGTTCTTACATTTCAATGGCCATCACGTATGCATGAAAAGTATGACCAAGGAAGTTTTGACACGTTATTGCATGATTTTCAAAAAAAGAAGCTATGTTGAAATTATGATCATGATGCATTACACATTTATGCATGTCAAGACTCCTTCAATGATGTAGTAGGATTAAGTTGTGATGAATAGAGTTAAAAGGTAACTCTTAAGTTAAGGAAATCGTGAGGCTAGAGTTTATGGATTTTAGCTAGATCTGGAGATTTTTTTCCTTTTCTTATATGTGCAGTATTACTTGTCTGTCACAGCCTGTTGATGATGTATGAACTACGGTAATGATGTTTAACGCTGAGTATATACGAAAAGACAAACACTATGCTTCTTTGTCTACCTACTTCTGGTTTACATTTATACCGAGTTATTTTACTTGTTTAAAAATGGAGACGTGATTATCTAATTGATATATGTGGTTATTATGTTTTGACACCCGTCTCCCATGTATGATCCACATGTCGTATCCAGTAAGACTACTTGCTGAGCGATTAAAAGTCGGTGGCTATCGCTCATACTTGCCTCATTTATCACTTTCCAGATAACAGGTGTCACTATCCAGACTTGTTGAAGGCATTATAGATAGACCATTGATAACGAAGAGCATACCGAGATACTCTTTGAAGGCGTTAGGCTTCGATTGATGATGTAGCTCAGAAAATTTCAGTACTCAGTGTATGATGACTTGTACAGATTATGAAATAGTGCATTGCATGTCGATTAGGATTTGTTTATGTTATGATGCTTCCGCTGATCGATTCGTTATTCATGTCGACATGTACATGTATAGTATCGATGCCTTGTACTTTATAGAGTAGAGTGCGGCAGGTGCACCGGGTCGGAACATTGTTTCGGGGTTTCGGGCGGGGCGCTACAGACTACCTTTGCTTGGCTGTCGTTTGGTTGACTTGGTCATCGGTCTATTTGTTGACTTTGTTACGTACTTAATTGGACTTTGTTTTGGACTTTGCTGGGTCTATTTGCTCTATTTGCTTTTGGATGTTAGGGACAGAGTTGTAAATTTACTTGCGATGAGAAGTATGATATTATTTTATGTTGCTATATATCGTTATCACACTTGCTTCTCCGTGTATGATCCCATGGTAAGTATAGTGGGATTACTAGCTGAGCGACTTGTCGCTCAAACCACGCTTTAACATATTTTGCAGATAGACAAGTGATTGAGTTAGCATACCGAGGATGACCAAGAGTGGGGATATGAGGTCGATGACATTCCAATGAGACTTTCGAGGGCTTAGTTGAGATAATGATTTTTGATACTCGAGGTTTATGTACTTTAGACATTTATTTATATCTACATTTGACATTTGTATCGGATTTAGATTTGCCTAGACATTGATAATTATGATGATGATTATTCGAGGTTTTAAATTTTGACTTCCGCTGACGTGTATCTGTTTTGATTTTGACGCTTTGTATTCTCCTTAGTGAGATACGGTGGGTGCACTGTTCTCGATGTTAGGGCTCGGGAGCGGGGCGCTACATTAAGAGCGCTGAATGGTTTAACAACACACAACTACTCAAGATGAAGTGCTGAACACAAGATGGTTTTTGGTCATTTCAGAAGTTTACATAAACCATTAAGCGCTCTTTAACTTCAAGAACAATATATATTTGTCATGTATATGTATATGAGGGCAGACCTTAGAACAACTGGTAAAGTTGCTGTTTGTGACTTTGAGGTTACGGGTTCGAGACGCGGAAATAGCCTCTTGCATAAAGTGCAAGATAAGGCAGCGTACATAAAATCACGAAGCCAAATCACGAAGCAATCCAGCCCCTACCCGAAGCTAGCGCAAACGCGGAAGCCTAGTATATCAGAAACATCATTTTTACATTTGTCACGTATATACTTCATTAGTTGGAAATAATGAACCATACATGTTTTAGGCAATTCTAATGGTTCTAACAATCTTTCTAAATGCATAAGACAATTCTTCTTGATAAAATGGTAACCTAGACCACTAGAACAGTTAAAATCCACTTGTGATTTATGAACTTGTTAATTTTGGTGCCAATATTCATGGTCAAGTTTAGCATGGAGATCATAGTTGTCACTATTGTATCATTTTGACCGGTATAGATTGGTACGTACCGTTTCCCCATTTATCTACAAACTCTGATGGTCGATAAAACATTCTTCCTAATATAATGGAACAAAGCAAAATGACGCACTAAATTAGTTGCATTCTTATATTGTGAAGTAACATTTGATCGACACAACTTGACACAATTTTCGTTATGAGTGTCGGAAAATAACCTCCGTATATTTCTCACACGTATGTATAGTTGCGTGTACATCCGACTTCTTATACTCGTTATAGGCAGAAGCCTCTAAAATAATGGGGTAATGTTGTTGTTCGTACTCAAAAATATCACCGTTTCGATTGTCTTGGCTTGCTACCGAGCACTACCTTTCATAAAGGGAAAATAAAGAAAAGGAAAACAAAACAGGATATGATTATATAGTGAATACTTATATGAATATTGAGTGGTATTTTCATTAAAAATTTATTTTTAAGCATTTAATTTAATTTGACGTTGTTCATACTTGCGCATTTTAATGAATTTTCTCTTTTCTTCTTTATTAGTGTACCCCTACTCTTAAGAAAATTCTTTATTTTATTACAACACGGGAGAAATATATTATTTTACATATATATATTTTTATATTCTTAGTAATTTCAGTCGTACTCAAATTGTTGTTAAATTAAACTTAAAATGTCATATTAAATATACTAATTTTTTTTGGGTAAATTTGCGTCTACACAATGTTAGAGCGAATTTGACATATAAACCATAATACGATAAATGATTTCATTTAATGAAACATAGCACAAAACTTTTTCATAAACGCCGAGATCATAATGACACGATGTTTAGAAAACTACGATTGTATTGTGTTGTAGTTGTTATGACATATAACATGCGCGCAATGCTTACACTGTAGAACGTTGTGTCATACACCATGTAACATGCTGTATGTTGTAATTGAAAGACGGTGATTGGCTCACCTTGATGGTGAGAGTAAAGGAAAAAAGTAAACAGATTAAGTGATATGTGACGAAGAAAATAAATGTATTTAAAGTTCAGAAATAGTACGTTTTGATACATTAAATTCAAGAAGAAAAATACATTAAAACTGAACACGATAGAAAGCTAAGATATACATATTACAAATATAACATAAAAAACCTACAGTTTAGTGCAAGTTGATAAATAGATCCTCTATCCAGATGGTTCGCAAATGGAAAAATATATATGAGTCGGGTCACTTGTAGAAAAAAGTGCTAAAAGGCATTGGCGGAGAGCTTTCCACTAGTGATGCTTTTTGTTGACTGAAAAGTGTTTTGGTATGTACCATTAAGTATTGCCAGTAAAAGAAAAGACAAACCTTCCAAGCCAATATTCAATAAATGCTACACGTTGAAAATGTGTCCATCGAGAAGTAAACAATTCATGGTAAGTTGGTGTTGTCATCTCAAACATGACTGGTCAATAGTATGTCATGTTCTGCTATTTTATTGGTAATAGAATGAGATATGTTTAGTTAAATGAGTCTGAGAATACTTTTGAAGAAAAGTTATAAATGTGAAAACATAATGTTAATTCAAAAGAACTCTCCATACTTATAAACGAATCTCTCTCTCGCTCTCCCATAACCTCTTCTATTTATGGTCATATTTATAACACGTTAGCAATATATTTATGGTTATATTTATAACACGTTAGCTGTATAAGACTGCTGGCTGCTAGCTTTTTTAAGTCTAGTTGAGTTACTGAAATAAATGTGTTTGTTTCCTTTTGTTTATGGCTAAGCTTACTAACCTTAAGTTCGTATCTCGTAACATCTTTGGAAAGAATTACATGTAATTGGTGTTGGATACAAAAGTATGTTGATGCTATGTGTTTCAAAGACACAACATAAAAAAATAATAATAAAACATCCACCCAAGATCCTACCAAAGCATAACATAAAAAAATAATAATAAAACATCCACCCAAGATCCTACCAAAGCCTTGATACTCCTCCATCGTCATAGAGAAAACCCCTTAAGGATGAATATTTAACGAATATTTAACGATGGATGATCCTTTTATCGTTTGAAAATGTTTGAATAATAGCTATGGACACCTGAAAATGATTGTTCGTTCTAAAACACATTACGATTGGTTATAAACAACTGTAAGATCTTAAATTTGTTAGGTAATTTAACTCTGCAATTTTTAAAGTCACCTCGGTTGATATTCTACGAAGAAGTCATCACTAGAAACACGTTAAAAAGACGTTCCATTTTTTATGTCTTGACTATGCTCTTGTAGTTTGAGAAAAAGGTTTTTATAAATAATTCTGGTTAAACTTTTCATAACACCGCAGCTCCTCTTTTCTTAAGAATCCATACTCCTTTATCAGTCTATGGACATCTATATCAGACTGGTTTAGGTTTAACCTCAATGAGAAGATAAATTGGAGTACCAAATAAGGTATTTTACATACAAGAACCAAGATCACCATCCATCAGTCTATGTACATCTATATCAGACTGGTTTAGCTTTAACCTCAATGAGAAAATAAATTGGAGTACCAAATAAGGCATTTTACATACAAGAACCAAGATCACCATCCATCAGTCTATGGACATCTATATCAGACTGGTTTAGGTTTAACCTCAATGAGAAAATAAATTGGAGTACCAAATAAGGCATTTTACATACAAGAACCAAGATCACCATCCTCTTTCTGGTTATGGGTTAGGTCCCAACGGAAAAAGAATTTAAAGAGAGGTGAATAAGTTTTTTTTTTTCAATTCTTTTGAATGTTGACAAATCTTAGATACCACATTACAATAAACGTAAGAAAAAAGAGAGAAGATGCAGATTGCACAAGATTTATAGTGGTTCGAGTCTCTTGATTTTACTCCACTACTACTGTATTTCCAAAATGAATTTTGAACAACAACCTTCTTATCATCTTCAACATAGAACATGAGCTACTACTACTTCGACGCCCAATTGACTCAACTATGATATAAGCAAAAACTCAATGCTTAGGTACTTTCTTCTTGAACAACACCAACTCAACCTTCTCCAGCAACAATCAAAGACTCAAATCTTTAACAAGCTGTACTACACCAAACAAGAGCTCAACGCCTTTCTACTTGCTTTTTTAACAAGCTCAACCAATCTTTTTCAAATAAAAATCAAAGCTCAAATGTCAAAAATATCTACAACTGCAAGGAAGGTATCCAGGCCTTTCTACTTGCTCTTCATCTTTTCCTAACAAGCTCTACCAAAGAGTTCACAAAAGATGTTCTATTTTGAGTTAAAGACGGAGATAATCTTTCAAAAGCAATAACAAGTAGTGTGGATTATATGCATAATCTTTGCTTATGAAAATTACAAGCTCTCAAATAAATGTAAAAATACAATACAAGAGCTATACAAGTTCTATACTAAATGTGCTTACAAGTCAAGCAAGATGAAATAGAGAGTTGTTCTTTATGGTTGAGATATCTTCAATGTTTAGCACCTTCTATCTTAAATAGTGTTATGCCCCGCACCCTCCATAAAATAATTAAAGAATAAAAGGAATATTAAATGTGATTAATGACGATTAATGGTAATAAATTAAGAATTAAATATTAGAATAATTCGTATTTATTGAGGGAATAAATATTAGAATTAATTAGTATTTAATTTAGAATTAAATATTATAATTTAATTATTTAAGATAAAGGAGATAGTAGAGTATAATTTAGAAATTCCAGTTTGGCCCTTTCCCATAACAAAACTGACAAAGCGTCAGTTTCCCTCATTATCTTTCAGAAACCTGTCGACACTCTTCTTTCCAAGCCCTAGCCGTTCCTACAAGCGTAGGAGAGGAAGTCAATCTCCAGGAAACCGATCCAACCTCTGTTTGTCTTCAATCCGTCTTCTAGTAATCAAAGACAAGTAATATTCTTATGAGTTCCTGCGATTTGCGAAAGAAAAAGGCCTATTTTGATATTAAAATGGATCATCATGTAGTAGTTTCTCTTTGTTGATCTATATGTGATTTATGTGTTATGGATTTGAAGTTTGGGCCACTATATGTTGAAAATCGTTTTGTTGTTGATTACGTGAAATCTTGCAAATCCCAATCCCTTGAACCCTCTCTTTATTGCTATTTTCGGTTGAGGGAAGAAGAGAGTGAAAAGTAGGATTTTGGGTTTGTTTTGGTGGATGATTTGAGTTTTAGGATTGAATCTTTGGTTGGTATGTGTGTGGTGTTCAATTGGTAGTTTAAGTTTGAGATTATAGCAGAGATTAGGCCTGAAACATTTGGGATGAAGTTTGGGATCGATTAGGGTTTTGGTTCTGCAGGTTCTGCAGAATCGCAGAGTTTCTTTTCTGGAATCGCAGACATCGATCGATCGATGTAGGGTATGATGTGAGGCAGAAAGTATTCTGATAGACATCGATCGATCGATGTAAGGGTATGAAGTACTTCGATCGCTCGATGTAGGGTATGATGTGAGGCAGAAAGTATTCTGATGGACATTGATCGATCGATGTGAGGGTATGAAGTACTTCGATCGATCGATGTAGGGTATGATGTGAGGCAGAACGTATTCTGATGGACATCGATCGATCGATGTGAGGGTATGAAGTACTTCGATCGATTGATGTAGGGTATGATGTCAACCAGTTTGGTGGAAAGAATAGAAGAGAAATAGGGAAGCTAGAGGACCAATTTAGGGGACACTAGAGGCTTCTTAGGACCTGATTGATGTAGGGTAAGCCTTGGGAACACAACTTAGGATGGTGAATCAACGGTGAGGACTTTGTGGGGTATTTGAATTGGACTTCAGTGTGAATGTTCTAAGGGTTAAGGATGAACGTTTGAGG
>AP025064.1:15640480-15776557 GCA_036186865.1 Eustoma russellianum | reverse complement strand
TAATACTTTTAACTTTTAGCTCTTAACTGGCTTATACCATTCCCCAGAGTACCCTGTCTAGAAAATACTTTCTAGATGGACGCATTGGATCCCCACCATGCGAAGAGGGTATTGAGCTTAATCCCCCCAAAATCTAGGTGTTCCAGCAACTCGCGCAAGTTGCTAGACCACATACTTATAACTTATACTTTCATCATTCAACCGGCCATGTGACCCGGGTACAATTCATTTAAGAACACAAAACATATCATTTTGCAAAAGACATATCATCAATAATATTTCATATGAAACACATAGTTGTAAAATAAAATATACTTCTACATGATCCAATTTAATATCAAAATAGACATTTAAAGCATAACTTTCGTAAAACAATTTCGTAAATGCACAAAAGAGAGTTAGACCACTTACCTCGAATCGAACACGTAACTTTTTCTTCGTTCTCCACTTGAACCAAACAATTTCATAATAAAGAATATTATTTAACAACCCCATCATTATATCTTACTTTAACTAAATCTATTAATTAATATTTAAAATACTCTTTTTTAAAAATATACTACAATTCTAAGCCTTAATAATATTCTGCCTCTAAAATGTATAAAAAAGTTTGCTCAGCTAACTAGTATTGCCCTCTGACTCTATCCTGCGCCATCCTAGCTTGAATCCTGGCTTGCACATTTTTTCCTTTTCTTTGGAGTACTAAAACTTACTACTTAATAAACAATCTTGCTCGATAATGCTAAAGTCTTCCTTAGCTTGGTGGTTCTCCCTTATTCCTCTTCCTTGTCCACCAGGTTCGAATCTCTGGACGGACAGGAACCTTTTTTCCTTCTTTTTTCCCCTTCTCCTCTATTTGAAGCAGCCCTCTTTTTCTCTCTCTTTTTCTTTTCCTACAATCTTCTCTCAGTCAACCACTCCTCTCCCTCTCTTTTCTTCAGCCTCTCTCTGCCGAAATCAGCCTCCCTCTCCTTTTGTTTTTATAATCCAAACGATTTATCCAAAAGAATTCAAACTATACAACTCCCCTATCACCTCTATTCCATACAATTGATTAATATATATTTCACATACTAATCAAAATAAACCACTAAAATCTGAAGATGAGTCTATACTTACTACCAAAGTGTTTGTAGAATTGCAAGAATTCAATATCCGTCTTCAGTTCTTGATTCCGACAATATTTAATTGCCCAAATTGATAACTAAAGAAAATGAACTTTTTTTTTCTTCTTTTCTTCTTTTCTTCTTTTCTTTCCAGCCGTTCCTCCCTCCCCCCTCTCTCTCTCTCTCTCTTGTTTGTTGCGAGATTGGGGGTCTCATCCCCTATTTATAGATTATTTCCTTCCTAGGTTTTTGATTTTTACTAGGGTCCTTCTACTAATCTTGATTACTCCCTTTTCCAATATAGCTATATCTATATATTTATAATTCCTACTCCTACTACACATCAATCTCTTCCCGAATTCTTTCTGGTTAAAGAATATCTTTCTAGTTGCTCTAGAACAGTTATGAGATTTTCTAGAAGAAATATAGTCATAACTATCATCATACAAATTTATGCATTTTAATCATCTATCTTTTTTATTTTTTTTATTATCCCTTTCCTTTTTTTATATTCTCTGGGCATAACATTTCTATCCTGTTACAAAAAGTTTCATCCTCGAAACCTATCTACCTTATTCAAAAAGATGTGGATACTTCTCTTACACACGGAAAACATTGTACACTTGAGACCACGCTAGAGGTAGTGTTAAAGGTACGCCAAGTTTCCAATCTTCTCAAGTATCCAATATACTTTGGACTTAACTTTGCTTTCTCTCCAAACCTCATGACTCCTTTCGTTGGGAAAACCTTAAGATATACTTACCTGCATCAAACTTCGATGGTCGTCTTTTAGAATCTGCCCAGCTCTTGTTTCTATCCTAAGCTATCTTGAGACTGTTTAAATGATCTTGATCTTTTCTAGTGTTTGTTTAACTAGCTCAGGTCCAGAGGTAAGCTTCACACCTACTTCATCCCAATATAGTGAAGATCTACATTTCCTTCCATAAAGGGACTCAAATGGTGCCATACAAATCGCACTATGGTAGTTGTTATTATATGAGAACTCTATGAGTTTCACCAACTTGTTCCAATTGCCTTTGAAATCCAAAGCACATGCTGCAATATATCGTCCAATGTCGGATGGTCCTTTCTGATTGACCATTGGTTTGAGGGTGAAAGGAAGTGCTTAACCTCAAATTCGTACCCATAACTCCTTGATATGATGTCCAGAATCGTGAGGTGGATCTGGTGTCTCGATCTGATACAATACTTACCGACACACCATACAAGCTTACTATATTATCCAATTACATCACCACTAACTTCTCCATGGTCGCTTCGCTAGACATAGGCAAGAAGTGTGAGGACTTATTCAATCAATCCATGATAATCCAAATCATACCATTACCGCTCTTGGTCTTCGGTAAACCAACTACTAAATCTTTCGTAATATGTTCCCATTTCTATTATGGGATCATAAGGTTGCAAAAGTGCTTCGGACCTTTTGTGCTCTACTTTCACTTGCTGACATACCAAGCATCTTGCTATGTACTCAGCTATCTCTCTTTTCATTCCATTCCACCAATAATTCTTCTTAAGGTTTTTGTACATCTTGGTTGCTTATGGATGAATCGATAATCGCGAACGATGAGCTTATGTCAATACTTTATTCTTCAGGTCATCCAACTTAGGCAAACACAATCTTCCTTGATACTAAAGACTACCGTCGTTATTACCTTGAAACCCTTCGAGTTGTTCATCTTTGAGTTTCTCCATGATTTTCAATATACCTTCATCGCCTTTCAAGGCCTCATTTATTCTTTCTATCTACGTAGAAGATATGACTAATGCTGCAAAAGGGTTAGCAGTAGATTCTACAACGTTTAGGTCAAATTCCTTCATTTATCTTTCTAGAGGTGTCTTCTTAGCCTTCCGATTGAGAGCGTCTACCACCTTATTTGCATTTCCAGGATGATAATTTATAGTCAAGTCATAGTCTTTCAACAACTCCAACCACCTTTGCTGTCTCATGTTGAGCCCCTTTTGTGTGAGCAAGTACTTTAGGCTCTTGTGATTTATATAGACTTTTCATCTCTCTCCATATAAATAATGTCCCCAAATTTTAAGGGAAACACAACTGCTGTTAATTCCAGGTCATGGGTCAGATAATTACCCTCGCAGGGTTCTAGTTGTCTTAATGCATATGCTATAACTTGTCCGTTCTTCATCAGCACATAACCTAGACCATTCTACAAGGCATCATTATAAATCACAAATCCTTTTGTCCTAGAAGGCTGAGCCGAAATTGGAGCAGAAGTCAATCTTTATTTCAATTCCTTAAAGCTATTTTCACATTCCGCTGTCCACTCGAACTTCACATGCTATGGGACAACTATTGTAGAAAATCCTTCCACGAATTTACGGTAATATCCCGTCAACCCTATGAAATTTTCACTTTAGTGACATTGGTCTAGGCCAATCGGTTATTGCTTCAATATTATTTGGATCCATAGAAATCCCTTGTTCGGAAATTACGTGACCCAGAAATGTCACACTCTTTAGCCAGAACTCACATTTTCTGAACTTAGCATAAAGCTTCTTTTCTCTAAAAATCTCCAAAACTTCTCTCAAGTGTTCTTCATGTGCTTCCTCACTTGGAGAGTAAATCAATATATCATCGATGAATACCATCACAAACTTATCTAATTGCGACATGAACACTGTGTTCATCAGGTCTATAAATGCCACTGGGGCGTTCGTCAAGCCAAAAGGCATTACCAAAAATTCATAATGTCCAAACCTTGTTCGAAATGCAACCTTAGCAACATCCTCTGCTTTTATTTTCAATTGGGGTACTCGGATCTCAAGTCAATCTTAGAGAACACCCTCTAGCCTTTCAACTGATCAAACCGGTCATCAATATGTGGAAGCAGATATTTGTTATGAATTGTGATATTGTTGAGCTCGCGATAATCAATGCATAGCCTCAAACTCCCGTCCTCCTTCTTTGTGAACAATACTGGTGCTCTTCAAAGTGAGAGATTGGGTTTGATAAACTTCTTCTGTAACAACTCTTGCAATTGTTCTTTCAATTCTTTGAGTTTGGCGGGTGCCATCTGATATGGGTCCTTCGATATGGGTTCAGCTCACAGTACCAAATTAAGCTCAAACTCAACTTCTTTGTTAGTAGGTAGACCAGATAATTCTTCTGGAAAGACATCTTTAAATTCATTCACCACAGGAATATCATCAGTGGAAGGAATCATCTTATCAGAATCCATAACATATGCCAAATATCCTTCATTCCCTTTCTTATGAGCCTTGTACACATGTATAGCTGTTAAGTACACTTTCTGGCAATGTTTCCTCATTTTTATATTTCCTTGATAGCAGAACTGCTCCTTTGTGGGTTCATTAAAGATTACTTATTTCCACCAACAATCAATTTATGCATGATATTTGGCCAACCAGTCCATTCCTAGTATCACATCGAAATCACTCATCTGAAAGGTTAGCATCCAGCGTATGATCATCAAGCTCCACTTTGTAGTCCTTGTATATGTGGTGTGATACTAACACTGTGTCTCCGGCAGCCAATAATTGATAAGAATTCTCTAATCACTCAGGACAATTGCTCAGGTACTTAACAAATTTTTCGACGGCAAACGAGTGACTCGTGCCACTATCAAATAAAACAAATGAAGGAATTTTGTTTACCATAAGAGCACCTAAGACAAGGGCAATTACGTAAGTACCTAATATTCATAGCGATGAGGGAATGAAATGCACACTACTAGCAAACATATATTAAATCATTATTTAGAAAAACATACCTGAAACAACTTCATTTGCCCCCTGAGCCTCTACATCAGTCATTGCATGTACCCTTGCATTCACTTTAGGTTTCTCTCTAATTGGTTGGCCATCCTTACTTTGCTCCTTCTTTCACTCGGGGCAATCCTTTATTTGATGTCCCAGTTTTCCACAGTCAAAGCATGCTCCAGTTCCCCAGCGACATTCACCAAAATACTGATGATGACATGTAGCACACGTGGGTATAGTAGTATTGTAGCGCTATGCCTGGGACTAGGGTCTTGGCACGGTGCATCCATTGCACTCTACTATGAGAAGTACAAGGCGTCGATACATACATATGCCTGTCGACGTGAATCATGAATCGATATAGTGGAAGCAACGTAAAGGTAAACATACGACATGCATAAACATACAAATCGTCATAATCCATACAAGTCATAATATACAAAGTCCTAAAATAATATAAGTACATCATGATCAAAACATCTAACATAATCCCAAAAGATAAGTTTGGGCATACTTTCTCACTCACAGGTAGTATACTCGAGGTTTGTCCTCTATGAATCCGGTATCGTGAACCCTGTCCTCTGCAAAGTGATTAAAGGCAAGTATGAGCGATAAAACTAATCGCCCAGCAAGTACTCCGACTAGATACACCATGTGGATTATACATGTGGAGACAGGGTGATAAAATAATAAAGCATAAATAAAGGACATAACATGACACGTCTCCATTTTAACAAATAAAGGGCATAATATAAGTATAACCATAACATGTAACATACCTAAGTCTATAAAACGTCACATACATGTCCATGCCTAATTTTCCATCCATATCTTATACTAAGGTCACAAATCTTATATCAACTACACTCATGCATAAGCTCTACTTTAATTGGAATAATCATATCATAGGCTTAAGGATGTTCCAAAAATAACTCAATGGTATCATAGAAACTCGATTCGACATGGTCATAACATGATTCATTTTTACAATTAAAACAGGACTTTCCATAGAAACATGACTTTTTCATAAACATTCATAACATGACATATTCATAAACATGTAGCCATAACATTTTTCATAAGATGGCAATAGCACTTTTCATAAGAATAATAACGCACGACATATCGAATGATTCCCTATATAATAACATGTACAACATAAATCCTAAGTATATGTTTTAATGATAACGCGTTATCTCTGCCATAACGCGTTATCATTAAAACATATACTTAGAAAAATGGATATAAAAGTCCAAACGAAAGCAAAGTATGTAAAAAATGAAATCCGTAGTGGATCGTGTGTTTGCCATCCAGTTTTGGCTGCTGATGTGGATTGATCCGACGAATTGGTGTGATAAATAATAGAAAAATAGGAGCAGTGTGTCAGTAAACTTAAGACAATATAGTATTCGGCAAGAGCATCAAAACAAAACATACCAGGGTCGCCTGCATTCGAAGATGAATACAGGCGAAATAAAATATGCACTGAGAGAGGTGGCGGAAAACTCATATGGAAAGTCTTTCATTTCCCCGGCAAACAATTCATGCAAAAAATTGTTAGGAGTGACATTAGTTTTGAAAACGGAAGATATTAAGTAATAACGCGTATCATACCAGTTTTGCCTGTATCTAAAAGATACAGACAATATCCAAGGTGATAGGTTATGTGTAATCCTCATATTATGTAAAGCGCAGTGTTGAAGTAGTTTGATTTGTCAAGTAAAATCCACGAGCAACAGGAGGCAGATCGGTGGGCGTAAGATACGTTGTAGTGATTGGGAACATGCTGCAATGTTGTGCCAAGTGGTGTGCTGCCATGTTAGTCTCGCAAGGAATACGTTGAAGAAAACTGCCTGTGAGACTTAGAAAAAGTTGTAGCCGGTTGAAAGCTTTAGAGTGACACGTAAGGGTAGCCCGTGTGGGTTGTACAATCTGAGAGCAATCTGTCTCGATCAGCATATTTTGGTGTTGTATGCCAAAGTAAATAAGTCTAAAAATGATTTCCTGTAACTCGGCCAACATAGGGGACAGACAAGGAAGAACAAAAGAAATAGCCCCTAGCAATTGCCGTGTGAGTCTCGAAGAATGGCCCTGCCTTGGCTAAATATTTTTCAGCCGATGCATCAACATTTAGCTTGAGTTTACCGGATGGAGGAAGCAACCATTTAACAATCTTAACCCTTAGCACTTTCAGATGTGGAGAGAAACCGTTGTCAATTAAACATTGGATATTCTCCGCATGTTTCTTCCCAGAAAGTGTGGAGGCCTAACTAAAACACAATTGTCTAGTCATTATATCGGTGTTCTGAGGAGAAAGACCAGCATCCCCAAACACTACATTTGTGTAAACTTTCCAAATAGACCAACAGATAAAGGAAGGTGCAACAATTCGGTATTGACCTATGAGGGACTTGGATGAGGAGGAAAACCACCCATCTCACTAGATATGGGCGTATAGTGGAGGACGTAGGCATTGGGCCGTTCAAAAGCAAAGCTATCTGGTCAAACTTTGCTTAACACAAATGCATTGTAAGAACATATGTGTCAAGGAGGCTGAAGAACTCTTACAGAAAGGGCATATAGTAGGGCAAATCCGAATAAAGCGGACGAGATGATCCTCAATCAGTAGTGCTCCCTGGAACAGATGCCACAAATATACTTGTTGATTTTGATAATGTGCTCCACCATATGAATTTATGTGTAAACCGCGTGAGGTAGTGATCGCGGCTATCCTCGTAAGCCTGCCGCAATGTAAATATTCCTGAGGTGGTAGAATCCGAATTGTGTGATTATTGAGAGTAGTATGTGTCAAACAAAATGAGTGAGTGGAGCAAATGCGCTTCTAGCTAGGGGAATCATAGAGTCGAGGTGTGAAGTCCCCTCGTGAACCGCATCATGATCGCATGTGTGCCGCCCAGAGTGAAGTGCTGTTATGATAATTCCACCATATCTTACAATCATATGATTGTTGAAGTGTGAATAGATTTCGTATGACTAAACCTCCCTCCTGTACAGGACGACACAATCGTGTCCAAGAGATCCAGTGATAACAATCACCCCAAAAGAAATAAGGCATCTTCTGATTGATTGCTTGAGCTACACTTTTAGGAAGTCTGGCTGCAGCCTTATTATGCAATAGAAGTGATGTCAAAACTGATTGTAAATGAACCAACCTGCCACCCGGAGAAAGTATCTGGAAAGCCCAGCCTGCTAATTTAGCATCAAAGTGATTTAGAAGAGTCTGACTGTATTGTGCTCGATTAACCCCCTGTATACATAGGAACCAAGATATTTAATAGGAAGAGACGTAGATCGCATTTCCAAGATATTACCTATTGCCACCCGTCGCTACGAAGAGACATAAGAACTGACTACAAACTGACTCTTATGATAATTGACAAGTTGTCCTGAGGCTCGTTGATAAGAGCGTAAAAAAGCTTGGAAAAATTTCAGATTTCGGGAGGAACTATTAAGAAAAACAAGCAAATCATCTGTGTAGGCCAAGTGAGAAACCCCTTGAATTCACCCCATATTAAATCCACGTAGTACCCCAGTATTGAAAAGATGATTAATGCCCCTGCTAAATCCTTCTGAACATAAAATGAAAAGTAAAGGTGATAAAGAATCACCTTGTTTCACTCCTCACGGCGGTGAGAAGAAACCATAATTCTTTCCATTCAGTGAGATCGATAATTTTTAATATGTCATAGTATTCATGATGAGACGAATAAAAA
Source organism: Eustoma russellianum (assembly GCA_036186865.1). NCBI lineage: Eukaryota > Viridiplantae > Streptophyta > Magnoliopsida > Gentianales > Gentianaceae > Eustoma > Eustoma russellianum. The sequence goes on along the minus strand of AP025064.1, from coordinate 15,767,955 downwards.
AATCAGAAAAGCCCAACTTTTGAAGCACACACATTATGTATTGCCAATTCACCCTGTCAAATGCCTTAGCCATATTAAGTTTATCATTACATGCCCGCCTCTTGTTTCTTTGTTCAGAAAATGAACCATCTCGTTTTCCATAAGAACCTGCTCACTTAGTTCATGCCCCTTAAAGAAACCGATCTGTTCTGCAGAAATGAGATTGGGCAATAAATCAGATAAATGGGTGGCAAAGATACGAGTAATCACCTTGCTCACAAAATTGGAGAGACATATTGGACGGAAATCTGCAAAAGTCTAAGGCTGAGGTATCTTGGGTAGCAAGGTGATGACTGAAGACAACATGGAATGCGGAGCTGGGACACCTAAGAAAAATTCCTGGACTGCCTGAAATACGTCCATTTTTAAAATGTCCCAACGTGTGCGAAAGAAAAAACCATTGCATCAATCTGGTCCAGCTGTGCTATTAGGATTTAAGCTCCAAACAACATGTTTAATCTCTTCTAAACGCGGGAGGGTTAACAGATTGGCATTATCAGCAGTAGAAAGAACTGTAGGAATATGCTACAACAGCTCATCATCATCCTATATAGCTTCACTGGCAAATAATTGGTTATAGAACTCCACCGCTAGGCGGCCGAGCTCCTGTTGATCAGTGTATGATACACCTGCTGCATCAGAGGTTTGCCGGATTCTTTGTTGACGATAACGATCTTTGACCATAGAATGAAAATAGGCCATATTTGACTCACCTTCCAAAGCCCATCGCAGTCTAGACTTTTGCGCCCAAAAGGCCGTCTACTCAGAATTAGATCGCAATAAATTAGCTTGTGCTAAAGATAAAGCAGCCCTATTTTCAGTAGTAGGGGACTCTTCATAAGCGGATTCTTTGCAGACAAAATCTTGCTCCACCTCCACAGATTAACTGAAGATATTACCATAAACATTCATGTTCCAATGACGGAGATCTTTTTTATGCATATGAAGCTTATTATATAATCCTCGCATTCCTCCTACTGTTGGATATTCTTTCCATGTGGCTGCAACAAATGAGTAGAAATCCGGGTGGCCTGCCCAAGCATTTAAAAAACAAAATGGTGCATGTGGTTTTTCAATGCTCAGATCACAATTTAACAAGAGAGGGCAATGATATGAGGATACACGGGGCAGATGACGGACCACGACGTCCGCAAATAGATCCACAAGAGCAGTATTACTGAATAATCTATCCCAGCAACGTTGTACACGATTAATGCCACTCCTTTGAGACCAAGTAAATAAAGAACCCACAGTGGGGAGTTCCTGCAAATGACAGTTATTCAGACAATCATTGAAATCAGATAAAGAACGGAGAGTTGGGGATGTGCGGCCACGATGTTCCTCTAATTGTAAAATGTATTAAATTCCCCTCCTATGAACCAAAGAATCGCCACTTGGTGATAATGATTAGAGAGTGTATCCCAAAGGCACTTACGGTCATGAACAGTGTGTCTTCCATAAACTACTGACCATGCCATATTCTGCTGAAGGGGCAGCCATATAAAAAAAAATAAAGAAACCTGCATGGAGTGGTCAATGCTAAGGAATCAGATACTAGATGCCTGCTAGAAAAGCCACATGTTATTGTCACATGTAGTGAGTGCATGTCGAAATCCCAGTTTCATCCAATAGTAATGCAGCTTACTGTCACGTTGTTTTGGTTCAATCAATATCAAGAAATCAAGTCGATGATCATGCAGTATTGTTAATAGACGATTTAAAGAAGTTCGAATACTGCCAACATTCCAAGTTAGTACTTTCATTGAGAAACTGTATCAGGGGCATTCTGTGATAAGGAAAAATGGCCACGTGTTGCACTACGAGTCGCTATAGAGGTTGGCGGTCGAGGTGGTAAATCCTTTCGGGCACGACGCCGCCGCCTACGTGGAATAGGAATGAAACCGTCATAATCAACACCAGGCTGATCCAAAATTGAGGCTAAAATGCTCTCATCATCAATAGTTGTAGGTCGTGATAGCAGACATTTGCTTATATTCTCCGAATCAGATTTCATTCTAGAAACAAAAGATGCATGGGATTCCATCTCCTCAGAATGGATGTCACTCAGTCCCAAATCTGAATCTGAAAATTGACAATAATCAGGATCATCACGCTTTTGTTGCTATAAAAGTATCTCATCTTCTTTATCATTATTTAACTTCTCAAGATCTTGCAAATTTGAAACAGGGTGACATGGCTGGGGGTCTAAAGATGATGGAATAGAGGACGGATTCATCTGTTGACCATCAACATTATTTGCAGACGAACCCTCACGGGTCAACCAAATGACCGGTACTTCTAATGTATTACCATCATCTCTGTGCAAAACAGTTTTCTTTCGAGTCCATCAAGTTGCAGGTTTTGATTTTTTCTTTCAGCAGGCTGTGGAGAATGATCATCGCAATGTCCTATAGCATGTCCCAAACGACGACATGTTGATCAAAAAGCAGGCATATCTTCATATATAATCTGCTATAGAAACATCTTTTGCTTTTCCTGCAGATAGATTTTCTGGGAAAGATCTTGTGAAACATCCACCTCTACACATACCCGGGCTAAAAAAGGCCGTAAACCATTTGCCATAGCAACATCTAGTTTGATTGGGTTACCTATCGGACGAATAATCTCATAAAGAGCCAATTTGTGCTGAAGGTGAACTGGAATCCCAGGTAATGCCACCTACATAGGAACGATAGGCACATCAGATGAGGGATCAAAATCGACTGTCCATTTTGTGGCTCGCATATGACAACCAGATATATTCCATGATCACCGATAAAAGCATCAAACATAATCAGGTTCATGCCGAAAATTTGAAAGAATATGCTTTTGATCAATTAGGGTTATCCGCATATCGTCACGAAAACCGATTCTCTCAAAAACATCAGGTATTACCTTTAGCAGAGGTCATCCATACCAAAACATGCCCACCAAGGAAAACCGAAATGGGACAGCCAGAGCATCAATTTCCTCGTCTGTGAATGTGATCATAGGGATACTTTTATGTCATGGTGATTGTTTTGGGTGAGATGGCAATGATTTTAGAAGTACCAGAAACAATCGCGGCAAACGACAAAGGTTGCGATGGCGGTGGCATTGCCATGGTGCGATCACAGACATATCAAATATGGGTCCAAGTGAATTGAGAAAGGAGATGCGAGAAAGGATTAGGCTGAAAGAAAAACACACCAGGAGATCCAACGAAGAAGGTGACGGCGGTGGCAGTTACGCCCGCCGCCATGAGTCGCCAGAGAGCTTCATGCGATCGCCTTATATATATAAATAAATATATATATATATATATATATATATATATATATATATATATTTATTGAACAGATTTTTATTAAAAGAAAAATATATATATATATATATATATATATATATATATATATATATATATATATATCTTTACAACATCTAGCAATCTTATTTGTAGAGAAAGGTTAGGAAAGCTCTGGCGATCGGCGGCGATCGTCTTCCTCACTGGTTCTGCGACAATGTCGACCTCCGGGCCGGCGGCTACGGCTGGCCGGTCCTACGCTGCCATACTGGCTGGATCTCCTGCAACGCTACCTTCAACGATCTCCCAAAAAAAACCTCAGCGCTATAAAGGCCTACCCTCAATCGTTTTCGATGAATCTGAGGTAACAACACTATTGTCTCCCTTCCGGTTTTCATTGGTTGGATCTTTCTGGAATGGAAGGCCGTCTATGGTGGCATTGCAAAAATCACTGGATCGTATAGGTTTTGCTGGTGCCGTTCATGCAGGGTTACTCGACAAATCTCACGTGCTCCTGCGATTTGAGAAGGAGGTGGATTACAACCGTTGTTTTGGACGTAGATCATGGAATATCCTAGGTTTTCACATGCGCATCACCAAATATACTCATGACTTTGATCCTAGATATGATGCTCCCATTGTACCCATCTGGATTTCTATGCCTGGGCTGCCTGTGTATTTACAGAATGAAAAATCGCTCTTTGCTATTGCCGCTATGATCGGAACACCAATTCGATTGGATGCTGCAACCCAAAAGGTACTCCGTCCGTCTGTGGCTAGAATTTGCGTGGAAATTGATGTGTCAAAAGAATTACCAACTAAACTTCACATTCAAAGTATAGAGCACCATCATTATCAAACAGTGATTTATGAGGATATACCGGATTATTGTTCAAAATGCAATCTTCTGGGCCACAAACGTGATCGCTGTGGTGAGGCTCCCATGCCACCGCCACCTCTACAACAATGGCGCCCTAAACCTGCAACTGATGTCAATCAGCCCCACGCTGATACAGTGGCAGACCCTACTATTTTGCACCAGCAGGAAGTTAATACAGCCACTGATGCACAGTTACCGCAGGAGACAACCACTGATGCTGCAATTCTAGATGATCCTCCTGTGTGTCAAACAACAGAGGATTCTGATCTTCAAGCACATGAGAGTTCTGACCCCCCGCGGCAACATCAGCCTGACATGACCAGATTTAACGACGACGCACAGTTAGGTCAACAAACGCCTTCCTCCTCTCCAGACATTCTGCACACCTTGTCTGAAGCAGATGTCATGGATTTGCCCCATCCGGTAACTGATCCATCAGCTGCCCAAGAAGACTACCAACGAGCCTCAGATTTATTATCGTCGCGCATGCCTCGAGCAAGAGAAGGATCATCGGATGCTGAACTACTTCATAGAATTTCTAATCCTACTCTTGAAGCTGATGCAGAAGGATTTATTCCATGCATACGTAAACGTACTCGTCGTTTGCACTCTCAGATTCCTAGGCCCCCTCGACAGGTTATAACTCGCAGTGCTGCTCGCTCTTCAAGCTCTACCTCCCAGCTGTCTCAATGAATACACTAACGTGGAATTTGCGAGGTCTACGCACTTCATTGCCTCGCTTGAGACTCCTGCTTACTCAGTATCATATACAATTTCTTTTTCTCATAGAACCTCAACAACCAGAATCACGCTTAACCAGAGCTCAAATAAATTTAGGTTTTACTGCATCACATAGTGTTTGTGAAGGGCGTGCATGGTGTTTCTGGAAAACCTCTAGTTTGCAACTTCTGGATGCTTGCCTGTTGGAGCAAATTGTTCACTTTCGTTTTCAGTTACATACGCAACAAATCGTGCGTATTTCTTGTGTTTATGGTCGACACACTGTGCAGCACAGGCAGATTCTCTGCCAATCGATTAAGCACTGCTATGACATTTGTCATGACCCATGGTTGATAGCGGGAGATTTTAACACATTTCTATCGCCTTTAGATCATAAAGGTACGTCACGTCCTTCTTTTTCAGCTCTTCAAGATTTTAACGACACGGTCCAATATGCTGAGTTACAGTTGGTCCCCCACAATGGAACTCGCTATACATGGCAAGGTGGTCGTGGACTAGGACGGGTATGGCGTAGACTGGATTGGGTATTCTGTAATGAAAGTTTTTACAATGTTTTTCCAATGTTGAAGTTGACTCATCTGAGTCGTACAACATCCGACCATTGCCCACTTTTGCTTCAATGTTCGACTGACTTTCAACCTGGTCCAAAGCAATTTCGTTTTTTGACAGTCTGGACATCACACCCAGACTTTATGACTTTCACCAAAGCAGCTTGGTCATCGTATCCCACAGTTGGTGGTATGCATGGTTTATGTGCCAAGCTACGGGCATACAAGAAGGACGTTAGACAATGGAATAGGGATGCGTTTGGTAATATTTTTCATATGGTAGAGCATGCTGAACGTCAAGCTAATTCAGCGGAGATCCAGTTCGATCAGGAGCCTAACGAATGCACTCGCATGGCCTATTTTGAGGCTCAATCTGAGCTGCGCCGTAAAATATTGAGCTACAATATTGGAAACAAAAAGCTAGGGTCAAATGGTTGCAAGAGGGTGACTGTGGTTCAAGATATTTCCATTCTATAGTTAAAGATAAACAACGTCGACAACGCTTGCAAGGAATCTACCTTGAGGATGGTACTTATTGTAATACGCCAGAGGACATTGGTCGAGCGGCTGTGGATCATTTCACCCGTATGTTCACTGCTCAACCAATAGAAGATCCAACAACATTTTTATCCCCAATTCCTTCCTTGATTACTGCGGATGAAAACATAATGCTCACTGCTCTACCATCTTTGGAGGAAGTAAAAGCAGCTGTATGGAGTTTAGACCCTCATAGTGCTGCAGGTCCCGATGGCTATAATGGGTGGTTTTTTCGCGCTTGTTGGGAGGTTATTTGTCAAGATGTGCATAAAGCGGTACAAGAATATTTTCTAAGCTTCCCCGTTCCACGTGCCATGGCCCACTCGATGATTGTTCTGATCCCCAAAGTATCATCTCAACATACATTTAATGATTTTAGGCCTATTGCTTTGTCTACTTTCATGAGTAAGGTTCAAACGCGTATTCTTGCCACGCGGTTGAACGCGCTGTTGCCAAAGCTTCTTTCTCCAGAGCAAGCGGGATTTCAAAAGGGAAGGGGTATCACAGAGCAAGTCTTATTAGCCAATGAATTAATACATTGGCTTGATAAAGGTGTGCGATCTCACAAATCAGTTCTTAAGCTGGATATGGCAAAGGCCTTTGATAGGGTAAATTGGCAATACTTGCAAGCCATCATGCATTGTTTTGGATTCTCCACTATGTTTGTCACATTGGTATTAAATCAGTTGAAGGCTACGCATATTTCAATACTAACGAATGGTGTTCCGTATGGGTTTTTTCGGCCTACTCGAGGGGTCAAACAAGGGGATCCACTCTCACCCCTGTTATTTATTCTTGCTGCCGAGGGTTTTAGTCGTGGACTTAAGTCTCTGGTTGATCACTCAGTTATACGACCATACTCTATTGGCCGCATCCCTATGACCATTACACCATTTCTTGATGCTAGTCGACAAAATTTTCAGGCATTTAAGAATTTTCTATCTACTTATGAAAAAGTTTCGGGACAAGCGGTAAACTGGAACAAAAGTTCGGTAGTCTACTCGGATGCAGTTTCTACATCGCAGCGCAGTGTATGTACTGCTTTACTAGGAGCACGGCAGACAAGCCTCCCGATGAAATACTTAGGCTCATATCTTCATAAAGGTATTACGCGATCAACACACTGCTTAGACCTGTTACAGCATGTTGACTCTAAACTCAATGGTTGGCAAGCCAAGATATTAAGTACTGCTGGTAGGCTTTTGCTCATTCGCTCTGTTCTTTTATCTATACCTTTGCATGTTCTGGCTGCATCTGCTATTCCACGTAGTGTCGTTCGATCACTGGAAAGGCGATTTGCGGTTTTTTTATGGGGGCCTGATAGACGCCATTGGGTTAAATGGTCAACCATTTGTTGTCCTACAAAAGAGGGTGGTCTAAACATTCGTAGTCTTGATAGCATTCAGCGTGCCTATGCAGCAAAATTATGGTGGCAATATCATGTGAGTTCAACTTTATGGGGGGAATATATGCGCCTACGCTATCAAAGAACTCAAACATTTGTTCCACGTATATATGACTCTCCTATATGGAAACGAATTTGCCATATTAATTCACAATGTCAGACATTGGTGCAGTGGATTAATGGGGCGCCAGTTTGGCTAAACTCCACGGGTCAGTTCCTGCTAAAGGATGCATATGAGTCTTTTCGATCTACGGCTCCATCTCTACTGTCTAACCAAATAGCCTGGGTACCACGTCAACGTCCGATGATTCAGGTATTTCTTTGGAAGCTCTTGCATAATGCACTGCCTTTGCCAGACAACCTCTCCTGTTTTATTCAAGTTCTGCCAAGTATATGTCCGTTTTGTCGAGCGGATTCAGCCTCTCACAATCACATTTTTTATCATTGTTCCCAAATCCGCCCTGTTCGACATTATTTCAATGACTTGTTAGACATTCGGCCGACTCATGCCACTGGTTGGCGCATCTTTATGATTTCGGTGTGGTTAGAAGCGGCAGATGGGTTTCTTGGTTATATGCAGCGAATATATCTTGGAATCCTATTTTGGAATGTTTGGAAATTTTATGCCGAATTGGTGTTTGGTGATGGAACTTGGTCTCAGCAAACACTTCTCAAGAATATTCGCCTAGATATGTTTCTCTGGGCCAAGGCACAAAGCGGAACAAAAATAGTATCCAATATTCCTCGTCTCATTAGTAATGGTCTTTCTCCTCCTCTTCGTTTGTCTAGACTGCAGATTGTTCGTTGGAATCCTCCACCCGTTGGTAGACTAAAATTAAATACAGACGCCTCTGTTGGTTGTCACACTGCAGGGGGTGGAGCAGTATTACGTGATGCGCAAGGCTCTTTTATTCATGCTATCTCCTTTCCTCTGTGCCATGACTATCCAGTTAGGGTTGAAGCACAAGCTGTATTAATTTCACTTTTACATTATCTGCCGATATATGGCCCATTACAGGTTGAGGTAGATTGTCACCAGCTACTCACGCTCATGCATGATCGGTCTCCCTTAGCTCCGGATCTTCATCGTCTACGCACGTTTCTTGCTGAATCATCTATCCACATATCTTATGCGCCTCGAGAGGTAAATCAAGCAGCGCACTATCTATCCCAGGAAGGCTCACGGACTATGCTCCTTACATCGTATTCCAAGCTTTCATTAGTGCCTGCACATATACGAGGGATTATTTTGACTGACTTCACGCTTCCAGCTTTTCGATCTTAACCCAATGGTGGACCCTAAAATGATGTATAGGTGTTTCATCCTTCTGATGTCTCAGACTGTCTTCCATATGGATTGGCATTTCAAGAATTTCCCTGCCTGTCTCCTGCGGGATTCAGGCAGGTTTGGTATGTCTTGTCTCCTTCTCATCATTATTTTATCTTGTCTCCTTCTGCTTCATAACTGCCTCTTCCTGCTTGTTCTCTCATGTCTTGGGCTGTATATATTGCTGGCAAGATACTACACACTGATGGCCTCCGCAGCCTACACTACACACCCAAGCTTTGTTTCTGAAGGCCTCCTGGATCGGACTAGCACTCTTCCCTGCTACAAATGGCGCTCTTGCATGTTATCAGCATTTATGACATACATGTCATCGTTTTTATACGCAGATTTAACACATATCAAGGATGGTTGTATAAATATGTACGCTTTTTCCTTCGCCAGGGTTTTATCCACAAGGGTGGTTTTACCTAGCAAGGTTTTAATGCGGCATATCGTATACGACTGGAGATATGCTATTCTTAGCTCGTTATTTCATTTATTCTCATACTCTGATGCTTTGTAATATGGTTTTTCCTCCACCACAAGTGAGGCTTTATCAATAATAAGATATCTCTTGCTTTAAAAAAAAAAATCTAGCAATCTTATTTGTTCCATTTTAAGGCCTTATAGCCAAATACATACTTAGATATATATGCATATATATCTTCATAGCATGTAACAACTTGTTTATCTCCTTTTAAGGCCTTATGGAGGAAAAGTTTCTCATGCACACACCCACATAAATATATACTTTCTCACATCTTATACATATGTCTTGAGTTTAACATTCATTCTATTCTCATGCATAATAATTTCCATCAAAATGATGACTTTCAAGGTTAAGAACACATGAAATATACATACAACTTAAAGGTGCTAGAAACCATAAAAAGTTACCTTTTTGAGCTATGACCATCATCAATATAGCATCTCATGAAGATGGATGATGAAGCTCAAGTGAGAAGCCAAAAATTGCCCCTTTGGCCATGTGGATATACATATGCACATATGGACATGATGATTATCAAGAACAACATTTGTGACCTTGTATGTTAGTCATGCTAAAACAAGTTCACCAAAATATATGAAAACCGAAATACCATAGAAAATACACAGATGATGATCACCATGGAAAAATACATGAACAAGTGTATCAAAGTTACATTCTTAGTGCACTTTTCTTAACATATCATATGACTTCATTTTCTTTCTTTAGTTTATACATATATCATATAAGAAGGTTCATTTCATTTCATTTATACATAAAAGTCCAAAACTCTTAGTTTCGGCTGATTTTTATGAAGTTAACATATCACACATATACATCACATGGAAAAATATATTTTACATATTCTTGCTACTAAAACCTTAAACATACTTCATGAATGATCCAACTTTTATATGAACATATATACTAAACCTTTGGAAATCCATAAAGGATCTAGGAAGATCACTTTCCTTTCTCACTTATTTCTCAACTTAAAATGAAGATTTCCTCACTTAGCTTGGAGAAAGCTTCTTCTTTTTCTTCTTGAAGGCCACGAGTAGGGGTACAAAAATGAGAGAGTTAGTGAGCAACTATGGTAATAGATAAATGGGAGAATTTGAACTCATTATGTATGAAGTTCTTACCTTGTCCCTTCTTGGTTCTTGTATCTACCCAAAATTTCAGTCACTACTTAGATGAAGGAGGGTTCTTGAACCTTGCTTTGGATGATGGTGTGAGATGAAGAATGGAAGTTTTCTTCTTTGTTCTTCCTTGAAGAACTTTCAGCCAAGGTAGAGGAGAAGGAGTAGGAAGACTTGGTTTTTCTTCTTGGAGGAAAGAGAGAGTGTTTGGTTGAAGAGGAGAAGATGTCGAAGTGTAAAATGGAAGAGTGAAATAGAAGAGTGGCCAGTTTGGGTTTATGTTTGGGGAGGGGAAGTTTTTTTCTCTTCATGATGATATCTGGTGGTATTAGGGTTTAGGCCAATGATTGTGTGGGAAGAGTGTAACAAATTTTTTTTCTTCTTGAAAGAGGGGTGTGGCCGGCCTAAAGGGAATTAGAGAGGGAAAAGGGTGGCTTGCTTGATGATGTGTAAGAAAGTCGAAAGAAAGTGTAATGATTGATGTAAAAGTGTTTAAGATTTTGTAGTTGGTTGAAGACAAAAGAGAAGAAAAATCTTCTCTTCCTACTTGTATGGAGGGGGGCGGCCAAGAGGGATTTGGGGTGGGTAGTATATGACAAAATAGCATAATTTGATTTCTACACAATTTTCTACACTTGGTATTTTGTTGGGTATTAATCTAACCACGAATTCCTCCTTCTTTTTCTACCTAAAAACCGATTTATATACATGTATATAAATATTTATTTATTTTTCTTTTCTTCTTCCCAAAATATCTAGTCACGCCTTGTTTTATTTTCCTTTTGTTTAAGTTGTGAAAATTCTTGTGTCATGTATTTTTATTTGGTTTAATTTAACCTAATAACTTAAGTTGTTACTAACTAGTCTTATTTAAATTTCATTGTACATTCGAAGGTGTTCGTTCTTGAATTCATTAGTTTGTCGATATACCGAAGAACTTAGCACACGAGCATGTATCGATGTTCCTAAATTAAGATATTTAATATGTTTCGACATAACGAAAAATTCGGGGCGTAACAAGTATTGTAGTTTCTTCTGAATGTCTGCTCGGTTTTCCTTTTAACAACTCGCACCCACCTTTCAGATTTTCTCGATCCTTGGTTGCTCACGGTTTCATCACTTCTTGGCCTCTTGTCTTTGTTCTCCTCATCTCTTCTCTTGATGTCACCTTGTAGCAAGCATCAAGTAATGGCGAACATTTTTGAGCATTTATATTTACCATACCCGTCCTGATCCAACTATTTAGTCCTCTTTCGAACTTCACCATTTTCAGCTCGTTATTTCTCATAACTGAAGGCAAGAAACAACCGAGAGCATTAAATTGATTCGCACACTCGGCAACTGTCATATCCAGTCATTGCCTCATTGATTCAAACACTCTAATCTTCTGTAGACGTAATGCTGAAGGAAAATAGAATTTTAGGAACTATGCCTTAAAGTTAGTCCACCTTTCCGGTGCCTGGATAATTGGTTCTGTGGTAGACCACCATTTGTTTGCCTCTTCAACTAAGAAAGGCTTGATCACCAAGTGCTTCATTTTCTCAGGAACTTGGAGTAGTGTGAAATTATTCTCTACTTCAGTTAGCCACTTCTCAGCCTTGACAGGATCAGGGTTACTGTCAAAGATCGTGTGTACCCTCTTCATGCGCTCATAGTAGTTTCATGTTCCATTTTCAGGTGGTGGGTTCATCTGCACTGTCTGAAAGGCCTGGGCGAAGTGCATCATTGCATTCATAAATTCTTGTGGAATAGCATTCTTGTTTTGGTTATCTGCATTAGTATTATCTCTTCGAGGAGGCATTTTCTCTAAGACAACAAAATGATGTTACTCCCGAAATAACAAATATACAAAGGTCTCAGATACTCTTCTAACTAGGAGGACATGCGAAAAGTAATAACATATATAAATCATTTAGAACATAATTCTAATTAAATTCTATGCAAGACAAACATTCTAGGGCCAATATATCATATGTTAACAAATCACCACTTAGTATATATGACTTACTAGTAGATAATTTCTTATCAGCTACAATCCCATCTTAGATCTAAATCATGCTTTGATACCACCTAAATGTCACACCCCGAGCCCTAGCACTCGAAACCGCACATCCACCTTACACCTTTCCAAGGTGTACAAGGCTTCCTTATGACATCATGCGTCCATCAATACTCCAATAATTGAATAATAAACTCAATAAAAATCTACAACGATTCAACATAATATACAAAATAATCCTCGACCCAAAGAAGTATCATATCATGGAAATAACCTAGTCCAAAATTAAACATAATATTATTACGAACTAAGTTCATAATTACAAACTAAAATCAAAACACTAATAATAAATCAAATCTTGAGACTATCTTCCGAGCTCCTTCACCATCCCCACTCATCATCATCCTCAATGTAAACGTATTCATAGTCCCTTTCATCTGCGAAAATGGTAAGTGGTGGTGAGAGCAAAAGAACGTACTCAGTAAGTAATCTAACTACCTTTTTGTGGGATCATGTGTGTCAGGAAACAAGTTTTGAAATAATAACTTTCATAAAATAAAATCAAACATAGCATCAAATTTTCCATTTTTAAATACTACCTATAATACTTTTAAGTTTTAGCTATTAACTGACTTATGCCATTCGACAGAGTACTCTGTCTAGAAAATCCATTCTAGATGGGTGCATTGGATCCTCACCATGCGAAGAGGGTATTGGACTTAATCCTCCCAATATCTAGGCGTTCCAGCAACTCGAGCAAGTTGCTAGACCGCATAATTATAACTTATAATTTCATCATTCAATCGGCCACATGACCTGGGTAAAATTCATTGAAGAGCACAAAACAAATCATTTTGCAGAAGACATATCATCAATAACATTTCATATGAAACACATACTTGTAAAGCGCAATATAATTCTACATGATCCAATTTAATATCAAAACAGACATTTAAAACGTAACTTTCGTAAAACAATTTCCCAAATGCACAAAAGAGAGTTAGACCGCTTACCTCAAATTGAATTCTTAATCATAATAAAGAGTATTATTTAATAACCCCATCATTATATCTTACTTTAACTAAATCTATTAATTAATACTTAGAATACTCTTTTTTTAAATATACCGCAACTTTAAACCTTAATAATATTCCGCCTCTAAATTGTACAAAAAATTCGCTCAGCTAACTGGTACTGTCCTCTGACTCTATCCTACGCCATCCTGGTTCGAATACTGGCTTGCCATTTTTTCCTTTTCTTTGAAGTACTAAAACTTACTACTTAATAAATAATCCTGCTCCATAATACTTAAGTCTTTCTTAGCCCAATGGTTCGCCCCTATTACTCTTCCTTGTCCACCTAGGTTTGAATCCTTGGGCGGACAATAACCTTTTTTCTCGTTCTCCTTCGCCAGGAGCAACCCCTTTTTCTCTCATTTTTCTTGTTTTCCTTTTTTCTTTTCCTTTTTTCTCCTCTCGGTTAGCCACTCCTTTCTGTAGCACCCTGTCTAAGTCTAGGGTCTTGGCACGGTGCGTCCGCCGTACTCTACTAAGAGAAGTACAAGGCGTTGTTACCAATCGAATGCACGATGCGTTATGAAACGTGGACCGATATACCGGAAGCATAATAACATAAACATATATAATACCAATAGTCCGAAGTGCAACTGAAACAAAGATAAAGTCTAACTAGATACACAAGTCTCCAAGCACATAAGTCTCCAAAATACAAACCCATCAAATCAGAAATAACTAAGTACGAGTCCGGGAGCCTATGTCTCAATCACGGATATCCTATCTCTGGCTCGTCATCTACGAACTCAGTACCTTGAACCTTGCTATTTGCAAAGTATTCAGAACAGCAAGTATGAGCGATAATCGAATCGCCCATCAAGTATATCCCTCAGATCCGCTATGGGATCATACACGCGGAGACGGGGTTTTAAAAATAAAGTACTACATATGAACATATATATAAATGAATCCATCTCCATTTCACAAGTAATTCTAGCACATACTTCATACATATGACCATATATAGAATCAAAAAAATCACGCAAGTCCAATTTTTAAGTCCATTATTCCATGAAAGTCCATATCCAAATAATTTCCATATTCCACTAAAAGTAAAGTCCATAATCCTTGTCCAAATAAATTCCATATCCATGTTCATATGCTTTCCATGATCCATGATGATGCAAGTGATGTAAAGTTATAAAAATGCAATGCATGTCCATGTCCATATCTAGTCGGAGACCAGTCGATATCCATATCCGGTCAGAGATTGGTCCATATCCATATCTGGTCAGAGACAAGTACATATCCATATCTGGTTGGAGACCGGTCCATATCCATATCTGGCCGGAAACCAGTCCATATCCATATCCCATCCGTGGAGGGTTCGTGATTTCGCAAACAATGTAATATGCAAGTTTTCTGATAAAATCAATGAATTTTTCAAAATGACGTGCATCATGATCCATGTCCATATAAGTCCAAAATTAATGGTCCATATATAGCCCATTTTTAATAGCTTATAATTAAATTTCCATGACATACATTCAAGCACAAATGAACATAAAGGTTCCAGTATAATTATCAATCCATCAGTATCCATATTTAGGTTTTCACAATTTAAACTTCATAAACATATAATCAAGCAAAAGTGGCCATAAGGTTCCCATTATCTCATATATTTTTAGTATTTAGCCGGTATATTCTTTGTTTATCCAAGGGACCAATTATGTTACAAGTAAATACATTTGCAATCCATTTATACTTAACACAAATTTATTTTCATCTAATTTTTGATTTTTCACATGGTTATGGCCGAATATACACTCACACACTTCCTTGTTACACTTTTCATGATTCCAAGTCAACCTTCCCAAAATAATTTACCAATTGCATAATGTAGCTCATTATGTCCCAAAACATAGTTTTACATGAAAAAGGCCCTTATGGCCGAGATGTATCCATATATACATAGATACATACATACATACATATATATATATATTTTTTTTTTAGAAACGCTATTTATTTATTGAAACAAGGCCTCACTTGTGGCGGAGGAAAACCATATTACATTATCAGAGTATTCGAAGTAATGAAATAACGAAACAATAATGATATATCTCCAGTCATATATGATATGCCGCATTAAAACCTTGCCAAGAAAAACTACCCTTGTGGACAAAACCTTGGCGAAGGAAAAAGCGTACATATTTATATGACTGTCATTGATATGATGAGAATATAAGTCTTGGAACAAATCCATGAATGTCGCTAGCCTGTACATTGAAACGCTGATGAAGATTATGTGACCGCGTCCTTGGCTTGAAATATTCTTGATAGTTCCAACCTCAGAAGACACCCAGAGCAAAAAATGAGTACTATGAGCTTGGAGACGTAAAAGCAAAGATTGATAGAGCAAGTACGCACCGGGGCCACCTTGGTAGGCGAAGTACCAAGGTGGTGAATAAGATATAAAAGCCAGCGATTGCCGCATCAGTAGGGCCGAAGGTGTTGCACGGACACACGGACTAATTCTTGCCAGTATGATTTGAAACTCGCACAACCATGAATAGGACGTAAATAGATCAGCAGTGTCCAAATGAAAGAAGATTAACCAGGGATGAAAATGCGTACCCGGGTCGCCTTGACCATGGGGCCAAGGCGACATTAGTATGAGATCAGCCATGGGGAGCCCAAACAGATGAAGATGCATGCAAAGGTGAGCTATCCTGCCTGTTACACGAAGATAACAGGCAGGAGAAAAGATTGATCGCCAATCCATATGGAAGACTGCAGTCATGGCACCCGTAAATTAACAGTAGTAAGATCCAATGTGACCGCCGCACGGACTAACGACGGCAAAGTGGTTGAGGTGAACCGCTCCGTGCATGGGTGTGCCATCGCATGCTGCGCTAAATAATGTGCTGGGAGGTTTGCCTCGCGATAAACGTGATAACAAGGGAGACGGTGCGTATGAACCAGAGAATGTAGCCGGTGGAGATGTTGATTACCATGAACCGTTGTTGGTCGAGTCAATCGATCAATCAACTGGGAACAGTCGGATTCCAGTATAACATGCCGGTGTAGGGGTAAAAAATAAAGAAGTCCAAAAACTGCTGCTTGAATCTCCGCCTGTAAGGGTGGGCTTAAAGGGAGACGAAAGGAAATCGCCCCAATGCAGGATCCCCTATGATCCCGTAGTAAAGCACCGCCAGCCGCGTAATGACGACCCACAGCTGCATCTACATTTAATTTTAATCTCCCTGTAGGTGGTGTGTACCACCGCACAATAATCGGGCGAGAAGGTCGAGCTACCGGTAGCCAACTGAACACTTGTTTTGACGTAGCAGACAATTTAGTACCTTCAATCTTTTTGTGCCACAGTGAAATCTCATATTGTATTGATAAACGAATGGAAGATGCTGTGAGATTAGTGCTGTCCCCATAGACCAGGGAGGTATAAGCACACCAGATACGATGTACAATTATCGCTGGGATAACAATTTTATAAACTCCAAGAAGTGTGGAAATAGATGATCTATACCACCATGATAGAAGATATGGACGAAGCGATATAGATGTGGGAAGCGGACAATGTAGCTCACTGGCAAAATAGCACCAAATTGAAAGCACTATTGGACAGTATAAAAACACATGATCCACCTTTGCCGACTCATTCTTGCAGAATGGACATTGTGTTGGTCGAGCCTGGATGTAGGAACCAATATAATCCTCAAACGGCAAGGCAGAATGAAAAATTCGCCATAAAAATATCCTTATAGTCGGAGAATGATGTTTCGACCAAATAAATGAGGCAGACAACAATTTTGAAGAAGCCGGCCGACATATCTCGTAAGCACTTTTGATGGAGAATTCGCCCAGCTGATTCGGCACCCAGGAGTATTGATCAGCCTGCTGTTCAACATGTGTTATGCACAAGGAATGAATCCGACATATAGCTTTCCAAATAGGAGAGTCTGGCAAACGAGGGATATAATCATGACGTTGTCCATATTTCACACGCATGTAGCTGCTCCATAAAGTAGAATTCTGATGATATAACCACCAAATGCGACAATAGAAAGCCTGTTGTAAACTATTTAAATCGCGAAGCCCTATTCCTCCTTCTTCCTGCGGTTTAGAGAGTTTAGACCAGGAGACCCAATGATGTCTAGGACCCCAATAAAAAGTGGCCATCTTACGATGAATGATATTAATAACTGATTTTGGTATGCCTCCACCTGCCATAATGTGAAGAGGTAATGCAGCAATGACTGATTGAAGCAATACTAATCGACCAGCTGTAGATAATAATTTGGAGCTCCACCCTTGGAGTCTGTCATCAATATGTTGAAGTAACGGAGCACAGTGATGTGAACGAGTAATGCCTTTATGCAAATAAGAGCCAAGATAACGGAATGGAAGACTGGAAAGACGCATATCCAGAATATTTGCAAATATCTGTTGTCGATTAGACGGGATATTAGCAAAAGGAATAATACTGCTCTTTTGATAGTTAACTTTTTGCCCAGAAGCAGCTTCATACTGTGTGAGAAATATGCGGAAGCGGTGGAGATTACGCTGAGTGCCTCGAAGGAATACCAGCAAATCATCCGCATACGCTAAATGTGTAATGGTAAAGGGAATACGACCCAATCGAAAAGGCTGTAATTCCCCTGATGCCGTCAATGCCTTCAATCCCCTGCTAAAACCCTCTGCTGCTAGAATAAATAATAAAGGAGACAATGGATCACCTTGTTTAACCCCCCGATATGGTCTAAAGTATGATGAAGGTTGACCATTAATCAGCACTGCTAGAGTTGTAGCTCGCAAATGATTCAAAATTATTCGGGTGAAGAATCCCGAAAAACCAAAGGCTTGGAAAACTAGCTCCAAATACTCCCAGCTAACTCTATCAAATGCCTTCATCATGTCCAACTTAAGGCATAACTGCGAACCACCTTTGTCAAGCATATGAATCATTTCACAAGCAAGTAACACCTGTGTAGAAATATCTGTACCTGGTAAGAAGCCTGTTTGCTCTGGAGAGATAAGTCGTGATAATAATTTACACAGGCGGCTAGCAACAATTCTGGTGCAAACTTTACTAATAAAATTAGTAAGGCAGATGGGGCGATAATCACTGAAATTAACCGGAGCAGATTTCTTTGGAATCAAAGTAATTAATGCGCTTGCCATTACTCGCGGCTGAGGCACACCAAGAAAGAATTCCTGCACTGCTAAAATCACATCCTTATGAATTATGGACCAACATGATCTATAAAAATTTCCATCAAAACCATCAGGTCCCGCCGCACTATGGGGGTCTAAGTGCCAAACTGCACTTTTTATTTCATCTGGCAATGGCAACTGCGTTAGTGCGGTGTTATCCTCTGGAGTAATAAGACGTGGTATATGACGCGTAATCAGCTCACAGTTGACTGCCGGCTCCTTCGCAAATAATGCTGTATAAAATGACACTGCTTCAGCACTGATATCTTCATGGGTTGTACAAATCGTGCCATCCGCTGTTTGGATTTGCTGGATTCGAAGATGTAATCGGCGGCCCTTAACAATTGTATGGTAGTAGCGAGTGTTTGCGTCTCCCTCTTTTAACCATCTAACTCTCGCTTTTTGCTTCCAAAAATGCATCTCATAAGTAGAAGCCTGAAGAAACTCCGCTTTAGCACGATGATAATCTATTCGATTTGCCTCTGTAGGGTACGTTTCCCAGCGTTCTTCCGCACGAGCAAGAATAACCTCAGCCTGCTGTACTTTAGAGAAAATATTCCCGAAAATATTCTTATTCCATTGTCGGACATCCTTTCTGAAATTAGATAGCTTTGTATAAAGACCATGCATACCACCCGATGTTGGGTAAGAAGCCCATGCATCGCGCATGTAATTATAGAAATCTGGATGATGTAGCCACGAATCCAAAAATCGGAATGTTCGATATGAAGAAGCCTCTACTGTTCGGCATTTGAGCAACAACGGGGTATGATCGGAAGTAATTTTCGGGAGATGTGTAAGCTGTAGATCTTCAAATTTATCATGGAATGCAGTATTCAGAAAAAGCCAGTCTAGGCGTCGACGAACCCTTCCAAGGCCACGACCGTCAGACCAGGTGAATCTAGTTCCCTGAAATGGGGGCGACATCAAAGCACAGGAATCGATACAATCATTAAAGTCCTGTAAGACTGATAAGGATGGGCGCGAACGGCCGTCATGATCAGATAGAGATCGGAAGGTATTAAAATCTCCACCGAGAACCCAAGGCAAAGCTGTATTTGCTGAGAAAGAGCATAATGAATTCCACAGAGAGCGACGTTGATATGGGGAATGATTACCATATACTGCTGACAAAGTAAATGTATACTGCAGGGGCCTATATGTTAAAGTAAAATGTACCACCTGGTCTTCATCCTGTACTGCGACGAGGTCAAAAAGAGAATCACGGCAGAAAAACCAAATACGCTCAGAACGAGAGGCATATGAATGAGAGAAACCAAACTCCAAAGCATAACGAGATATATCTACTGATGCATGTTTAGGTTCTATAATAATAAGAATGTTCAAGCGATGCTCATGTATTAATTGATGCAGGCGTGGTTTAGAGGTCCGTAAACCCCGAAGATTCCAAATTAAGAAATTCATTGTAAAAGGGAAGTGTCACTTCCCTGAATTGCATGTGATGCACTGCGCGTAAGAATAGACGATGGCGGCAAAGGAGGAAGATCCTTCTTAGCACGACGTTTTCTACGAGGAACCACCGGTATAAATTCTTCTGTTGAATCCTGTAAACGCGAAATTAAAGTGTCCGTATCAGGGGATGGAGGGATTAAATGGATGCGACTTGCAACCTCTTCTGGGACGACTGGTATTTCCTGATTATGAATCTCTGGTAAATCATTGTCAGAAGAATGACCCATTTCGCATGCATCAGAATTATCCAGCTGAGAGGCTATAGGTTCGGCGTTGTGCTCGTCGGATGGTGAAATAATCAAAGTCGGCTCTTCAGGCGGTGCTGTATGCGGATTGGGGGAGCCTGGTGGAACTGGGGAACCCGGCAATTGGTCCGATGGAGGCTGGTGCATAGCAGGCGCAGCCACTGACTGGGGCGCTGGACGAGTTTTGACTGGTGTCCAGCGCTGGGCTTGAGGCCGTTTCGGAGGAGGTGGAGGCGGTGGCGGAATAGAGGACATCTGCTGCGTGTGACATGAGGTGGTGGCGTGTCCCAACCGACGACAAGATGTACAAAACAATGGTAATTCTTCATAAATTATGTTTTGTAGAATATATCGGCCCTTCACATGAAGATAAATCTTTTGTGGTAAGTCCTGCGAAACATCGACTTCTACACAAACTCGCGCAACTGAAGGTCGTAAGCAATCCGTTGTGGCAACATCAAGTTTAAGGGGAAGACCTATTGGCTTTACAAGCTCAAATAAAGCTTCCTTGCGATGTAGATGGACAGGAAGACCAGGAAAAGCAACCCAAATCGGTACTATAGGAACATCCGTAGAAGGATCGAAATCAACTGTCCACTTTGTGATTCGCATATGACAGCCAGAAATAAGCCAGGAACGTCGATAAAAACAGCGTAAATAGTCTGCCTCATTGCGAAAAGTTAATAAAATATGTGCCTGGTCAATTAGAGTGATTCGCAGATCCTGATGAAAACCAATTTTCTCAAATACATCCCTAATCACCTTCAATGATGGCCTCCCATACCAGAATGTACCCACTAAGGAATATTTGAAAGGAGCAGCCAGTTCATCAATCTCTGAATCGGAAAAGGAGATTAATGGAATACCTTTGTATCGTGAAACCGTTTTGGGGGATATGGTGATGGACTGAGCCGATGAGCCGTCGGAGCCGGTGACCACATCCGCAAAAGTTGGCGCCGTCATTGCCAATACTGGATGATCGAGGGATAAAAGCGAAGAGATTGAAACCGTGAAGAAGAAATTTACCGGAAATTGAACTGTTCCGGCAGTATGTGGCGGCGGCTGGAGCCGCAGTCAGCGCCGAGGGGCCAGCGCCGATGATCGCATTCCGTCAGAGCTGTTATCTGAATATACCATAAACCATATATATATATATATATATATATATATGTATGTATGTATGTATGCATGTATCTATGTATGTATGCATGTATGTATATATCTATATTTTAGGTGATATAAACAAACCATAGAGAATAGCGGCGATTGATCGGTGATGGCTTCCGTCGACATATTACCTTGCATTGCGGTGGCAGACTTATGGCAGAACCATCTTCAGCGGTTCCAACAAAGCCCACATTTGTAGAAATACTGGCGCCCAAATCATTGCCGCCACCCATGACCATTGGGACTATCACCCATTTCAAGGGAATGCCATCAATGGTATTCACTGATGATGAGGAGGACTATCAAAGCTGTTTTTTGCGCCGTTCATGGACTTTGAATGGCTTCCATATGTGAGTCACTAAACGGACACCGGATTTTGATCATAAATATGACAATTCCATTGTTCCCGTTTGGGTATCCATCGGCGGCTTGCCATTTTTTCTTCGTAATAAGACTGCTCTGTGGATGTAGCTAATATGATTGGAGAGCCTCTTTGAATGGATTCTGCTACAATGAATGGAATTCGGCCATCCGTGGTTAGGTTATGCATGAAGATTGATATCACTAAGTCACTTCCCAGCCAATTACATATTCAAGCGGGGCGACATGAATTTTATCCGACTGTTGAGTATGAGGACATTCTATTTTTTGTTCTGAATGTTGCGTTTTGAGTCATGAAATTAAAATCTGCAGAAAGCTTGGGGGAAATGTTCCAGAACCGACGTTGCCTCCAGTCGTTAAGCAGGAAAAGCCAAAGACTAGGTGGTCTCCAAAGAAGACTGGTGTCACCCTTCCTGGTGCACCACCTACAGATATGAATAATGTGCACCCGCTTTTAGGTGCAAAGGATGTGGTTTCCCAGATTGTGCTTTGCGTAAGAATTTCCCCACTACTCAAGATAATGTTAGAAACCAGGCAGCGGAAGAAACTGTTTTGTTGGCACAACAGGATACTTGTTTTGAGGCTGTCCATATTTCTGATGTACAAGATCTAACTGTATTGGGTACGTCACATATATTATGTGCTGCGACTGATGATGGCCCATTGGTGGCCAATGTTTCGGATTTTGAATTGGCTCTTGCTGCTCGTGAAGATAGATATCGTTCCCTCATGCAAACTCCACCTCTCACTGATTCAGAAATTATTGATGATCTTCAAGATAATTGTAGCGCCCCGCTCCCGTACCCTAGCATCGGGAACAGCGCACCTGCCGTATCTCGCTAAGGAAAATACAAGGCGTCGTTCAAACTTCTTACACGTCTGAAACAACGTAGAAATTTTTCGCGGAAACGGTAAATAAAAGTCCAAATTCAATTCATAAATGATCCCATCATAAAAATAAATCAGAGTTAGGGCTGACAAACCCGATATGTCAAATGTAATAAAAAAAATCTGATAAAACGAAATAAATATGAAAATCATAAAGTCATGTCCCAAATGAAATATCTCCAAGCTCACTCGCCCCAGCTCGCACAGTCAGACTCGTCTTCTACAAAAATATACTCGAACTCGGGCTCACCTGTGGAAGGAGAAGTAGGGGGGTGAGTGATGAGGTCCATAACCCTGATACATGCCAAGATAATGAGAATGCACATAATTTTACAAAAATGCAAGATCAAGGACCCTTAACAAGAAGTAAAACTAAGAAACTAATGCATGAAGTGGGGGCCTTCCTATTTAAACATGTGCACGATGAACCAAGGGAACTTATACATTGGGTTCACCTTATTGAACCTATAACATGATTTGTAAGAAATTTTAGAACCATTGTAAAATATCATTAGTATAGAATGTGTTCTTTATTTTGTTTTTTTAAATGTTTATGTTGTATTAGTTTAGGCCCATCTCGGATTGTGAGTTTCTGTAGGACCCGTTTTGGTAGAATTGACGTATCTCTCCAACTACAAGGCCAAATTAAGAGTTTCAGGATGCATTCGAAAGCTAAGACAAAGATCTACAACTTTCATGTTTTGTACGTTTCCAAAATCGGTCGTCTTGGCATTCAAAAAGACAATGCAAATGGAAGTACAGTTTCTACCGAATTCTGTGACATACCTTCAGTAATTTGGATGTATCTCCTCAATGGTTGGGCCAAATGCAAAGAACTTTATATGCTTATTTTCTACACTCAATTGGCTACAATTCTCTAAGAAAGAGCAAGGCCTAATTCGGATTGGAAGATGTTCAAAAATCAGTCACAATCCAGAAATGATTTCAAGATGAAGACAAATGCTTAAAGTCTTCCATGAATAGTACTTGAGGGACCTACTTTGAAAATCATCATTCAAGACTTGCAAGACTAGTCTTTATGGAGCCTACATGAATAGTTTTTAGAAGTGTGTAGTCTTTTCAATCATTATTTCAATTTGTAAGATAGTTTGTTGTCTTGTGATATTTTTTGCCTATAAAAGGCACATAAGAGAAGCTTTGTAATCACACACCTTTAATGAAAATTTCTTCTTCTTCAAGAGCAATTCTTGTGTGTTTTCTTGGTTCATATTCAAAATCAAGGCTAGAATCTTTCAAGGCTTGAACATCCTTGTGAGAGTTGTCCAATTCCGGGGAGGGAAACATCCAAGAGGGAGGTATCTTGCTTGGGTTATGTGAAACTCATTGGAGGACTTATGTTCAAAAGGTTTTCTTCAACTTATTTGGAAGCAAGGTGAAGCTATCTTCATTGTGCCTAAACCATATTTGGAGGAGGAGCTTTAGAGTTAAAGAAAGGTCCATTCTTGCACGTATCAAAGTGGTATCAGAGCGAAGGTTTTTCTTTAACTCAACTTATCATTTCTTTGTGTCAATTTTTTCTTTTCTTTCGTTCTTCTCTTCATCCACCATTCAACCATCTTCTTAGAAGGTTGAATTCTATTTGGTTTAGTGTCTTCTTCTTGTTTTGAATTGTACAATTCAGAAACAAAAAGAAACCAAAACCAAAACAGTTTATCCGTGTGTTTTCTAGTTTTGTCTATTAAATTCACTTCTTTTTCTGTTACATCTTGTTGCTCAACAAAAAAAAAGTGTCATCTTTCTTTTTATCAAGTTTCTTTGTCTCTTCCTGTTCAACAAGAAAAAAAACTCAAAAAAAAACCGATATACAAGCTTACCGTATCAATTGGTGATATAAGGTTGGATTGGACTCTGGACAATTACCGTAACACTGGACCTACATGAAATTGGTGATATAAGGTTGGATTGGACTCTGGACAATTACCGTAACGCTGGACCTACATGACATTGGTGATATAAGGTTGGATTGGACTCTGAGAACTTACCGTGACGCTGGACCTATATGAAATTGGAAAGGACTAAGGACAAACATATCATAAAACACTTAAAGATTATTTCTTTGTGATGATTTATGGTTTGTTTATTTCATTTGGTTGGATTTCAATTTCTTTATGTTTAGACACTTTCTTGGACTTTAAGTTCTTTGTTTAGAAGCTTTTCTGCATTACTTATATTCAGTCCATTGCTTATATATCTACCTTGGTCTATCCTATATTCTTGTTGTTATCGAAGCTCTTAACTTCTTTTAGACTTTGTGTTTGTTTAGTTGTATTGTGTGGTGAGCTTAGTTGCATTTTCTTGTGTTCAATATTTGATTTGACAGCCTCGTCAAGAAAGAAAATCAATTTGTTCTTCTTGAACAACTTGACAGCCTACTACAAAAAAAATCAAGATATCCATCCAAAACAAATACACAAAGTCTTACCAATCAATTTTACTGAGATATATACACCTTGTTTAGCTTTGAACAAGGAAAAAAAGAAAGAGAAGCTTATTTCAAGAGAAGTTTGCACAAAACAATTAAGAGTGCAAAGAGCAAAAGAGCTGGTCTTGTTTCCTTCATAAACCCGAAGTACCCATTTGTTTTCACTTTTGAACACTTGAGTGCTTCTAGTTCATTCATACTTGCATCTAGCTTGCATAAAGCCTAAGATTAAGTTAAGGATTGCCCAGGGCAACCCCTTAGCATTTCTTTGGCTCAGCTTATTACATCAAATTTGGTTTCAATTCTCTTTGAATCTTAGTACAGTCCAAGTTTGTTGTTTATAACATTAGAATTGTGAGTGAATTGGTGGGAGACTTGTGAAGAAGGTTTACTTTACATGATTGAAGTTATCGGAATGGATACTCATTTGGCAAGTTTGTTTTGAATTGTTCTAGCCTCAGATTCTTCAAGAAGACACAAGATTGTGTGAACTACAAAAAAGAGAGAGAGAGAGAGACAAACACTTGTTTTTTTTGTTTTCCACTAACATAATCAAGTTTCTTTTGTCTTTGTGTTAGTTTTCCTTTTTTTTCTTTGTTATTTTTTTCAATTTCAGGTAATTGTACCATGGATAAGACACCTGAGAGTACCGTGGGTCTTAACAAAGAAGGAGAAAGATTTTCCACAAACGCAGACGATATAGCACAACTAATGCAAAAGATGTTATGGGAAATGAAATTGATGAGTAGCCGTGTAGAGGGCCTAGAAAAACAGTCACAATCTCATCTACAAAATCCTTTACATGAAGGACAAACATCACATATACCGGAACATAGGCTTGAAAGCCATGGGTCTTTTGCTCCGGAAAGAGGAAGAGGTAGAGGCAGAAACAGAGGAAGAGGGCTTAATAGGGATTTCATACCTATGAGGACCTTTGATGAAAGAGAAGAAGAACCACACCAAATGTTTGATGACTATAACATTGAGGAAGAGTACAACCAATTTCGAAACCGTGGGAATCAAAAGAATAACCCACAAGAAGATGAATTCATCAAAACAAAAGTGAACATCCCCACATTCCATGGAAAGAGCGATGCTGAGGCATATTTTGAATGGGAGAAAAAGGTAGATCTCATATACTCTTGTACAAATTATACTGATTTGACTAAAGTGCGGTATGCAGCTATAGAGTTTGCAGATTATGCCTTAATTTGGTGGGATCAACTACACAACGTAAGGAGAAGAACTAGACAAGCACCAATCTCTACTTGGGAAGAAATGAAAATTGAGATGAGAAAAAAATTCATTCCTTCAGACTATGAAAGAACCATCTACCAAAACTTGCAAAAACTCACTCAAGGAAGCCGTAGTGTAGATGAGTATTTCAAAGAGTTAGAGATCTTATTGATAAGAGCTAACATTGAAGAACCAGAAGAAGCTACCATGGCTAGATTTCTAGCTGGATTGAACAAGGAAATTGCAAACAGAGTTGAACTTACCACATATATTGATATGACTTCCATGGTTCATAAAGCTGAAAAGATTGAGAGACAACTCAAGGTAAAACCCTTTGCATCTAGTTTATCTTTTCGAGCTAATTCTTCATCCTATCCAAGAATGCCGCCTAGGACAAATCAAGGCACAAGTTTCAGGCCAACTGCACCTCAAGGCCGTGGATTCCAAGGCAAGACTCAACCAAATCAAAGACCACCTCAACTACCTCAACAAAACTTGGATAAAGGGAAAAACAAGGTTGAAGGTAACATTTCTAATTCCACTACTAGATTTAGAGACATTCAATGCTATAAATGCTTAGGTAAAGGTCATTTTGCAAATCAATGTCCTAACCCTAAACGTATCATGTTCATTGAAGAATCTAATGAATATTATTCTGAGGATGAGGAAGTGGAACATGTTAATGTTGAGGAAAATCAAGATGAAAATGAAGAAAGTGTGAGTGAGGATGAAGAACTTGCATCAAAAGAATTCTTGGTTGTTAGAAGAGCTCTTAATGCACATGTTAAGATTGATGAGCAAGATCAACATAGAGACAACATTTTTCATATCCATTGCATGGTTAAAGGGAAAGTTTGTACTTTGATTATTGACTCTGGATCCTGTACTAATGTGGCAAGTGTTGAACTCGTTAGAAAACTTGATTTGCCATTACTTAACCATCCACACCCTTATAAACTATCTTGGTTGAATGATTGTGGAGAAGTGAGTGTTAGCAAACAAGTTTTGATCTCATTGTCTATTGGTGGGTATAAAGATGATATCTTATGTGATGTAGCTCCTATGCATGCAAGTCATATCCTGCTAGGTAGACCATGGCAGTTTGATAAGAAAGTTACTTATGATGGATACTTGAATAGGTATTCGTTCAGGTTTAACAATAAGTTGTTTAAGCTACATGCATTACCCCCACACAAGGTATTTGAAGATCAAAAGAGAATGTGTAAGAATAGAAATGACCCTAAGGAGAAAGAGGCAGAAAAGAAATTTCTGGAGTGTATTAAGAGTGAAAGAAAGAAAAATGAGTCTAAAGGCAAAGAGATAGTAAACATTGATGAAGACAAATCTCAAAAGAAATTTGCTTTCTTTGCCAAACCAAGTGAAGTGTCACATGCCTTAAACTCAAAGAAAACTGTCTACGTTTTGATGTTTAAGGAGTCTCTGTTTTCTATGAGTGACTTACCCTCCACTTTGCCTAGTGGAGTTGTATCTTTGCTTGATGAGTTTTCAGGGTTGTTTCCTGAAGAAGAACCTTCTGGTTTGCCGCCTTTAAGAGGAATTGAGCACCAAATAGACTTCATACCTGGTGCTATCCTGCCTAATAGGCCAGCCTACAGAGCAAACCCTGCTGAAACGAAGGAAATTCAACGCCAAGTAGAAGAACTCTTGGCCAAAGGAAAGGTGAGGGAAAGCATGAGTCCTTGTGCTGTTCCTGTGATCGTTGTACCAAAGAAAGATGGTACATGGAGGATGTGTACTGATTGTAGAGCCATCAACAAGATAACTGTAAAATACAGGTACCCCATTCCGAGACTTGATGATATGCTTGATGAATTGTACGGTGCTAAGTATTTTACCAAGATTGATCTTAAAAGTGGTTACTTTCAAGTACGCATTAAAGAAGGTGATGAATGGAAAACTGCATTTAAGACTAAGTTTGGATTGTATGAGTGGTTAGTCATGCCATTTGGCTTAACTAATGCACCTAGTACTTTCATGAGATTAATGAATGAAGTCTTACGTGCATTCATTGGAAAATTTGTTGTTGTGTACTTTGACGATATCTTGATTTACTCTAAGACTTTGCATGAACACGTAGGCCATCTAAGAAGCGTTTTTGAAGCATTGAAGAAAGAACAATTATATGCAAATTTCAAGAAATGTTCTTTTTGTATGGAAAAAGTTGTGTTTCTAGGATTTGTGGTTAGTGCAAATGGAATTGAAATGGACCAAGATAAAGTGAACTCAATTTTAGAATGGCCAATTCCCACAACTGTTGGAGAGGTGAGAAGCTTTCATGGGTTGGCTAGTTTCTATAGAAGATTTGTTAAGGACTTTTCCACTATTGCTGCACCTTTGAATGAAATTGTTAAAAAAGACGTAGGATTTCAGTGGGGAGAGTCACAACAGAAAGCCTTTGATGAACTTAAAGCAAGGTTAACTTCTGCACCTATTCTAAGACTACCTAGCTTTGATGAAACATTTGAAATTGAATGTGATGCTAGTGGTGTTGGTATAGGAGCTGTACTATCTCAATCTAAACAACCGATTGCTTATTTTAGTGAAAAGCTTAAAGGAGCGCAATTGAATTATTCAACCTATGACAAAGAGTTGTATGCACTTGTTAGATCATTGCAGACTTGGCAACATTATTTGCAACATAAGGAGTTTGTGGTTCATACTGATCACGAAAGTCTTAAGTTCCTTAAAAGCCAAGGAAAGTTAAATAAGAGGCATGCAAAATGGGTTGAATTCATTGAACAATTTCCTTATGTGATAAAATATAAGCAAGGAAAAGATAACATTGTAGCTGATGCATTATCTAGGAGATATTCTTTGATTACTACATTGTCATCTCATTTGCTTGGATTTGAGTACATCAAGGAATTGTATACATCTGATCCTGACTTTCAGTCAATATTTGATGCATGTGCCGATTCTCCATTTGGTAAGTATTATTTACATGATGGATATTTGTTTAAAGAAAGAAAATTGTGCATACCTAAGTGTTCTGTCAGAGAGATACTTGTCAAAGAAGCACATGGTGGAGGTTTAATGGGCCATTTTGGCATCTTTAAGACATTAGAGATGTTAAAGGAACGTTTCTTTTGGCCTCATATGAGAGTTGATGTAGAGAAGATTTGTGGAAGTTGTATAACTTGCAAGAAAGCTAAATCTACATCACATCAACATGGTTTGTACACCCCATTACCTGTCCCTATGTCACCTTGGATTGATATATCTATGGACTTTGTTTTGGGATTACCTAGATCAAAAAATGGAAGTGATAGTGTGTTTGTCGTCGTTGACAGATTTTCTAAAATGGCACACTTCATAGCTTGTAAAAAGGTTGATGATGCATCTCACGTTGCAAACTTGTTCTTTCAGGAAGTTGTACGTCTACATGGCATGCCTAGAACCATTGTTAGTGATAGAGATGCTAAGTTCTTAAGTCACTTTTGGCGTGTGTTGTGGGGTAAACTTGGAACAAAACTCTTATTTTCTACTACTGCTCACCCTCAAACAGATGGTCAAACTGAAGTTGTGAATAGAACTTTGTCTCAATTATTGCGTGCTATAATTCAGGAGAACCTTAAGAATTGGGAAGATTGCTTGCCATATATTGAATTTGCTTATAATAGAAGTGTTCACAGTGGCACCACTCATTCACCATTTGAAGTTGTATATGGTTTCAATCCTTTGTCTCCACTTGATCTTGTGCCTATTCCTGTTCATGAACGTGCAAGTATTGATGGTAAGAATAAGGCTGAACTGATTAAGAAATTGCATGCTAAGGTTAAGCTACAACTTGAGAAGAAAAATAAACAGTATGCAAAACAAGCTAACAAAGGACGCAAGGAAGTTTTATTTGAACCAGGTGATCTTGTTTGGCTGCATTTAAGGAAAGAAAGGTTTCCCAGAGAAAGGAAATCTAAACTCATGCCAAGAGGAGATGGCCCTTTCAAAGTACTTCAAAAGGTTGGAGATAATGCTTACATTCTTGACCTTCCTGAGAGTAAGTATGGTTCAATTTCTCATACTTTTAACGTTGCTGATCTTACTCCTTTTGGTGATGATTTAGATTCGAGGTCGAATCCTTTTGAAGAAGGGGGGAATGATGAGGTCCATAACCCTGATACATGCCAAGATAATGAGAATGCACATAATTTTACAAAAATGCAAGATCAAGGACCCTTAACAAGAAGTAAAACTAAGAAACTAATGCATGAAGTGGGGGCCTTCCTATTTAAACATGTGCAAGATGAACCAAGGGAACTTATACATTGGGTTCACCTTATTGAACCTACAACATGATTTGTAAGAAATTTTAGAACCATTGTAAAATATCATTAGTATAGAATGTGTTCTTTATTTTGTTTTTTTAAATGTTTATGTTGTATTAGTTTAGGCCCATCTCGGATTGTGAGTTTCTGCAGGACCCGTTTTGGTAGAATTGACGTATCTCTCCAACCACAAGGCCAAATTAAGAGTTTCAGGATGCATTCGAAAGCTAAGACAAAGATCTACAACTTTCATGTTTTGTACTTTTCCAAAATCGGTCGTCTTGGCATTCAAAAAGACAATGCAAATGGAAGTACTGTTTCTACCGAATTCTGTGACATACCTTCAGTAATTTGGATGTATCTCCTCAATGGTTGGGCCAAATGCAAAGAACTTTATATGCTTATTTTCTACACTCAATTGGCTACAATTCTCTAAGAAAGAGCAAGGCCTAATTCGGATTGGAAGATGTTCAAAAATCAGTCACAAATCCAGAAATGATTTCAAGATGAAGACAAATGCTTAAAGTCTTCCATGAATAGTACTTGAGGGACCTACTTTGAAAATCATCATTCAAGACTTGCAAGACTAGTCTTTATGGAGCCTACATGAATAGTTTTTAGAAGTGTGTAGTCTTTTCAATCATTATTTCAATTTGTAAGATAGTTTGTTGTCTTGTGATATTTTTTGCCTATAAAAGGCACATAAGAGAAGCTTTGTAATCACACACCTTTAATGAAAATTTCTTCTTCTTCAAGAGCAATTCTTGTGTGTTTTCTTGGTTCATATTCAAAATCAAGGCTAGAATCTTTCAAGGCTTGAACATCCTTGTGAGAGTTGTCCAATTCCGGGGAGGGAAACATCCAAGAGGGAGGTATCTTGCTTGGGTTATGTGAAACTCATTGGAGGACTTATGTTCAAAAGGTTTTCTTCAACTTATTTGGAAGCAAGGTGAAGCTATCTTCATTGTGCCTAAACCATATTTGGAGGAGGAGCTTTAGAGTTAAAGAAAGGTCCATTCTTGCACGTATCAGTGAGTGATTTGGGAAAATCACCCGTAGGTTACCCGTCTAATCCCAGAAAGGAACCATACTTACAAAATACATAGGCACGCAAGGAAAATAACAATAAACGTATAAAGAAATAAAGAACCACATTAACCGAAACATAAAATAAACACTCACTTGTCCAATCGAATGCAATGCGCAACTTCATGATGCATGTTTTCTTCTTCCTATCGTGTCACACGCAACAAAATCACTATCCCACGCAAAATGTTCTTCTCTTCTTTTTTCCCATGATATGCTATGCATGACACGGGTCCGACTCTTCGCTCCGTAACGTGGAGTCAGCGCACATCGCTCCGTAACATGGAGTCAGCGGACATCGCTCCGTAACGTGGAGTCAACGGACAACGCTCCGTAACGTGGAGTCAGCGGACAACGCTCCGTAACGTGGAGTCAGCGGACAACGCTCCGTAACGTGGAGTCAGCGGACATCGCTCCGTAACGTGGAGTCAGCGCACAGAAGGGATGCAATGCAATGCACGGGCCATGAATGTTCCACACACATAATCTATAATCCGGCGCATCCATGCTCCTATATATACCCGCGCCCATACACGTGCATATATACTTACATGTATACCCCCATTTTATTAAAGTGTATTCATACTCATATATATACCCCGCGCCCATACACGTGCATATATACTTGTAGGAATACCCCTATTTCATTTGTATTATTTTTATTTAGTTAATATATTTTTCTTATATTTTTCCAGTATTTATTTACTATTTATAAATTTTTTCCATCCAATTTCATCACTTTAATTATTGAGAATGTCATGAAAATATTGGTAGTCTCACTTATATCTTACCTAGCTTCTATTAAATTTTCCGTGACTTTATACTATTTTTTCTTATTTTTTCCTATTTATTTCATATTTACTACCTAATTATTCTAATTAATTAAATTAATGTCAACTACAGCAATTAGGTAAAAAATATTTTAGTTTTAGTATTTTATACTTCTTAGAATTTAATAATAATTTTCTAGAATTTATTTATATTTTTCTGGAATTTTTTTAAACTAATTCTAATTAATTAATTACTATTTATTCATTTTCAGAATTTAATTAATTTTAAATTAATTACATGTTTTTTTTGGTCTGGCCCGCCTCCCAATACCCTTTCTGCGCCTGCGGCGCCAGTCCCATCTGCCATCCTTTTATTTTTCTTTTTTTTTTTTAAATCTTAATTTCTTCAAAAATTCATACTACTCCTTCGTTTTAACTCCGATTGACCTCAAACCGGTTGCATTTTTCTCATTATAACGAGACGCACCCAACGGAACCAACACGTCAGCGCGTGTCCGGGACGCGCCCAACGGAACCAAGCACGTTTTGCGCACCGCGACGCCGTCCAACCCACTTTTTCGATTTCCAGTTCAATTCCGACCTAATTTCCCGGGCTATGTGACCTTTTCTAAGGCTAATCATGACGTACAATCAACACCTTTTGCACACATACATATACTCAATCGTACAACATCAAAAGCATGCATATATATAATATAAAAGCAAATGAAAGTAAAACAAAAATAAAAGGAAACAACGCAAGTATGATTCACACACGAGGTGCGGGCAATCCGAGAAGAGGGGAAGGTAAACCTACCTCGTTGATGAGTTATTTCCTATGCGCACTCTTTTCTTCTCCTTCTTCTCTCTCACCCTCCGGCTGCTCTAGACTTCCAAAGGAGCAAAATCCTTTTTTTTGTATGATGGCCGTGTTAGTGTATGTGGCCCTAGGCCATGATTTGGATATTTATGTTATGCATTTATTATTAATAAAAGAGGTTTTATTATCATTATTGTTGGTTAGTATGTTACACAATTTTGATATATGTCCCTGATTCATTATTGTTATAGAGATAAAATAATTTATAATCAGTATGAGTATTGATTTGATATCATGAGATGATTATGTGTATGGTGATACGAATCAATCTCATAGATACTTGTTAGAGAACAGTGTATTGGATAGACCCATCATGAGATTACTACATGGATTAGCGTCATAAGTAAATCTCATGATAGTCATGTTTAATCCTTTGACTTGAGATTGTCATAGTTTCCAACATAAGGACTATTATATTTTGACATGATCAAAACGTTATCCGTAACTGGATAATAATAAAGGTCATGATTGAATGTGATAGAATATGTAGAAGGATATTGAACAATCAAGATAGAATTTGTCCCTCTCTTTTGAGAGAGATATCTTTGGGCCCCTTGATTAGTGAGACTGTGAATGCATGACCGTGCTCAAATGAATTGATATTGTGATCAATATCATTTGTTTTATCAGTCTACTTAGAGATCGAGTAATCAATGTTTGAACTATATAAGTATGACGCTGACCATGACTTATGTTCAAACTAGATATCGTGTGACAAAGGGATTAGTGCATGTACTATTATTAGGCTAGTTGGACTTTACTCGTATTAATTGGGTAGTTGTAATGCCTTGCTAGAGGCCAATTACGACTTGTTGGTTTAATAGAGATTTAATCAACTGCCAATTAATATGGGCCTATCGGGTCACACACAAGAATGCGTAAGGCTGATATTAATAATATTAATAATATTAATATTGGATATTAATTATTATTATTATTATTATCGTTTTAATATTAATATATTAATATTGGATATTAATTATTATTATTATTATTATTATTTTTGGTTTTTTGGTGATTATATATACATGTGTATTATCGGATATAACAAGAGAATCCATATCTGATATGGATTTTGAATATCCTGATAGAATCCGTATCTAATATGGATTTTGATTGACATCCACTAATCCGATTAGGACTCGGATTCTGATGTCTACGTATGTGCATATTACTTGTGTATCTCGTATACACAAGACACACGAAAAACACAGAGTCATAAGAAAACCCTAGAGCCGTTTTTGTGAAAAACGAGTTCTTCAGCCGCGCCGTTTGAAGAGCTAGCACTCCGGGTGGAAGCGTTCGTGTGGATACCGACAGAGGGTGTTCGTGATTTCGCACATCTTCCATCTGCAGATTTCGAATCTACGGAGGTACTTTTTGATTTCTTTTGTCGAATTAACAACACGGATCCTTGGTAGGAAATCAGAGATCAAGTTTTGTTTTCCGCTGTGCGTTTTTGCAGTGATCTCGGTTGATTTCCTAACAGGCCGAAAGTTGCTGGGGTGGGGAATTAATGTCTTTGCTTTGTTTTTCTTTCTCTTCTTCCTGATATTTGTTGTTGTCGACCCAATTTGGGGGGGTATCAAGGGAAGATCGGCTGAATAGGGAAATAGGAGGAGAGAAATTTGGGTGTTTATAGATAGAATAAGTTTTGAGTTAGAATCCTAGATAGGTTAGCATTCAATTTCTATTCTATCCATAATTCAATTTAAATAGTATTTATCCCTATTTCCTTTTAAATTAACTATTAGTTATTTGTCTTAGCTAATTAAATAGAGAAAAAAAACGGACATTACATTCTTCCCCCCTTACAAAAAGTTTCGTCCTCGAACTTGCGTACCTATTCGAAGAGATGTGGGTAGCGCTCGCGGATCAGCTCCTCGACCTCCCAAGTCCGCTTCTCGCTCCTTATGGTCGGTCCACTGAACTTTCACATAAGGAATGACCCGGCGTCTCAATACTTGATCCTTAACGATCTACAATCCGAATAGGGTCCCTCATAAGTAGTATCGGCCACGCACCTTCAATGGTCTGGCATCCAACACATGACTCGGATCTGAGATGTATTTCCTCAACTGCGATCATGAAAGACTTTAGCCTTGGGCCAAGGCATGGGGTAATGCCAAACGGTAGGCCAAGTGCCAACTCGGTCAAGTATCTCATAAGGGCCCACATACGCAGACTTAGTTTACCCTTTCGCCTCCAAATCGCACCACGCCCTTAGTGGGCGACAACTTAAGGTAAACCTTTTCTCAAGCTTCAAAATTCCAAGGGACGTCTCTTAGAGTCTGCCCAACTTTTTGCTTCTGTCCTGTGCTGTCTTTGAGTCTATCACGGATAATCTTCACTTTTTCCTTAGTCTGCTCAACTAACTCCGGTCCAGTGATAGCTCGCTCTCCAACTTCGTCCCAGTAGATTAGGAGATCTACACTTCCGTCCATAGAGAGCCTCGAATGGCGCCATGCCAATGGCACTGTGTGGCTGTTATTATAGGAAAACTCGATCAACTTAACCATGCCATCCCAGTTCCCTTTGAAATATCCAATGCACAAGCCCTCAACATGTCTTCTAATGTCTGGATCGTTCTCTCTGACTGACCGTTGGTTTGGGGATGGAATGTCGTACTCAATCGTAACTCAGTCCCCATCCTCTTCTGACATGCTGACCAAAATCTCGAAGTAAACTTCGGGTCGCGATCCGATACAATACTGACTGGGGACTCCATTGTAGTCTGACGATATTATCATATAAAATGTCACCAATCTCTCCACGGTCGCACTCACTCGGTACAGGCAGAAAATGAGCAGACTTGGTCAATCGATCCCAATAAACCCGATACTGTCGTTGCCGGTTTCTTGTTCTCGGGAGCCCCGCAAACAAAAGTCCATAGTCAATGCTCCCAGTTCCATTCGGGTATCTCCAACGGCAACATAAGCCTCCCGGTCTCTGATGCTCTACTTTAACCTGCTGGCACACTAGGCCATCTCTCGATAAACTCGGGCTATATGTCTCTTTATGCCACTCACACCAGTAATGCTTCTTTCAAGTCATTATACATCTTCGTGGGCACCAGGATGGATCGACATCTTTGAGTGTGTGCCTCCTTCAATACTTCTTTTCTGAGGTCTTCTACATCAGGGACACATAATCTTCCTTGGTACCATATACTGCCGTCATCGTGAAGCTGAAACCACACTCAATATGATTCGTCCATCATCTTCTCGCGGATATTTCTGAGGGTCACATCATCCTTTTGAGCCTCTTTAATCTGATCAATCAAAGATGGTGAGATAATCAAGGTTCACCAGAATATTTGCTGTGTCATCCACCATGTCCAAACCGAACGCGACAATCTCTCTATCCAAAGGTGTCTGTCTGACATGGCTCGATTTTCTACTCAGTGCATCCGCGACTCGGTTTGCTTTTCCGGATGATAGCTAATAGTCAGGTCATAATCTTTGAGTAGCTCCAACCATCTCCTCTGTCGCATATTTAGCTCTTTCTGCGTGAACAGATACTTCAAACTTTTGTGGTCAGTGAATACTTCACACTTTTCTCCATATAGATAATGTCGCCATATCTTCAGTACAAAAACTACTGCAGCTAACTCAAGGTCGTGAGTCGGATAGTTCTGTTCATAGGGCTCCAACTGGCGCGAGGCATAGACGATGACTCTATCTCCTTGCATAAGGACACACCCTGAAACCAAGAAATTAGTCCAAAGTTGAAATGTATATAAAATCGAATTTGAAATCATATACATGTACCTAATCCATTCTTGGACGCGTCACTGTAAATGACGAACCCTCCAGAATCAGATTGTTGCGCTAATACGGGGGCGGTGGTCAATCTCTTCTTCAGTTCATTGAAGCTCTTCTCGCAATCTGTGGTCCACTCAAACCTCGTCTTCTTTGTGTCAACCTGCTCAGTGGTACTGCGATGGTAGAGAATCCTTCAACAAACTTCCTGTAGTAGCCAGCCAACCCAAGAAAACTTCTTACTTCGGTCACATTGGTTGGTCTAGGCCACTCAGTGATAGCTTCAATCTTCTTTGGATCCACTGAGATTCCCTCCTCTGAGACTACGTGGCCCAAGAAAGCCACGCTCTTCAGCCAAATTCACACTTACTGAGTTTGGCATACAGCTTCTTCTTCCTGAGAGTCCCTAGAACTTCCTTTAAGTGCTCAGCGTGCGTCTCCTCGTCGGGCGAGTAAACCAATATATCGTCGATGAAGACCACCACGAACCTATCCAGCTGATCTCTGAACACCGTATTCATCAAATCCATGAAGGCAGCTGGGGCGTTAGTAAGTCCGAACGGCATCACTAGAAACTCATAGTGGCCGTATCTGGTGCGAAAGGCAGTTTTCGGAATATCTTCTTCTTTGATCCTTAGCTGATGTATCCGGATCGAAGGTCTATTTTGAATATACTTTTGCGCCCTGTGGTAATTCAAAGGTTCGCGGTTAGACCGAGTTTAAACATTATTAAATCTCAATGACATTACTCAAAAGGATTACCTTCAGATGGTCGAAAAGGTCCTCGATCCGGGGTAGAGGATATTTATTTTTTATTATGATCTTATTTATCTCGCGATAATCGATACACAATCTCATACTCCCATCTTTCTTCTTCACGAATAGAACAGGAGCTCCCCAGGTGAGACTCTAGGGCGTATGAATTTGCGATCTAGTTCTTGCAGTTGCTCCTTCAGCTCCTTGAGCTCTGCTGGCGCCATACGATATGGTGATTTCGATATCGGCTCTGCACCTGGAATCAGATTTATCGCAAACTCCACCTCTCGGCTTGGGGGTAATCCTAGTAACTCGTCGGGGAAGACATCTTTGAATTCATTTACTACCGGAATCTGGTCGATAGATGGTACTTGCTGCTCAGCACCTGCATTTGCATCCACAACATATGCCAGAAAACCTTCATCACCTTTCTTTAATGCCCGATGTGCCTGGGCCGTAGTCAGATATATCCTTTTCGGCTCCTTCTTCAGCTTAGAATTGCCCTGGACGATGATCTCCTTCATACCGGAACCTCCGATGGTGACGCGCTTGAGATGACAGTCAACGATCGCATGATTTTCTGATAGTCAATCCATGCCGAGAATTATATCAAAGTCTCTTATCTGAATAGGGATAAAGGTCGCAGTAAACTTTTGGTCATTGATCTCAAACTCGCATCCTCTATACCGATGATGGGATATTATCACCTGGTCGCCGGCTGCCTGAACTCGGTATGGTGTCTCAAGCCATTCAGGGCAGTGGCTCAGGTTCTTGGCGAATCTCTTAGATATAAAAGAGTGGCTTGCGCCACTATCGAATAACACGTTGGCAGGGAATTTGTCTACTAGAATCGCACCTATCACATTCAAGGTTATTCGCATACACTAATATATTCATTAAATATAAAATTTTTGGAAAATAATAATAATTAAAAAAAATAAATTTAATGCTTAACTAAAGGTTACCTGTCACGACGTCGCCAGCTGTCTCGACGTCTGCATCAGTCATAACATGGACCCTGGCATTGGTCTTGGGCCTCCCTTTCTGTTGCGGTGTCGGTGGGGCTGCTTTCTCCTCAGTGCACTCCTTCGCATAATGGCCGGTCTTGCCACACCTGTAACAAACAATCGCCTTCTTCCAACATTCACCTGGATGTGTGCGGCAACAGTGTGCACACGGCTGTAGCGGTCCAGTGCCCTTCGGTGGCTGTGGTCGTGTGTCATCCCCTTGACCCTGTAACTGGGGTGGTCTGAACGGCTGCCTGCCAAACTGTCGACGGGGTACCTTAATCCAGCGTCCCGGCTTACCAGAGCTAATCTCCTCCCGGGGCCTCTTGCCCCTCACCTCAGCCGCAACTCTCTCCAGGTCACCTTCGACCTCCCTGCAAACCTCAAGCAGATCCTCAAATGTCCTCGGCTTGGCACAAATAATCAATGACTGGATACGAGAATTTAGTCCCATCTTGAATTTCAACATCTTTGCCTTCTCGTTCTCCATGGTCGAAGGCATATATCGACCCAAGGTGTGAAACCTCTCAGTATACTGATCCACAGTCATGGTACCCTGTGTCAGCGTCTGAAACTCAGTCATCCTCCTCTGGATCGCACTCTCTGGGATATAGTGCCTCAGATACTCCTCTCTGAATTGTGTCCACGTCACTGGTGCGGTCACACGGCGCTCAACGTTGTGCCACCATTCTTCGGCATCCCCCTCGAGAAAGGGCACAACCACCTCAACCTTCAAATCATTCGAACTTGTAGTAGACGGAGCTGCTCGGACACATTCTTCAGCCAAATCTTGGCCTCCTCTGGACGAGTAGTCCCTCTGAACATCGGAATGCGGGATTTTGGCATCTCCCGATAATAAACCTGACACCCCGGTGGCGGTGGTGGTGTGTGGCACTTGCTGTTGATTTATTTGTTCCTGCTGCTGAGCCAATGCTTGATGCTGCTGTGCTAGCAGCTGTGTCATAGTGGCCATCGTGTCGGCAAGTACAATGGGGGATAGCCCCCTGACCCTGGTGTTGTCACCACACCACTACCCCCCCCTTTCAGGGTCTGATCTCGTCTTAGCGGCATTTTCTGAAATTTCAAAACATTTAAAAATATACATTAGTAAGCGCAAGCTAATTGGATGGGTATTTTGGGGATTTCTAACCATTTAGAGGTTTGCATGCAAAGGTTCAGGAGTAAATCCGTAAATAACTAAGAGAAAACGAACTCAACTCTCAGACTCCCCCTTAACCCGATCATAACTTAAGTCTAAGATCATCCCTTAAGTCTACTTTATTCATTAGGGGTAAAATTGTCATTTTTAGAAAAAGATCGTAGCTTAAGTCTAAGTGATCTAGTTAATCCTGCGTTTCCGAGGCAGATCTGGAGCCTGGGCTCTGATACCACCTGTAGCGCCCCGCTCCCCGTACCCTAGCATCGGGAACAGCGCACCCGCCGTATCTCGCTGAGGAAAATACAAGGCGTCGTTCAACTTCTTACACGTCTGAAACAACGTAGAAATTTTTCGCGGAAACGGTAAATAAAGTTCCAAATTCAATTCATAAATGATCCCATCATAAAAACAAATCAGAGTTAGGGCTGACAAACCCGATATGTCAAATGTAATAAAAAAAATCTGATAAAAAGAATAAATATGAAAATCATAAAGTCATGTCCCAAATGAAATATCTCCAAGCTCACTCGCCCCAGCTCGCACAGTCAGACTCGTCTTCTACAAAAAATATACTCGAACTCGGGCTCACCTGTGGAAGGAGAAGTAGGGGGGTGAGTGATTTGGGAAAATCACCCGTAGGTTACCCGTCTATCCCAGAAAGGAACCATACTTACAAAATACATAGGCACGCAAGGAAAATAACAATAACGTATAAAGAAATAAAGAACCACATTAACCGAAACATAAAATAAACACTCACTTATCCAATCGAATGCAATGCGCAACTTCATGATGCATGTTTCTTCTTCCTATCGTGTCACACGCAACAAAATCACTATCCCACGCAAAATGTTCTTCTCTTCTTTTTTCCCATGATATGCTATGCATGACACGGGTCCGACTCTTCGCTCCGTAACGTGGAGTCAGCGGACATCGCTCCTTAACGTGGAGTCAGCGGACAACGCTCCGTAACGTGGAGTCAGCAGACATCGCTCCGTAACGTGGAGTCAGCGGACAACGCTTCGTAACATGGAGTCAGCGGACATCGCTCCGTAACGTGGAGTCAGCGCCCCGAAGGGATGCAATGCAATGCACGTGCCATGAATGTTCCACACACATAATCTATAATCCGGCGCATCCATGCTCCTATATATACCCGCGCCCATACACGTGCATATATACTTACATGTATACTCCCATTTTATTAAAGTGTATTCATACTCATATATATACCCGCGCCCATACATGTGCATATATACTTGTAGGAATACCCCTATTTCATTTGTATTATTTTTATTTAGTTAAATATATATTTCTTATATTTTTCCAGTATTTATTTACTATTTATAAATTTTTTCCATCCAATTTCATCACTTTAATTATTGAGAATGTCATGAAAATATTGTTAGTCTCACTTATATCTTACCTAGCTTCTATTAAATTTTCCGTGACTTTATACTATTTTTTCTTATTTTTTCCTATTTATTTCATATTTACTACCTAATTATTCTAATTAATTAAATTAATGCAACTACAGCAATTAGGTAAAAAATATTTTAGTTTTAGTATTTTATACTTTCTAGAATTTAATAATAATTTTCTAGAATTTATTTATATTTTTCTGGAATTTTTTAAACTAATTCTAATTAACTAATTACTATTTATTCATTTTCAGAATTTAATTAATTTTAAATTAATTAAATGTTTTTTTGGTCTGGCCCGCCTCCCAATACCCTTTCTGCGCCTGCGGCGCCAGTCCCATCTGCCATCCTTTTATTTTTTTAAAATCTTAATTTCTTCAAAAATTCATAACTCCTTCGTTTTAACTCCGATTGACCTCAAACCGGTTTGTATTTTTCTCATTATAACGAGACGCACCCAACGGAACCAAACACGTCAGCGCGTGTCCGGGACGCGCCCAATGGAACCAAGCACGTTTTGCGCACGCGACGCCGTCCAGACCCACTTTTCGATTTCCAGTTCAATTCCGACCTAATTTCCGGGCTATGTGTCCTATTTCTAAGGCTAATCATGCAGTTTTTCCCCCTAATCGCATAAAGAGTCAATCTTTTAAATTTATTTCAACTCGTACAATCAACACCTTTTGCACACATACATATACTCAATCGTACAACATCAAAAGCATGCATATATATATAAAGCAAAATGAAAGTAAAACAAAAATAAAAGAAAACAACGCAAGTATGATTCACACACGAGGTGCGGGCAATCCGAGAAGAGGGGAAGGTAACCTACCTCGTTTGATGAGTTATTTCCTACGCGCACTCTTTTTTCTCCTTCTTCTCTCTCACCCTCAGCTGCTCTAGACTTCCAAAGGAGCAAAATCTTTTTTTTGTATGATGGCCGAAAGTTGCTGGGGTGGGAGAATTAATGTCTTTGCTTTGTTTTTCTTTCTCTTCCTTGATATTTGTTGTTGTCGACCCAATTTGGGGGGGCTATCAAGGGAAGATCGGCTGAATGGGGAAATAGGAGGAGAGAAATTTGGGTGTTTATAGATAGAATAAGTTTTGAGTTAGAATCCTAGATAGGTTAGCATTCAATTTCTATTCTATCCATAATTCAATTTAAATAGTATTTATCCCTATTTCCTTTTTAAATTAACTATTAGTTATTTGTCTTAGCTAATTAAATAGAGAAAAAAATGGACATTACATTCTTCCCCTTACAAAAAGTTTCGTCCTCGAAACTTGCGTACCTTATTCGAAGAGATGTGGGTAGCGCTCGCGGATCAGCTCCTCGACCTCCCAAGTCGCTTCTCGCTCCTTATGGTCGGTCCACTGAACTTTCACATAAGGAATGACCCGGCGTCTCAATACTTGATCCTTACGATCTACAATCCGAATAGGGGTCTCCTCATAAGTAGTATCGGCACGCACCTTCAATGGTCTGGCATCCAACACATGACTCGGATCCGAGATGTATTTTCTCAACTGCAATACATGAAAGACGTTATGCACTTGGGCCAAGGCAGGGGGTAATGGCAAACGGTAGGCCAAAGTGCCAACTCGGTCAAGTATCTCATAAGGGCCCACATAACGCGGACTTAGTTTACCTTTCTCTCCAAATCGCACCACGCCCTTAGTGGGCGACACCTTAAGGTAAACCTTTTCTCCAGCTTCAAATTCCAAGGGACGTCTCTTAGAATCTGCCCAAATTTTGCTTCTGTCCTGTGCTGTCTTGAGTCTATCACGGATAATCTTCACTTTTTCCTTAGTCTGCTCAACTAACTCCAGTCCATGATAGCTCGCTCTCCAACTTCGTCCCAGTAGATAGGAGATCTACACTTCCGTCCATAGAGAGCCTCGAATGGTGCCATGCCAATGGCACTGTGGTGG
This sequence comes from Eustoma russellianum, assembly GCA_036186865.1. NCBI lineage: Eukaryota > Viridiplantae > Streptophyta > Magnoliopsida > Gentianales > Gentianaceae > Eustoma > Eustoma russellianum. The sequence continues at coordinate 15,724,428 of AP025064.1, read as the reverse complement.
CTGTTATTATAGGAAAACTCGATCAACTTAACCATGCCATCCCAATTCCCTTTGAAATCCAATGCACAAGCCCTCAACATGTCTTCTAATGTCTGGATCGTTCTCTCTGGCTGACCGTTGGTTTGGGGATGGAATGCCGTACTCAATCGTAACTCAGTCCCCATCCTCTTCTGACATGCTGACCAAAATCTCGAAGTAAACTTCGGGTCGCGATCCGATACGATACTGACTGGGACTCCATGTAGGCTGACGATATTATCAATATAATGTGCACCCGCTTTTAGGTGCAAAGGATGTGGTTTCCCAGATTGTGCTTTGCGTAAGAATTTCCCCACTACTCAAGATAATGTTAGAAACCAGGCAGCGGAAGAAACTGTTTTGTTGGCACAAAAGGATACTTGTTTTGAGGCTGTCCATATTTCTGATGTACAAGATCTAACTGTATTGGGTACGTCACATATATTATGTGCTGCGACTGATGATGGCCCATGGTGGCCAATGTTTCGGATTTTGAATTGGCTCTTGCTGCTCGTGAAGATAGATATCGTTCCCTCATGCAAACTCCACCTCTCACTGATTCAGAAATTATTGATGATCTTCAAGATAATTGTAGCGCCCCGCTCCCGTAACCTAGCATCGGGAACAGCGCACCCCGCCGTATCTCGCTGAGGAAAATACAAGGCGTCGTTAAAACTTCTTACACGTCTGAAACAACGTAGAAATTTTTCGCGGAAACGGTAAATAAAAGTCCAAATTCAATTCATAAATGATCCCATCATAAAAATAAATCAGAGTTAGGGCTGACAAACCCGATATGTCAAATGTAATAAAAAAAATCTGATAAAACGAAATAATATGAAAATCATAAAGTCATGTCCCAAATGAAATATCTCCAAGCTCACTCGCCCCAGCTCGCACAGTCAGACTCGTCTTCTACAAAAATATACTCGAACTCGGGCTCACCTGTGGAAGGAGAAGTAGGGGGGTGAGTGATTTAGGAAAATCACCCGTAGGTTACCCGTCTAATCCCAGAAAGGAACCATACTTACAAAATACATAGGCACGCAAGGAAAATAACAATAAACGTATAAAGAAATAAGAACCACATTAACCGAAACATAAAATAAACACTCACTTGTCCAATCGAATGCAATGCGCAACTTCATGATGCATGTTTCTGCTTCCTATCGTGTCACACGCAACAAAATCACTATCCCACGCAAAATGTTCTTCTCTTCTTTTTTCCCATGATATTCTATGCATGACACGGGTCCGACTCTTCGCTCCGTAACGTGGAGTCAGCGCACATCGCTCCGTAACATGGAGTCAGCGGACATCGCTCCGTAACGTGGAGTCAGCGGACAACGCTCCGTAACGTGGAGTCAGCGGACATCGCTCCGTAACGTGGAGTCAGCGGACAACGCTTCGTAACGTGGAGTCAGCGGACAACGCTCCGTAACGTGGAGTCAGCGGACATCGCTCCGTAACGTGAAGTCAGCGGACAACGCTCCGTAACGTGGAGTCAGCGGACATCGCTCCGTAACGTGGAGTCAGCGCCCCAAAGGGATGCAATGCAATGCATGTGCCATGAATGTTCCACACACATAATCTATAATCCGGCGCATCCATGCTCCTATATATACCCGCACCCATACACGTGCATATATACTTACATGTATACTCCCATTTTATTAAAGTGTATTCATACTCATATATATACCCGCGCCCATACACGTGCATATATACTTGTAGGAATACCCCTATTTCATTTGTATTATTTTTATTTAGTTAAATATATTTTTCTTATATTTTTCCAGTATTTATTTACTATTTATAAAATTTTTTCCATCCAATTTCATCACTTTAATTATTGAGAATGTCATGAAAATATTGTTAGTCTCACTTATATCTTACCTAGTTTCTATTAAATTTTCTGTGACTTTATACTATTTTTTCTTATTTTTTCCTATTTATTTCATATTTACTACCTAATTATTCTAATTAATTAAATTAATGCAACTACAGCAATTAGGTAAAAAATATTTTAGTTTTAGTATTTTATACTTTCTAGAATTTAATAATAATTTTCTAGAATTTATTTATATTTTTCTGGAATTTTTTTAAACTAATTCTAATTAATTAATTACTATTTATTCATTTTCAGAATTTAATTAATTTTAAATTAATTAAATGTTTTTTTTTGGTCTGGCCCGCCTCCCAATACCCTTTCTGCGCCTGCGGCGCCAGTCCCATCTGCCATCCTTTTATTTTTCTTTTTTTTAAATCTTAATTTCTTCAAAAATTCATAACTCCTTCGTTTTAACTCCGATTGACTTCAAACCGGTTGCATTTTTCTCATTATAACGAGACGCACCCAACGGAACCAAACACGTCAGCGCGTGTCCGGGACGCGCCGTCAGGGACGTGCGTGGGTCCCACGCGCCACCTTTGAAACGCGCACGTTTTGCGCACGCGACGCCGTCCAGACCCACTTTTCGATTTCCAGTTTAATTCCGACCTAATTTCCGGGCTATGTGACCTATTTCTAAGGCTAATCGTGCAGTTTTCCCCCTAATCGCATAAAGAGTCAATCTTTTAAATTTATTTCAACCCGTACAATCAACACCTTTTGCACACATACATATACTCAATCGTACAACATCAAAAGCATGCATATATATATATAAAAGCAAAATGAAAGTAAAACAAAAATAAAAGGAAACAACGCAAGTATGATTCACACACGAGGTGCGGGCAATCCGAGAAGAGGGGAAGGTAACCTACCTCGTTTGATGAGTTATTTCCTACGCGCACTCTTTCTTCTCCTTCTTCTCTCTCACCCTCGGCTGCTCTAGACTTCCAAAGGAGCAAAATCTTTTTTTTTGTATGATGGCCGAAAGTTGCTGGGTGGGAGAATTAATGTCTTTGCTTTGTTTTTCTTTCTCTTCCTTGATATTTGTTGTTGTCGACCCAATTTGGGGGGGTATCAAGGGAAGATCGGCTGAATGGGGAAATAGGAGGAGAGAAATTTGGGTGTTTATAGATAGAATAAGTTTTGAGTTAGAATCCTATATAGGTTAGCATTCAATTTCTATTCTATCCATAATTCAATTTAAATAGTATTTATCCCTGTTTCCTTTTTAAATTAACTATTAGTTATTTGTCTTAACTAATTAAATAGAGAGAAAAAAAACAGACATTACAATAATGTTGTGGCGATGGTACATGTTGCATGGAAGCATGAGATGCAATGTAGCTAGAGATGTTTCGCAACGCCTTAGTGACTCTACTGAATCTGCTGTGGCAAATATGGATTAGCGTGTTATTCACCCACGTCGGCCTAGGCGTACAAAATCTGAAATGCCCCTTCCTCCTCCATCGTCACGGGTAATGCGCTCCAGCTCTAGGTCTTCTTCTAGCTTCTCTTCTTTACCCCCTCAATGAATTACATGTTTTGGAATGTTGCTGGTGCAGACTTTGTGGTCCATTTAAAACGGTTAATAAATAAGCGTCGGCTGAATTTATTGGTTGTGATTGAGCCAAAGCAATCTATTGCTCAATTGGTTCGGCATCAAATGTGGTTTTCTTTTTCAAATTCTGTATCAACTTTTCATGACAAGATTTGGCTGTTTTGGCACCATATCGTACTACAGATGATTGATATTTCTCATGGAGAACAAGAAGCACATATCAGGTTTACTATTGTGGGTACTGAGCACACTATTTCGATTACTCCTGTATATTGTATGCACACATTCACTAACCGGCGTTGATTGTGGTTAGAGATTCATGAAATCTATTCTCAAGGGCCCTTGTTATGGCTGGTAGGTGAGGATTTTCATACCTACCTTTCTATTGAAGAGCATTTCGGCACCTCTATGCCACATTTGACATCCGAGGAGTTTGTGAATTCTGTACATCATTGTGAGCTAGTGGACTTGCCCTACGAAGGGACACCGTATACATGGGTGGGAGGCTGCGTTTTAGGAATGGTTAAGCGTCGACTTGATCGTGTCTTACGTTCCCAGGCTTTTTACGATCTCTTTCCAGATTTGAAGGTGAAGCATTTAGCACAAGTCTCCTCGGATCACGCGCCTTTACTGCTTACACAGGTAACTCAGCAGCAGACATACCATAAATCTTTTTGGTTTCATAGTATTTGGACTGAGCATACAGATTTTTTAGCGTTTGTGTGGTCCAAATGGTCAGAATATCCAATGATTGGTGGTATGCGAGGTATTTATGATAAATTGCAACGGCTTAAAAAGATTTGCAGCATTAGAATATCCATATCTTTGGCAATGTCTTTGATAAGTTAGAGGCGGCTGAACAAAATGTTCGACGGCTTGAGACTAAATATGACCGGCAGCCATCACCGGATACCCAAACACAATATCATGCAGCTCAAGCGACATATAAGTTGGCAGCAAATATGAAGATGAGTTTCTGGGAACAAAAAGCGCGGTTAAAGTGGTTAAAAGGCGGTGACACCAATACAAAATTTTTCCATAACATTAAGGATCGCAGGCGGCAGCAGGCTATATCTTGCATTTACACGCCATCTGGCCTCCTTTGTCAGACAGACAAGGATATTCACCAGGAAGCCATCTCTTTTTATTCTCACCTTTTTTCAGTGGAACCAGTGGATGATGTAGAGGAGTTACTGCGTCATATCCAGTGTCTTGTTACTGCGAAAAATGAATAGCCAGCTTCTCCTTATGCCATCTCTCGAAGAGACTAAAGATGCCGTATGGTCTCTCAATCCACATAGTGCAGCCAGGCCGGATGGATTTAATGGATTCTTCTTTCGCCATTGGTGGGATATGATCCAGCTGGATGTATTTAAGGCCGTACAGGAGTTCTTTCTAGGATTCCGTCTTCCTTGGGCCATGGGTAGCACTCTCCTCACTCTGATTCCAAAAATATCTTTGCCTACAATATTTGCAGATATCCGGCCTATCAGCCTAACAAACTTTTTAGCTATGGTGGGTACCAGAATCTTGACTACATGGTTAACGGCTTTGTTACCCAAAATTATATCACGAGAGCAAGCGTGCTTTATGTGAGGTCAGGATATTACGGAGCATATCAAGTTAGCACAAGAAATGACTCGTTTGACAGATTAAATAGTCCATGGTGGCAATGTTATGATGAAGGCGTTTGATCGCGTAAGCTGGACTTTTTAAAGCACTTGTTAGACAAGATGGGGTTTCATCCAAGATTTATACAGCTGATATTTAACCATTTAGAAGGAACGTACATGTCGATTTTTATTAATGGTAAGCCCTACGGATTATTTCAACCTACCAGAGGTGTAAAACAAGGAGATCCCCTTTCCACTTTACTTTTTATTTTGGCATCTGAGACTTTTTCTAGAGGGTCATTGCTTTGATACAAGATGGTTCCTTAAAAGGTTTTGAGATGGGCATGATTTGGCCTTCGATATCTCATTTAGCATTTGCGGATGATCTGTTGCTTTTCCTTAATGGTTCGATGCACAATTTAAGACGCTTCCGAAATTTTCTAGATGTCTATCTGGCGGCTTCAGGCCAAAAAGGTCAACTTTTATAAGTCATTTTATACATTCTTCATAAGTGACGTCACGCATGTCTCGCCGCATGGCGCAGGTGTTGGAGATTGTTGAGAAAAAGGGGTTTGAGTGATTACAAAATGCATGATTTAAATAACGTGTACTAAAGAAATGCATGACACGTTTTATGACATTACACTTTTTTGCATGAAACCTGCCTTATATATTTCATATATAATGTTGTCGTACTAACAATCCATGAACCTTTAAAGCTTACATCAAATGGCGAACATTTGTTGTGTTTGAACTATTTTCAAGTACCACCATTAATGAACTAAACTAGTCATTAAGTGAAGTACTTAGTTAAATGAACTAAGTAGTTCATTAAAGGAAGCTATATTTGGAAAAGGCACAAAGGTAACAAATAGAAGAATGGAAAGTTTCTCCACTCCTTCCTACACGTTTTTATACATATATTTTTATATATATATATTCAGATTTTTTATAAAAGACACATACACATATATTCCAACGTACTACCGACACGTTATATATTTTACGAACGTACGTTAACGTCACACCACTATATTTGACTCATATTTATGAGTATGTTCAGGTCTTATATCATATGATATAAGTCATGGTGATGACAAATTTATTACGACACGTTACAAGGTTCTAAACCAAAAATTGTCGTATCGGGTGAATACCAAAACTTCGCCAACGTGTCATGTACTTGCCATATATAGATGGCCAGCCCCTACACTTTAAGAATGGCCACAAATTTCGTGGCTTACATGGTATATACAGCCATAAAATCATTCCATGTTGGCACACACAAATCACCCCAAATTAAGGCCAAATTGTGGAGATTCCAAATTCAATTTTTGTCACATGTTAGGCACCACTTTAAATCAGCCATGAGTGCTGAATATTAAAGTTTAATTTATGTATATTATGTGTAACATAATATATATAACATGTGCAAAAAGTTGGAATTTAATCGGAGAAAAATCGGGTAATCGACAAACGTCAAAAATTCAGTTTTCTACGAACATGGCACATGAAACATTTTTGGCATGATATATAACATGTATTTTAGATAATTTTTACATTCTCTATACATTCTAAAGTGCTCTAGAAAAATCAATTAAGGGCTGATTGGAATATACCATGTGTGTATAAATTATATGTGTACTATTTTACAAAGTTTGCAAAAATAATATTCAGCACATGTACATTCATTATCACACGCCTAGACAACCTTGTTGGAGCATATGTGGAGCTTTGTTGGCATCTTGATTGGCCAAGAATGAAGTATGCAAGGTTGGTGACATAAAAGAAGGAACTACACAAGGTAACCTTTCAAACTTTGTCACATTTGTGACACATGCTGAAAATTCAGCATGTGTAGATTATAGCTGGCCGAATTCTCTACTAAATGATGCCATATGTACTATTTTGAATTATATGAATTGATTGAAAGATAGTATGACAATGTTTTAAATATATTATGAAAATAATGTGATGGTATCTTGGAATATCACACATGCTGAAAATTTCAGCATGTGTAGAATGAACTTGGCCGATTTTATGGCCTTCATGATGACTAATTTTATTCCAAAATTAGTAGAAATGTTAAGTACTAAATGATGATTGATTTCTCCTATATTTTCAAGGAATTAATCTAGTGCAAAATTGGCAACAATTTGAATAAGTCTTGATAAAACACATGCTGAAAATTTCAGCATGTGTCTAGGAGAGTTGGCCGATTTTCATGATAGAAAATGGAGATAGTTTTCTTGCTAATTATGTGGAATTGATATATGACTTATGTCAACATTTTTATGACTAATTGACACATGTGTTTGAGAGTTATTTTCAGATTTATCTAGTCATCAAATGATGACAGCTTCCATCCAATCAATGAGTGCCAAGTAAGCAAGGGCTTAATGATCATCCAATGAGGAGTTGCCAAGTAAGCAAGGAAATGTGACAATGATGCAATATACTCTTCCAAGGACTTAGAAGATTATTTTTAAGAGAGGAAAGAGACATCAAGGGGGCGGCACTTATGGCGATAAAAAGAGAAGAAGGAGAACAAACAAAATACAATACAAGGCTTACAATTCTCAAGATCAAAAACGTGTTCATCTCCTTCTTTCTACATTTCTTTCTTTTTTCTCTCTAAAAGCCTGTTGTATTCATATTCATACAACTTGAATAGGCTTCTTACATACCACCATATACTCTTTATTGTTGTAAAAGATTGATCAAGGTGTGATCAATCTTGCATTCGTAAGGTGGTGGTGTTCGTGATCGTTGTAATCACTTACAAAGTTTGTAAAGGGTCGGAGTTGGTATGTAACTCGATCAATCCTGTGTGGTAAGGTGTTTTTTGTGTTTTGTGATTAGTGATAACCAAGGAAGGTGTCCTCGAAGACTGGAGTAGGTTTATTTAACCGAACCAGTATAAAATTCCATATTTTCTTCACTTTTCAGCACTTACTTTCAGTTTCCAGCACAGTGCATCATTTTTATCATGTTCTTAAAAATAATAAAAAAACTTCAAAAATCACAAAAATTTCCAGAAACATAGCCACACGTCTTAAGGTTCATTTGGCGTAAGTTTCAACCCTTTTGGACAAATATAAGTCATTCAAACGTCAAAAGTTCTGAGACTGGTGCAGTCTGATTTTCAGGCTTGCAAATGTTGAGACTTTGAACGTATTTGACTAACTTTCCAAAAGAATTTTTCAAAACTGTTCCAAACCAATTAAATAAACATAATAAGGGGTGTGTCATTAAATTTTCAGAGCATTTGGAGTCACGGTTTAATTTGAATTAATTTTTCAAATCAGACTACTGTTTCTGGCAGATTTGCGCAATTTGACTGCCAACGATTTTTAAAGGGGTTAAAGGTTGAATTTTAATCTGAAATTTTTAGGAGATGCTCAGAACATCTAAGACTAAAATCTCTCAAAATTTTAAAATTTTTGAAGACCTATAACCTAGTTTTCAAAATGTTTCAAAAATGGTCCTGAAAATAGAAACTGTTTTCAGAAGTTGGGTTTTTGGTTTAAAACAAATTTAAAAGCCAAATTTTCCGCACCCACTATTCAACTCCCCATTCTAGTGGTGCCTTTGCAGGTCGCAAAAGTGGTATCAGAGCGCAGGAACACTCACAACATAAGGATCCAACGATCTAAGTGAGATGGCAACCACTAGCTACAAAGCCGTGCAAGAAGGAATGTCAACAGTAAGGCCTCCTCTTTTTGATGGTGAGTCCTTTATCCAATAGAAATTAAGAATGAAACTTTTTCTTATGGCTATTGATATTGATTTGTGGTCTATTACAGAAGATGGTCCATTCATTCCATCTAAGTTGTCTATTGTTGATGGTGTCACACTAGAGGTTATAAAAACGAAACAAGAATACACTAGTGATGACAAAAAGAGACTAAGTATGAATGCTAAAGCCATGCAACTACTCTTAAATGGTCTAAGTAAAAGTGAGTCTAGTTACGTGTCTAATTGTTCTAGTGCTCAAGATATGTGTAGAATTCTTGAAATGAAACATGAAGGGACTAGCCAAGTAAAGGAGTCCAAGATTAATATGCTTATGTCCACACTTGAGTCTTTTAAATTATTGCCAAATGAGTCTATTGTTGAGATGGATTTACGATTAACTAACATCTATACTTCTCTTGAGTCTCTCGGCAAAGCTTTCTCTACGCAGGAAAAGGTCCAAAAGGTACTACGAAGTCTTCCATCCGAATGGGACCCTAAAGTCACTGCAATAGAGGAAAGTAAGGAAACTAAATCAATAAAAATGGAGGAACTAATCGGATCTTTAAAGGTATATGAAAACAAACTCACTTTAAGACATTCCGAGTCTATTTCTAAAAATGATAAGGCTATAGCATTTAAATCAAATGAATACGTCGTAGATGAGAGTGACACAGATTCCGATGACGAAGATTTAATCACGATGGCTAAAAGATTAAGAAAGATCTTGAGAAAATCAATTAAAAACAAACACAATCCTACTTCATCTAAGAACCATAGAAATAAAAATAATGAAGAAATAAATTGTTATGAATATGGGAAACTTGGACACTTGTCATATGATTGCCCTAACAAGGACAAACAAACGAACAAACACCTTGACAAAAATCGGATCAAAAATAGACTCGTCTCAGAACCTAAACAAAGGAGAAGAGCCTTCAAAGCCTCCACTTGGAGTGACACATCCGACTCTGAGACTGACGATACGGAAGAACAAAAGGCACAAGTATGCTTTACATCTAAGGCATCCAATGAGGTATCTTCCGACTCTGATTCTGGCTCTGAATGTTCTTACGATGGTTTATTTTGTCAATATTTAGAGTTTCATAAATTCTCAAAGACTCTTGCAAAAGAAAAAAAACGATTAATTGAAGACAAGAAATTGTTAGAATCTTCTAACATAAACCTTGTTTCTCAATTAAACGATTCAAAAGAAGAGTCGTCTTGCATAATCAATGCATCAAAATCAGAGGTCACATCATTAACAAAACAAAACAATGAAATGAAATCCGGGGTTTCAAATTTGAAATCAAGGAATACGGATTTAGAGAAAATGGTGAAACAATTTGACACGAGGAACTAACATGCTAGATCGCATCACTTTGTCACAAAAGCATGATAGTGATAAAACCAGATTAGAATACAATATGGCAACCAAAATCATTCCGACTAAGAAAATAGATGCATCTAAGACATATGTGGCATCTAAGAAGACGCCTAGACCTTCCCCTAGACATCTCATCGTGCTACATCTTCATATCATACAAGATATAAATTTGCATCGTACAAATATGAAAAGAAACCATTAATGCATACACGGAATTCATTTACCAAAAATGCACCTAGATTACGCCCCGTGCATGCAAACAAAAATGTTTATAAAAAACAAACATCATACTATGTACATGATGACATTCTTGGCCAAAGTCCAAACGGATATGCCCCTAACGTATATTATGTTGCGTCTTCATCACCTTTCTCACCCTTTGGAAGACCTAGAAAGGTCACCCAAATTTGGGTACCAAAAGAGACATTTTCAAAGGGTTGAATAAATAACCCTTAAGGACGTACTTTTGATATTATTTGAAATGCATGATTTTTTTGCTATCTCCACCTTTACATGCTCTTTTGATTTTCTTTCCAAAATAAAGGGGGAGAGAATGCATGATTTAAGGGGGAGAGACTGATTGGACAGAGAGATTGATTGCACAAATCAATGGGGAGAGAATTCAAAATTCAAAATTCAAAATTTGAATTTGTGCACGATTGGAGGGGGAGCGACAAAATTTATATAATAAACTTAGGTTATTTTGTAAATCATCAAAAGGAGGAGATTGTTGAGAAAAGGGGTTTGAGTGATTACAAAATGCATGATCTATATAACGTGTACTAAAGAAATGCATGACACGTTTTATGACATTACACGTTTTTGCATGAAACATGCCTTATATATTTCATATATAATGTTGTCGTACTAACGATCCATGAAGCTTTAAAGCTTACATCAAATGGCGAACATTTGTTGTGTTTGAACTATTTTCAGGTGCCACCATTAATGAACTAAACTAGTTCATTAAGTGAAGTACTTAGTTAAATGAACTAAGTAGTTCATTAAATGAAGCTATATTTGGAAAAGGCACAAAGGCAACAAATTGAAGAGTGGAAAGTTTCTCCACTCCTTCCTACACGTTTTTATACATATATTTTTATATATATATTCAGATTTTTTATAAAAGGCACATACACATATATTCCAACGTACTACCGCACGTTATATATTTTACGAACGTACGTTAACGTCACACCACTATATTTGACTCATATTTATGAATATATTCAAGTCTTATATCATATGATATAAGTCATGGTGATGACAAATTTATTACGACACGTTACAAGGTTCTAAACCAAAAATTGTCGTATCGGGTGAATACCGAAACTTCACCAACATGTCACGTACTTGCCATATATAGATGGCCAGCCCCCTATACTTCAAAAATGGCCACAAATTTCGTGGCTTACATGGTATATACATCCATAAAATCATTACATGTTGGCACACACAAATCACCCCAAATTAAGGCCAAATTGTGGAGATTCCAAATTCAATTTTTGTCACATGTTAGGTGCCGATTTAAATCAGCCATGAGTGCTGAATATTAAATTTTAATTTATGTATATTATGTGTAACATAATATATACAACATGTGCAAAAAGTTGGAATTTAATCGGAGAAAAATCGGGTAATCGACAAACGTCGAAAATTCAGTTTTCTACAAACACGACACATGTAACATTTTTGGCATGAAATATAACATGAATCTAGACACTTTTTACATTCTCTATACATTCTAAAGTGTTCTAGAAAAATCAATGAAGGGCTGATTTGAATATACCATGTGTGTATAATTATATGTGCACTATTTTACAAAGTTTACAAAAATAAAATTCAGCACATGTACATTCATCATCACACGCCTAGACAACCTTGTTGGAGCATATGTGGATCTTTGTTGGCATATTGATTGGCCAAGAATGAAGTATGCAAGGTTGGCGACATAAAGGAAGGAACTACACAAGGTAACATTTCAAACTTTTTCACATTTGTGATACATGCTGAAAATTCAGCATGTGTAGATTATAGCTGGCCGAATTCTCTACTAAATGATGTCATATTTACTATTTTGAATTATATGAATTGATTGAAAGATAGTATGGCAATGTTTAAAATATATTATGGAAATAATGTGATGGTATCTTGCAATATCACACATGCTGAAAATTTCAGCATGTGTAGAATGAACTTGGCCGATTTTATGATCTTCATGATGACTAATTTTATTCCAAAATTAGTAGAAATGTTATGTACTAAATGATGATTGATTTCTTCTTTATTTTCAAGGAATTAATCTAATGCAAACTTGGCAACAATTTGAATAAGTCTTGATAAAACACATGCTGAAAATTTCAGCATGTGTATAGGTGAGTTGGCCGATTTTTATGATGGAAAATGGAGATAGTTGTCTTGCTAATAATGTGGAATTGATATATGACTTATGTCAACATTTTTATGACTAATTAGCACATGTGTTTAAGAGTTATTTTCAGATTTATCTAGTCATCAAATGATGACAACTTCCATCCAATCAATGAGTGCCAAGTAAGCAAGGGCTTAATGATCATCCAATGAGGAGTTGCCAAGTAAGAAAGGAAATGTCACAATGATGCAATATACTCTTCCAAGGACTTAGAAGATTATTTTCAAGAGAGGAAAGAGGCATCAAGGGGGCGGCACATATGGTGATAAAAAGAGAAGAAGGAGAACAAACAAAATACAAGACAAGGCTTACAATTCTCAAGATAAACGTGTTCATCTCCTTCTTTCTACACTTCTTTCTTTCTTCTCTCTAAAAGCCTATTGTATTCATATTCATACATATTGATTAGGCTTCTTACATACCACCATATACTCTTTATTGTTGTAAAAGATTGATCAAGGTGTGATCAATCTTGCATTCACAAGGTGGTGGTGTTCGTGATCGTTGTAATCACTTACAAGGTTTGTAAAGGATCGGAGTTGGTGTATAACTCCATCAACCCTGTGTGATAAGGTGTTGTTTGTGTTTTGTGATTAGTGATAACCGAGGAAGGTGTCCTCGAAGACTGGAGTAGGTTTATTTAACCGAACCAGTATAAAATTCCATGTTTTCTTTACTTTTCAGCACTTACTTTCAGTTTCCAGCACAGTGCATTATTTTTATCACGTTCTTAAAAATAGTAAACAAACTTCAAAAATCACGAAACTTTCCTGAAACATATCCACACATCTTAAGGTTCATTTGGCTCAAGTTTCAACCCTTTTGGACAAGTATAAGTCATTCAAACGTCAAACGTTCTGAGACTAGTGCAGTCTGATTTTCAGGCTTACAAAGGTTGAGACTTTGAACGTATTTGACTAACTTCCCAAAAGCATTTTTCAAAACTGTTTCAACCCAATTAGATACACATAATAAGGGGTGTGTCATTAAATTTTCAGAGCATTTGGAGTCACGGTTTAATTGGAATTAAATTTTCAATTCCAACTACTGTTTCTGACAGATTTGTGCAATCTGACCACCAACGATTTTCAAAGGGGTTAAAGGTTGAATTTTAATCTAAAATTTTTAGGAGATACTCAGAACATCTGAGACTAAGATCTCTCCAAATTTCAGAATTTTTGAGGACCTGTAACCTACTTTTCAAAACGTTTAAAAACAGGTCCTGAAAACAGAAATTGTTTTTAGAAGTTGGGTTTTTGGTTTAAAACAATTTTAAAAACAAAATTTTCTGCACCCACTATTCAACCCCCCTTCTAGTGGTGCCTTGCAGGTCCTACAGAGATGACTGTCACGACACTCCAATTAAATATCTTTGCATCAATTTATATAGAGGGAGGCCACGACCACTTTATTTTACAGAGTTATTGGCTCGGGTGGATATGCGACTTCATAGGTGGCAGAATAAGTTTCTCTCTTTGGCAGGTAAGTTGATTTTAATTAAATATGTTATCAATTCATACTCTTGTTGTGCTCATCTTGCTGAAGAGTATTATGTATGCTATTCAACGACATATATGCAACTTCTTTTGGGGTGATATTGATAATAAAGGGAAGCATCATTGGGTGAAGTGGCAAATATTATTCTTGCCATTTGAGGAGGGCGGACTTGGGTTGCGTCATCTTGATACCCCATCTTTGGTGTATTTGGCTAAATTATTGTGGTCTTATAATATGAAGAACTCCCTATGGATAGAGTTTACGCGCACTAAGTATGGTGGCAGGATGGATTATCATCCTCGGGTCTCAGATTCTATAGGCTGGAAACGTATTTGTGCTACTCATCCAGTATGCACTATGCAGGTTGATGGCTTTCTTGGTAGCTATTTATGGAGGCTGGACTCTCACAGTGATTTTACGTTAAAATCTGCATATTCTGTCTTTCGGCCTGTTGGTGGGTGACGTTTCTCATATGGGTTCATTTGGAATCGATTACAGATACCGATATTTCTCTTTTCTTATGGAAGTAATATCATGGAGCCCTTCCAGTACAAGATAATTTGCAGTGAATTATGATTGCAGGACCCACTCGATGCCCCTTCTGTCACTCGTCCTCCGCTACGATCGACCACCTCTTTCTCTGTTGTGGTTTATTTGGCGACTATGGTTACATTATGCTGCTATTTTGGATGGTCCACAGCCACTTGGCTATACGTTGAGGTCATATCGGTTAGCTTTATTGACTTCTACATATGGGGGTACATTCAGGGGATGTTTGTGTATTGTAGTGCTGGGTTTAGTTCTTTGAAATATTTGGCGCACATATACTTCTGTTGTGTTTGACGAGGACCTTTGGTCGGCTATACACCTACAAGAAATGATTAGGCGACATATATATATATGGTGTCAAGCGTAAGCTGGCACAAAACATGCTTCCCTAGATCTGCATCTGATCTCTCTTGGACTTTCCCCTAGACTTCACCTTCGCCGGCCACGGGGAGTACGATAGCTTTTTCCTCCTTCGGGCAGATATAAATTAAATGTTGATGCTGCTATTGGATCAATCTCATCCTCGGGTGGGGCAGTGCTCAAGGACTCTGTGGGACAATTTTGTGGTGCTATAGTGTTCTATATCCCCGTATCTTCTCCATTTCAAGCTGAACTATAGGCTGCCACTATTCATTAATCTATTTTACTCAGAGATATCGTAATATTGATATGGAGGTTGACTCGCTTGAGGTTGTTGACTATGCTCAGGCACACACATCCGCTATGCTTTGTTCTTTTCTTCTGCTGGGATCTAGTATTATTTCACATATTCCACGATAGGAAAATATGGTGGCCCATCTATTGGCTCAGCATGGACAGCTACATCATGGTTTCTCTACGTTTGGCCGATATGGTGACTTGACGACTATCATTAGAGCCGCTATACACACGGATCTCTCTACATCATATTTACGGACATAGCGGCTTGATCTTTCTTTCACAGCAACAGTTGTGGTGTCGTTGCCCGTGTCCTGCAAAGGCACAAGCAACTCGGGTACTCTCCATTTCTCTATTACTTGATCCTGTGTTTGGCCTATGGTTTGACTTATTGTGATATTACATTCTCTTTTGTTATTTGTTGCCTGTATCTGGGGATGCAGGCAACATGCGTACTTGCTCTACACTTCTTGGCCATATCTACTGTTTATCCCAGTTTTTTTTCACTTACTCATTTCCCTATTTTTTGTTTCCTCTATGGGTACCTGATTGCTGCTACGTGGGAGTTATTGGTGTGCGACAAGTTGCTTCCTTCCTCACCGGAGTGCATCTGTATTCGAACAGCTGCATATTTTTACCGCCACATAAACTACCTGGACAGCCGCATGCTTACATCCTTCATGGATCATTTCATGACTGGTGGATTTCGTCTTGGATTTCATCCGCTTGGATTTCACACAATTGCTTTTTCTTTCCCATCGCTGACACCCATTCTTTGAGCTATTGCTGCATCTTTTTGTCTATGCCTATGTATTCCTGTTGTACTCAGCATTTCAACCATATAAATATGTACGTTTTTTTCCTTTGACCAAGGTTTTTTCCACAAGGGTGGTTTTTCTTGGCAAGGTTTTAATGCGGCATATCATATATGGTTGAATTTATTTATTTTATCTAGGCAGCATTGGAGATGTACTGTACGCTGTTATCACATTAGTTGTAGTTTGCTTAGCAACTATTTACTTTCTTCTCTTCCTCTGCCACAAATGAGACTTTATTAATAAAAACTAGTGTTTCTTTGAGAAAAAAATCTATATTGTATTTTACCAAAAACCAAGGAAAATTACCAATAATACATTTTTATCTCCCTATTAAGGTCTATTATGTCAAAGATTGAATTTCTTCATGGAAAGTGGCCCCAACTCCGAGAGGTACACATGCATACCTCTCAATGTTTTTACATCTTCACACATCTTGTTTTACTCTCTTTCCTCTTACCTTTTCTATAGTCAAGAAAGTCGATCTCTTTTTCTTTGACTCTATTGTGGATCCTAGTGCCCAGCATAATTCTTCTTACTTGTGGATGACCATGTGGCCGAATTTAGACATGTACGCACACACACAACTTTACATTCCACCCTTCTTGGTTTGCTGCTTTCCCCTTTTTACCTTTTTCTAAAAGTCAAGAAAACACTTGCCTTTTTCCTACCATAATTTTGGAAAACTCATCAAAGTGGTTAACAAATTTTCCTACAATACAAAATTTCAAGGACTTTAGAGTCTTTCCTTATAACAAGTGTGTTTTGGCCCACTTGTGCCTTCAATTTACCAATTCGTATGCTCCACTAGGCATTACTCTTGCTAAGGCAATTATGCTCAACCAAGGGAATAAACATCCACCTTGGCTGAGAGTTTGAGGGGTAAGACCATAATAAAAACTTCTTGTAATTTAACAAATCGTGAAGTCCAAGACTTAGTGAATACATGCAACAACATGTTTATTCTTAACTTGTCTAAACTGGTTATTTCTTCATTTTTCCTCAACATGGTCGAAAATTCTTCTATGTATCCCTTTAAATTTATTCTAACTCCACATGCATGACTCCATTATTTATTCTACATTCTCTTCCTTTTCTTATTTACAACATTGCCATGACTAGACTTGATTTTAATCATACTGTGCATGCAAGACATATTTTCTTACTTTTCGCATATTCTTTCTTCATCTAGTCCCTCATTCACTTGACTAGACTTTAACATGCTCCAAATACACATGCTCCAAATACACATGCAAATTCCATATGAACATAAACTTTTTATATGAGCATGACTTATTTAGATTCTTATCTACCCTTTATAATGGTCAAAGACCTTGCATTCAAGCTTAAGACCTAACATGCAAGGCCTATGGCCGAATGTTACACATACGGGTGGCCTTGAATGTACTCATGTGTGATCCATTTTTCTTATGTGAAATACTTATGAGTTTGAAAATGCATGAAAGACCTAAGGAGTGTACTTGCCTCTTTCTTGTATTGAAGCTTATAAATAAAGAATCCCTCGATAGTAGCTTGTTCTTAAACAAGATTGGAAGAAATCACCTTGCTCCTTCACCTGGGGGTACAATTTCCATAAGGGTCAAGAGGGGGATGAAATCAAGCTTCATGCAAGGTGATTTAGAAGGAATCTAAAGGGAAACCACAAGAAATGTTACCTTTGAACTTGTTTTGAAACCTAGAGGCTTAAAGGCTTGAGTCCCCTCCTATTCTTAAAGAATTTCCTCCCTTCCTTGGCCTAGTGCATACACGGTTTTGAGGGATGTAGAGGAGTGGATTTAGCTTCTAAACTAAAGGATTTCTTGAAGAATAAATATGGGATTCATACCTTAGTTGTTGGAGAATGTTGATCTAGACTTGATTTCCTTCTAAATTTAATTAATATTGAAGAAATTCATCTTTGGTTCTTCTTGGGGGGCGGTTTTGTGTCTTGAAGAGGAGAGGATGTTTATTCTTTGAGAGAGGAATTCGGTGATAGAATTGTTCTTGGAAAAAGATCTTGGAAACTTTGAGAGATGTTGTGAGAGTGAATTGGATGTTTGTTTTAAGTCTTCCTCTTCCTTTTCTTGCCTTGGCCATTTTCTATCTTGGGCGGGGAGGGAATGATTAAAATTTCTCTTGGTTAGGATGTTGATGAGAGGTGTTGGAAGCTTTTGTAAGAAAAAGAAAAAGATATCAATGCATGTTGAGTGTTGTAAGCTTTGAGAATCTTTAGGTTGCATGCTTGCTTTTTAAGGTGAACAAAATGATTTTTGATTCTTTAGGCATGGGGTGGCTGGTTTCTAGCGGGTTCTTGGAGGGTAGAGTGGGAAATTTAGTTAAACCCACAATTTCATGTCTGGCTTTGGTTTATTTTAGTTATAGTAATATTTGTTACTTGATTTCCCATGAATAATAATTTATTTCCTATGTCTGTTTTTTTGTTTTCCTCTTTCTTTATTTGAAATAACACTTGTGTCATATTTTTCATTTCCATTTAATTTCTCCTATCAAATAACTTGTGACATCTTCCATTGTATTTTGTAACTACCTATACATTCTTTACTACTCCTTATGCACCTTACTTATTTAAGTTATACTAGTTATATAATTATATCAAAAAGGTCAATCATATCAACATATGCACATAATATACTACTTTAGCCTATACTGGAAACAATATTTCCTCCTCCCTTATAATAATTTTCATCCTTAAAACTTGCGTACCTGAATGAAAGAATTGGGGGTATCATTCTCACATTTGCTGTTCCGGCTCCCACGTCGCTTCCCTCTCTGAATGGTTGCACCATTGCACTTTGAAGCTGAGAGTCGAACGCTTCCTCAACAATATTTCCTTGCAATCGATGTTGCAAATCACAGCTCCTTGTAAGTCGTATCGTCTCGGATCTAAATCGATTGTACCTTCAAAACATGAATGGGATCACGAACGTATCACCGCAATAGTGACATGTGAAACACATGATGCATCTGTGCCAGTGTCGGTGGCAAAGCTAGCTATCGACCTGATCCTCTCTAAAATCTTGAACGGGCCGATGAACTGCATAATCAATTTTTCTTTCACTCCGAATCACATCACCCCTTTCGCCGACGAGATCTTCAAATATACCTTCTCACCAATGTCAAACTCAACTAGTCGCCGTCTTGAGTCTGCCCATCTCTTACTGCGGTCTTGGGCTGCCTTCAGCCTCTCGCGAATAACCATGATCTTCTCTCGAGTCTACTCCACCAATTTTGGACCCGTGGGAACTTTCTCTCTGATCTCATCCCAATACAATGGAGACCTACACTTCCGACCGTACAACGCCTCGAAGGGTGCCATCCCAATAGAACAGTGGTAACTGTTGTTGTACGAAACTCCTTCAGATTTAGAGACTTGTCCCAGCCTCAACTGAAATCCAATACACAAGCACCCAACATATCTTCTAACGTCTGGATGTTCCTCTGTGAATTACCGTCTGTCTGCGGGTGGAATGCGGTGCTCATCCTAATCTCTATCCCCATGGCATGCTGTCATGCTCTCTAGAACCGTGAAGTGAAACGCGGATCTTGATCACAGACGATACTCACCGGCATGCCATGTAAGCTCACAACATCATCTACATAAGTATTCACCAATCGCTTCATGGATGCCTGACTCGACATAGGCAGAAAGCATGCATATTTAGTAAGCCTGTCCACACCACCTATATTGTAGTGTCCTGCCCAAAACTAGGGTCTCGGCCTAGTGCACCCATCGTACTCTGTTACGAGAAGTACAAGGCATCGATACCATATATATGCATGTCGACATAATCATGGTTCAATATAGCGGAAGCAACATAACATAAACAAAATAATATCGACATACATTAGATTACATTATAAATCTTAATGTAGTAATGTACTACCACTGAAATCCTCTAACTAGATGTTGATCCAATGTCTATCATCTTCAAAAGATAAACTCTCGGGTATACTTCATCAGTCGCGATAATCTATCTGATCTCGTCCTCAACAAACATGTACAGGAAGACTTGTTCTTTGCAATGTGATAAGGCAAGTATGAGCAATAACACTAATCGCCCTACAAGTAGTCCGACCAGAGACGTCATGTGGATCATGTATGGGGAGATGGGGTGATAAGATAATAACATGTAAATAAGAACATACAAGTCGTGTGTCCATTTAAAATAGGTAAAATGTATAGCACAAATGTATCCGAGGAACATACAACATATATACAATTAACATCAACATAAAAGTAAACCTTCTTCTACCCTCTAGTCTAAAAAATGTCATCTATACATGTTCACCCTTAATATCCCAAATTAAAGTCTAAGATAATCCTCAACTTATTTTTAATCTCTATATACATCGAGTACCTCTATGAACCATGTAAACGTCATGCTCTTATGATGTGATGCCTTTTAAAATAATGTCATAAGACTTCTGTAACGATGAACGATAAAATCTGATATCCATATTCATTTTCCATAAACATGTCGTAACATATCATTTCCATAAACATTTAAAACATGACATTTCATATGATGGCTATAGCACTTACCATAACGTAGGAACGATACTGCACGACATACCAAATGATTCCCCATATAGTCATCATGTATAAATATGAACCCCAATGAGTCCACATGATGTTGCATCATATGTACATGGCATCTAATGGTGACGTCGATAGGACGGAGATCCTTTGTCCTATACAAGGTGTTACACTCGGCCAAACTATCTGCAACGGTAGGGTACTGTATGCCTATGACACCAACCTCTCCTAGGTTCCAGTGCCATGCTGGTCTTCGATCATCGATAATATACTGTATGCCCCTGACATATCCACTCTGGAACTGTGTCAAGACGGCGCTCCATGATCATAACATGACATATTATAACATGTGTTGATGGAATCAATCGTCCCATCGGTATGGTTCATTATGTATGAAACTTATAAAACTTTTTGTTAGATGCAAAAATGTATGCAAATGCCTCAATCTCTAGTCCATTCAACATATATAGGTACTCAAATATCCTCATATCATCATGTACTTGAAACTTACAACATATGCACTTAATCTATATCTTAAATCATGAAAATCCCTTTCTTTTTCCTATTTTAACTCTCATCCAGACATCCCCCTTTCTCTACCAATTTATCCATCAACATTTTCTTAAAATATCCATCTTACACGTAGTAGAAAGGGACAAAAACTTAATTTACTATTCATTTCTATATACTTCCATATTTCATTAAAATATACATAAAGTAATCACATTTTCTATCTTACTTTATTTTATGCATATTTATATTCATAAATATGTACAAAGTTATTTTTCCCATATCAAATATTTATATAAACCTTATAATATTTATTCGACAAGTACGCGCAACAGTCTACACGTGGTGTTCTGCAATGAATGGCAAGAAGTTCGCGCAAAATATGCCTCATTTAGTAGCCCTTTCCTTCTCTCCGCTGTTGAAACCGAAGCGAATCAGGATCATTAGATGGAGCTTCCTCCCTCTGGAAAGATGAAATTAAATGTAGATGCATCAGTGGGAAGAGGAAGAGCAGCAGGAGGAGCAGTATTGCAAAACGACCAGGGGCAGTTTGTTTCGGCCGTATGCTTTGTGCTGCCTCCGGTTAGTCCACTACGAGCAGAGTTGTTGACATTGATGTTAGCTTTAATTTAATATGTGCAAGAGTATGATAGTCTCATCATTGAGATGGATTGCTATTCCATTCTTTCATTGTTGTCGACTACACAGCAAGTCACAGGCATGTTGGCTGGGGAGCTAAGCTTGGGCAGCTCTATTCTTGGCACTTAACCATGCCACAATCCAATATTGCCCACGAGAGGCCAATACTGCATCTCACACATTAGCATGACACGGATATCGCTCAGCAGGCTTACACAGGTATAATTCACTCTATGGCCTTCCTTGTGAAGTTCGCGGAGCAATACTTATAGATGTACAAGTGCTTACTTTGCGCCATTAATTAAAATGTCTCACATTGTGTTGTCAATTAGCTCTTTCGGTTGCCTGTGTCACCAAAAGACACAGGCAACACTGGTGCATCTTCTTTCATTCCACTGGTGTCTTTTTAAGATTTCATATTTGCCGAGCTCACTGTTACGCTCACATATTTTCGAATTGTTTGGATTCACTATGTTATTGGCTTACATGCTTCATGTGCGATATCATCATTCCACGGTGTTTTGTCAGAGTGCCTGACCAATTCTCAACCTGTCCAGCTGGAGACATATAATTTGAAGGAATTGCTTCAAAAAATGGGACGGCTTACAACAAGTGTGTCGCCTTGGTTCTCATTTAATTAAGGCGGTATGGATATGTGATATCTCCTAATGTTTTCTTTGTCATATGCCATTTCTGCAATATTTACATATCAATTCCGTGTTGCACTCTGCGAGGTGCAATGGATATCAAGGGCTTGCAGTAACACAGTGCTTTTCTCAATACCGATTCCATGCTATCATTTCCGAGGTTACATAATGCAAAACTACCCGTTTGAAGCAGCTGCACCACATTTTCTTTGTTTGTTTATGCGCTCATTTCAATTGTATTTGCTCAATGCTCCAATTATATAAATATGTATGCTTTTTCCTTCGCCAAGGTTTTATCCACAAGGGTGGTTTTACTTGGCAAAGTTTTAATGCGGCATATCAATATATGATTGGAGGTTGACAATCATTAGCTCACTTCATTATCTTTCTTCATATGATGAACTTGTTGTAATATGGTCTTCCTCCGCTATAAGTGAGGATGCATAATAATACAAATGGTTTGATATATATATATAGACACACACACATATACATACATACATACATCGTAATTTCCCTTTTTGGCCGAATACGTGTATCTTCATATCTATATTTTCCTTTTCATATAACACACTTCCTTATTCTATATTTTAACCTTATAGCCATTTGTTTAAATGATATATATAGTTACATTTATAACATGTCATAAATTCTATTCATTCTCTTCATTTCATCATTTTGGCCGAAAGTATATATATTGGGTATATGTCACATAAATCCTTTTCTTTTTCCCATCTTTTGCTTATATCTTGGTTTTTATATTTACATATCTTATGTGGGAGAGTTCATTTCATTTTAGTTATACATATAGTCTATTTTTGTTCATGTTGGCCAAAAATATATATACCATATATCATCATGCCTACATCACTTATGAACATAGCTTTTACATATTCTTAATACTAAAACATTTAACATACATCATGAATGACCCAACTTTGTATGAACATAGATACTTAGATATTTGAAAATTCTTGAAGGATCTAGGAACAATACTTGTCTTTGTCACTTGACCTTAGTATGAAAGTGAAGATTCCTTCACTTGGCTTGAAGAAAACCTTCTCTTTCTCCCTTATATAACCCATGGTTGAAACACAAAAATAAGAGTGGTTAGTTAGCAACCATGGAAATGGATAAATGGAAGAAATATAATTTATCTTAGATGATGTTCTTACCTTGCTACTCCTTGGTTCTTGGATAAACTAAGCTTGGTCTACTTAGTTCTTGGATGAAGGAGGATATTGTAGCTAGTGTTTTGGATGTGTGTATGAGATGAAGAGAAGAAATTTCCCTTTTGGCTTTCTCTTGCACAACTTTCGGCCATGAAGAGTTTAATGGAGGTTGGAAGACTTTGTTTTCTTTCTTGGGGAGGAAAAAGAAATGTTCTTGAAGATGAAGATAGGCTAAGTATGAAACGAGAAGAAAAGAGAAAATTTTTCTATTAGTCTTTGGAAATTCGGCCACGGGGGATAAGGAAGAAACTTAGAAGACTTGTTCTTCTTTTGGAGAGAAGGAAGAGTTGCCTTGAGTGAAAATGAGAGTGAAGAAGTGAAGAAGGGAAGAGAGAGAAATCTTCTCTCTTCATCCAAAGGGGGGCGGTTGGGGAATGAATAAAGGAGTAGGAGAATTCATCATGAAGGTTTGGAGGAGTCGGAAGAGGATTTGATGGTTGCTTGCCTTGAAAGTGTAAGAAAGGTGGAGTGTTAGGAGAAAAATCTTTTCTCCTCTTTGGCTTCATGTGTCTGGCCTCGGGGGAGTGTTGAAGGGAGTTGTTTTGGTTTTGGTAGAAATTGTAAGAAGAGTGCAAGGAAAGAGGTAAGGGAGTGGAAGCTTTTTGGTGAAGGGTTATAATTAAAGCGAGGTGTTTGGAAGAAAATTCTTCCATTTCCTTGACCAATAGGCCAGCCAAGCGGGAGGGAAGAAGGTGGGATTTTTGTCTTGTTGTGTTGAGTGTGTAAATAGGGTAAGAATAGTGTAAGAAGCTGGAAGAATTTTGGTGAGATGCATTACGGTGGGTTGAAGACCTACGAATTTATCCAATTGTTCTCGAAAGACTATGTTCATCAGATCCATGAACGCAGCTGGGGCATTTGTGAGACCAAAGGGCAGATTGAGGAACTCGTAGTGTCTGCCACAAGTCCTGAATGTGGTCTCAGGCACATCTGCATCTTTAATCTTCAACTGTTAATAAATTGAGGGCAGGCCGACTTTACTGTATACTCAGGCTCCCACCATAAAGGCAATTTAGTTCCAGGGTTCGCGGGTACAATTTTACTTATATGGAAATCATTCCTAATTACGTACCCCTAGTTGATCAAACAGGTCGTCTATCCTTGGCGGGGGGACTTGTTTTTGATGGTGATTTTATTGAGCTCGTGGTAGTCGATGCATAACCGTAATCTCACATCCTTCTATTTCACGAATAACACCGGTGCTCCCCACAAAGAAATGCTCGGTCGGATGAACTTGTTCTCAATTAGCTCTTTCAGCTGCTCTTTCAGTTCCTTCAACTCCGCGAGTGCCATCCGATATGGTGCTTTTGATATGGGTTTATCACCAGAAATCAAGTTTATTTCAAACTCTACCTCGCGATCTGGCGGTTGTCCAGGCAGGTCATCTGGAAACACATCAGGGAGTTCTCGGACTACCGGGACTTGGTGAAGGGAGGGTACATCATGTTCTGCACTTAGAGCATATACCACAAACCCATCAATACCTTTCTTCAATGCTTGGTATGCTCGAGCAACGGTCATGTAGATACTCTTCGGAGTCTTCCTCAGTTTGGTGTTCCTTTGATAAGAAATTTCCTTCCTAGCGGGGTCCTTGATTATCACACACCTCTCTCGGCAATTAATGTGCGCATTGTTTTTGGACAACTAGTCCATACCAAGGATAACATTGAAGTCTTTCATCAGAATGGGGATCAGAGTGGCTTCAAATTGCTGCCCTTCCGTTTCCACTGTGCAGTTCTTATATAGATAGTGGGATACAAGCACCTGATCACCAGCTGCCTGTACTTGATATGGAGTCTCTAGCCCGAATGGGCAACTACTCAGGTTCTTGGCTAACCTCTTGTGTTGATAAAATGGGTTTGAGTGATTACAAAAAGCATGAATTAAATAACGTGTACGAAAGAAATGCATGACACGTTTTATGACTTGACACGTTTTTGCATGAAACCTGCCTTATATATTTCATATATATTGTTGCCGTACTAACGAGCCATGAAGCTTTAAAGCTTACATCAAATGGCAAACATTTATTGTGTTTGAACTATTTTCAGGTGCCACCATTAATGAACTAAACTAGTTCACTAAGTGAAGCACTTAGTTAAATGAACTAAGTAGTTCATTAAATGGTGATATATTTGGAGAAGACACAAAGGCAACAAATTGAAGAATGGAAAGTCTTCTTCCCTCTCCTTTATCACACGCCTTTAGCGCGCACACACACACACACACACACATATATATATATTCAGATTTTTTTAAAAGGCACTATACACATATATTCCAACATACTACCGACACGTTATATATTTTACGAACGTACGTTAACGTCACACCACTATATTTATCTCATATTTATGAGTATATTCAGGTCTTATATCATATGACATAAGTTATGGTGATGACAAAATGATTACGACATGTTACAAGGTTCTAAACCAAAAATTGTCATATCGGGTGAATACCGAAACTTCGCCAACATGTCACGTACTTTCCATATATAGATGGCCAGCTCCTACACTTCAAAAACGGACACAAACTTCTTGGCTTACATGGTATATACAGCCATAAAATCATTCCATGTTGGCACACACAAATCACCCCCAATTAAAGCCAAATTGTGGAAATTTCAAATTCAACTTTTTATGCACATGGGCCGCCACTTTTAATCAGTCATTAGAACTGAATATTCAAGTTATTCTATGTATATTATGTGTGACATAATATATATAACATGTGCAAAATCTTTGAATTCAATCGGAGAAAAATCGCGTAATCGACAAAAGTCCAAAATTCGATTTTCTACAAACACGACACATGGAACATTTTTGGCATGACATATAACATGTATTTAGACACTTTTTACATATTCTATACATTTTAAAGTGTTCTAAAAAAATCAATTAAGGGCTGATTGGAATATACCATATGTGTATAATTATTGTGCACTATTTTACAAAGTTGGCAAAAATAAAATTCAGCACATGCACAAGCTATATCACGCCTACTGCATCTTGTTGGAGCATATGTGGAGCTTTGTTGGCATATTGATTTGCCAAGAATGAAGCATACAATGTTGGTGACATAAATAAAGGAGCTACACATGGTAACATTTTAAACTATGTCACATTTGTTACACATGCTGAAAATTTCAGCATGTGTGCATTAGGCTGGCCAAATTTTTGAGCTTAAATGTGCTATATTTTCTTCTTTGAATTATATGGATTGATTGGGAGATAAAATGACAATGTTTTAAAAATATTATGGAAATAATGTGATGATATTTTTAAATATCACACATGCTGAAAATTTTAGCATGTGTGGAATGTATGTAGGCGAGTTTATGGTCTCTATAATGATCAATTTGATTCCAATATCAGTAGAGATTTTTATGTACTAAATGATGATTGATTTCTTCTTTATTTTAAAGGGATAAATCTACTACCTACATGGAAAAAATTTGAATAAGTCTTGATAGAGCACATGATGAAAATTTCAGCATGTGTCTAGGTGAGTTGGCCGAATTCTTGGAAGGAAAATGGAGATAATTTGTCTTGCAAATCATGTGGCATTTAATATGAGACTTATGGAAACACTTTTATGGCTAATTGGCACATGTTCTTAAAGGTTATTTTCAGATTTATCTAGTCATCAAATGATGAGAACTTTCATCCAATCAATGAGTGCCAAGTAAGCAAAGGCTTAATGATCATCCAATGAGGAGTTGCCAAGTAAGCAAGTGGATGTCACAATGATGCAAGATACTCTTCCAAGGACTTAGAAGATAATTTCCAAGGAGAAGAAAGAAGGTATAGGGGCGGCCATTGAGAATAAAAAGGAAAGAAGAGAGCAAACAAAAACACAAGACAAGGCTTACAATTTCCAAGAGCAAAAACGTTATCATCCTTCTCTTTCTACATTTCTTTCTTTCTTCTCTCTTAAAGCCTATTGTATTCATATTCATACATCTTGAATAGGCTTCATCTATACCACCATACACTCTGTATTGTTGTAAAAGATTGATCAAGGTGTGATCAATCTTGCATCCGCTAGGTGGTGGTGTTCGTGATCGTTGTAATCATTTACAAGGTTTGTAAAGGGTTGGAGTTGGTGTGTAACTCCATCAACCCTGTGTGGTAAGGTGTTATTTGTGTTTTGTGATTAGTGATAACCGAGGAAGGTGTCCTCAAAGACTGGAGTAGGTTGATTTAACCGAACCAGTATAAAATTCCTTGTGTTCTTTACTTTTCAGCACTTACTTTCAGTTTCCAGCACAATGCATCATTTACATCACGTTCTTAAAAATAGTAAAAGAATTTCAAAAATCAAGAAACTTTCTAGAAACATGGCCACACGTCTTAAGGTTCATTTGGTGCAAGTTTAAACCCTTTTGGACAAGTATAAGTCACCTAAACGTCAAAAGTTCTGAGACTAATGCAGTCTGATTTTCAGGCTTGCAAAGGTTGAGACTTTGAACATATTTGACTAAGTTCCCAAAAATAGTTTTTCAAACATGTTTCAACCCAATTAAATACACCTTATAAGGGGTTAGTCATTAAATTTTCAAAGCATTTGGAGTCACGGTTTAATTGGAATTAAGTTTTCAAATCAGACTATCGTTTCTGTCAGATTTGCACAATCTGACCACAAACGATTTTTGAATGGGTTAAAGGTTGAATTTTAATCTGAAATTTTTAGACGATACTCAGAACACCTGAGAATAATATCTCTCCAAATTTCAGAATTTTTGAAGTACTGTAACCTAGTTTTCAAAACGTTTCAAAACAGGTCCTGAAAACAGAAACTGTTTTCAGAAGTTGGGTTTTTGGTCTAAAACAATTTTAAAAACCACATTTTCCGCACCACTATTCAACCTTCTTTCTAGTGGTGCCTTGCAGATCCTACAAGTGGTATTAGAGTGCAGGAACACTCACAACAAAAAGATCCAACGATCTAAGTGAGATGGCAACCACAAACTTCAAAACCGAGCAAGAAGAAATGTTCAGTCAAAGGCCTCCTCTCTTTGACGGTGAGTCTTTTATTCAATGGAAGTTAAGAATGAAAATTTTTCTTATGGATATTGATATTGATCTATGGTCCATTATAGAAGATGGTCCATTTGTTCCGTCAAAGTTATCCACTTTAGATGGTGTCACACTAGAGGTTGTTAAGCCTAAACAAGAGTATACTAGTGATGATAAAAAGAGACTGAGCATGAACGCTAGAGCCATGCAATTACTTCTAAATGGGCTAAGTAAAAGTGAATCTAGCTATGTTTCAAATTGCTCTAGTGCTCAAGAAAAGTGGAGAATTCTTGAGATGAAACACGAAGGGACTAGTCAAGTGAAAGAGTCCAAAATTAACATGCTTATGTCCACACTTGAGTCATTTAAATTATTGTCAAATGAGTCTATCGTTGATATGGATCTACGCTTGACTAACATTTACAATTCTCTTGAGTCTCTTGGCAAAGCCTTCTCTATGCAGGAAACATTCCAAAAGGTATTACGAAGCCTACCATCCGAATGGGACACTAAAGTGATGGCTAGAGGAGAGCAAAGAAACCAAATCAATTAAAATGGAGGAAATAATTGGATCACTTAAGGTATATGAAAACAAACTCACTTTAAGAAATTCCGAGTCTATTTCTAAAAATGATAAGGCTATAGCATTTAAATCAAATGAATACGTCGTAGATGATAGTGACACAGATTCTGATGATGAGGATTTAATCACGATGGCTAAAAGATTAAGAAAAATCTTGAGAAAATCGATTAAAAATAAACATAAGTCTACTTCATCTAAGGATCATAGAAATAAAAATAAGGAAACAAAGTGTTATGAATGTGGACAACCTGGACACTTGTCATATGATTGTCCGAACAAGGACAAACAAACGAACAAATACCTTGACAAGGATCAGACCAAAACTAGACTTGTCTAAGAACCTAAACAAAGGAGAAGAGCCTTCAAAGCCTCCATTTGGAGTGATAAATCCGACTCTGAGACTGACGATACGGAAGAACAAAAGGCACAAGTATGTTTTACATCTAGGCATCAAATGAGGTATCTTCCGACTCTGATTCTGATTCTGAATGTTCTTATGATGATTTATTTAGTCAATATTTAGAGTTGCATAAGTTCTCAAATACTCTTGCAAAAGAAAAGAAGCGATTAATTCAAGACAAAAAATTGTTAGAATCTTCTAACAAAAATCTTGTGTCTCAATTAAACGATTCAAAAGAAGAGTCGTCCTGCATCATAAATTCATTAAAGTCTGAAATTTCATCATTGACATCCGAGAACACTGAACTGAAATCCGAGATTTCAAAATTAAGGAATGCGGATGTAGAGAAAATGGTGAAAAAATTTGACACGGGAACAAACATGCTAGATCGCATCAATTCTTCACAAAAGCATGATAGTGACAAAACCGGACTAGGATACATTGAGAAAAATGAGTCACTAAACAAACAAACAAAATTCATTCCATCAAATAAAATGGATGCATTTATGACATATATCGCATCTAAGAAGACGTCTAGACCTTCCCCAATGACATCTCATCGTGTTTCCTATTCTTCATATCATACAAAGTGCAATTATGTGCCATATAGATATGAAAGAAAGCCATTGATGCATATGCAACACTCATATCATAAAAATGTATATAGATCACGCCCTGTACATGCAAACCGAAATACATATCAAAAACAAAAACCATACTATATGCATGATGGGATTCTTGGCCAAAGGCCATACACATTTTCCCCTAACGTGTATTATGTTGCGTCTTCATCACCTTTCTCACCTTTTGGAAGACCTAGAAAGGTCACCCAAATTTGGGTACCAAAAGGGATATTTTCAAAGGGTTTAATAAATAACACCTGCGAATGCACGTTTGATATTATTTGAAATGCATGATTTTTTTAAAATTGCTATTTCCATCTCTACATGCTCTTTTGATTGTCTTTCCAAAATAAAGGGGGAGAGAATGCATGATTTAAGGGGGAGAGAGAGATTGATTGCACAAATCAAGGGGGAGAAAACTTGAAATTTGAAATTCAAATTTTGAATTTGTGCATGATTGGAGGGGGAACGACAAAATTTAAATCATGAACGTAGGTTATTTTGTAAATCATTAAAAGTGGGAGATTGTTGAGAAAAAGGGGTTTGAGTAATTACAAAATGCATGATTTAAAATAACGTGTACTAAAGAAATGCATGACACGTTTTATGACTTGACATGTTTTTGCATGAAACCTACCTTATATAGTTCATATATATTGTGGCCGTACTAACGAGCCATGAAGCTTTAAAGCTTACATCAGATGGCAAACATTTGTTGTGTTTGAACTATTTTCAGGTGCCACCATTAATGAACAAAACTAGTTCACTAAGTGAAGCACTTAGTCAAATGAACTAAGTTCATTAAATGGTGATATTTTTGGAGAAGGCACAAAGGCAACAAATTGAAGAATGAAAAGTCTTCTTCCCTCTCCTTTATCACACGCCTTTAACATAAATATATATATATATATTCAAATTTTTTTAAAAGGCACTATACACATATATTCCAACGTACTACCGACATGTTATATATTTTACGAACGTACGTTAACGTCGCACCACTATATTTATCTCATATTTATGAGTATATTCAGGTCTTATATCATATGATATAAGTCATAGTGATGACAAAATGATTACGACACGTTACAAGGTTCTAAACCAAAAATTGTCATATCGGGTGAATACTAAAACTTCGCCAACGTGTCACGTACTTGCCATATATAGATGGCCAGCTCTTACACTTCAAAAATGGTCACAAATTTCGTGGCTTAAATGGTATATATATCCATAAAATCATTCCATGTTGGCACACACAAATCACCCCCAATTAAGGCCAAATTGTGAAAATTTCAAATTCAACTTTTCATGCACATGGGGCGCCACTTTTAATCAGCCATTACAGATGAATATTCAAGTTATTCTATGTATATTATGTGTGACATAGTATATATAACATGTGCAAAAAGTTTGAATTCAATCGGAGAAAAATCGCATAATCGACAAAAGTTGAAAATTCGGTTTTCTACGAACACGACACATGGAACATTTTTGGCATGACATATAACATGTATCTAGACACTTTTTACATATTCTATACATTTTAAAGTGTTCTAAAAAATCAATTAAGGGCTGATTGGAATATACCATATGTGTATAATTATTGTGCACTATTTTACAAAGTTGGCAAAAATAAAATTCAGCACATGCACAAGCTATATCACATGCCTACTACAGCTTGTTGGAGCATATGTGGAGCTTTGTTGGCATCTTTATTAGCCAAGAATGAAGCATACAATGTTGGTCACATAAAGAAAGGAGCTACACAAGGTAACATTTCAAACTATGTCACATTCGTTACACATGCTGAAAATTTCAGCATGTGTGCATTAGGGTGGCCGAATTTTTGAGCTTGAATGTGCTATATTTTCTTCTTTGAAATATATGGATTGATTGGGAGATAAAATGACAATGTTTTAAAAATATTATGGAAATAATGTGATGATATTTTTAAATATCACACATGCTGAAAATTTAAGCATGCGTGGAATGTATGTAGTCGAGTTTATGTTCTCTATAGTGATCAATTTGATTCCCAAATCAGTAGAGATTTTTATGTACTAAATGATGATTGATTTCTTCTTTATTTTAAAGGGATAAATCTACTACCTACCTGGCAACAATTTGAATAAGTCTTGATAGAGCACATGCTGAAAATTTCAGCATGTGTCTAGGTGAGTTGGCCGAATTCTTTGAAGGAAAATGGAGATAATTTTGTTTAGAAAAAGGGGTTTGAGTGATTACAAAATGCATGCTTTAAATAACGTGTATTAAAAAAATGCATGACATGTTTTATGACATGACACGTTTTTGCTTGAAACTTGCCTTATATAGTTCACATATATTGTTGCCGTACTAATGAGTCATGAAGCTTTAAAGCCTACATCAAATGACAAAAATTTGTTGTGCTTGAACTATTTTCAGGTGCCATCATTAATGAACTAAACTAGTTCATTAAGTGAAGTACTTAGCTAAATAGATTAAGTAGTTCATTAAAGGAAGCTATATTTGGAAAAAGCACAAAGGCAACAATCTGAAGAATGGAAAGTTTCTCCTCCCCTATCACACGACTTATTATATATATTTTCATATATATTAAGATTTTTTATAAAAAGGCACATACACATATATTCCAACGTACTACCGACACGTTATATATTTTACGAACATACGTTAACGTCACACCACTATATTTAACTCATATTTATGAGTATATTCAGGTCTTATATCATATGATATAAGTCATGGTGATGATAAATTTATTACGACACGTTAAAAGGTTCTAAACCAAAAATTATCGTATCGGGTAAATACCGAAACTTCGCCAACGTGTCACGTACTTGCCATATATAGATGGCCATACCCTACACTTCAAAAGTGGCCACAAATTTCGTGGCTTACATGGTATATACATTCATAAAATCATTCCATGTTGGCACATACAAATCACCCCAAATTAAGGCTAAATTGTGGAGATTCCAAATTCAATTTTTGTCACATGATTAGGCGCCACTTTAATCAGCCCTAAGTGCTCAATATTGAAGTTTAATTTATGTATATTTTGTGTAACATAATATATATATATATATATAACATGTGCAAAAAGTAGGAATTTAATCGGAGAAAAATCAGGTAGTCGACAAACGTCAAATATTCGGTTTTCTACGAACACGACACATGGAACATTTTTGGCATGACATATAACATGTATCTAGATACTTTTTACATACTCTATACATTCTAAAGTGTTCTAGAAAAATCAATTAAGGGCTGATTGGAATATACCATATGTGTATAATTATATGTGCACTATTTTACAAAGTTTGCAAAAATAAAATTCAGCACATGTACATTTATCATACATGCCTAGCTTAGCCTTGTTGGAGCATATGTGGAGCTTTTTTGGCATCTTGATTGTCCAAGAATGAAGTATACAAGGTTGGTGACATAAAGGAATGAACTACAAAAGGGTAACATTTCAAACTTTGTCACATTTGTGACACATGCTGAAAATTCAGCATGTATAGTCTAAGGCTGGCAAAAATTTCCACTAAATTATGCCATATTTACTACTTTGAATTATATAGATTTATTGAAAGATAGTTTGGCAATGTTTTGAATATATTATGGAAATAATCAAGTGATATTTTCAAATATCACACATGCTGAAAATTTCAGCATGTGTGTAATGCACTTGGCCGATTTTATGTCCTTCTTGGTGACTAATTTTTATTCCAAAATTAGTAGAAATGTTATGTACTAAATGATGATTGATTTCTTCTTTATTTTCAAGGAATTAATCAAACACAAACTTGACAACAATTTGAATAAAGTGTGAATGTTACACATGATGAAATTTGAACATGTGGAGAAGCATAATGGCCTATTTTCATGAAGGAAATGGGGATTATTTGTCTTGCTAATTACGTGGAATTATTATGTGATTTATGGCAACACTTTTATGGCTAATTTGCACATGTTTTTATAGATTATTTTCAGATTTATCTAGTCATCAAATGATGACAACTTCCATCCAATCAATGAGTGCCGAGTAACCAAGAGCTTAATGATCATCCAATGAGGAGTTGCCAAGTAAGCAAGGAAATGTCACAATGATGCAATATACTCTTCCAAGGACTTAGAAGATAATTTTCAAGAGGAAGAGAAGACTATAGGGGACGACCACTGTAGCGCCCCGCACCCGGACCTTGTCCGAATACGGTGCACCCGCCGCATTTCACTAAGGAGAGTACGAAGCGTCATGCATAACATGCGAAAATCCATAACTTAAGCCATGGACTTCCATGCTAACATTTAACATGGTTGTAAAATTTTGGCAGAATTAAAACTTTTTAAAATAAACATGCATTACTAAATACTAAGTCCCGAAAAGTAATAGTCCACAGAACAACATAACCGAAATCCCAAAGAGTTTAACATAGTTCATAGTACATTATCATAGCATCACAAAAGTCCTGAAGCATGATCTTCTCCTGACACCTCGACTACGAGTACGACACTTTTGGTTCATCCTCGATCCATTCGACTTTAGCATTCACTGGCTCTGGGGGAAAAATAAAAGTGTGAGTAATAAAAATCATCCAGCAAGCATACAGTAAACTACCATGAAATAAGTAAAGAATCATAACATGAATATAAAACCCCAAGAACCTCAAATATTAATTCATACCTGATCTTTAATCCTGGACCTGCTTGACGATATAGCCTAAACATAGGTTTTAAGTAGTACTATACCAACAATATCTTATTATCCACTAACTAAAACGTACAACATGTTAAAGTTCTTATGAATTATGCAAGATGCAATGCATGATATCATGTCAAAAACATCATTTTGGTCCCGTAAAATAACATGTCAGAAAAACGGAGTGTCAGATCAATTAACTCCGGATCTGAACGGGTCCAGAACATGTCATCAGACCAATTAACCCCGGGTCTGGGACAAGTCCAGAACATAATATCAGGCCGATTAACCCTGGGCCTGGATCGGGTCCAGAACATATCATCGAACAAATTAACCCCAGGTCCGGAACGGGTCCAGAACTTATCATGTCATCAGACCTATTAACTTCGGGTCTGGAGTCAGGTTAGTCGCATGCTTGGCTGGCGAGGGAATCATAAAGCTTTCTTTAAAACATGGGACCATAAATCACTTATATGCATAACGAAAAACTTGCTTGCTTGAAAAGACTTGCTTGCATACGGAGACTTCATAAAAATAAGATTCATGGTGCATATGATCATGCATGATACATGAGATGTTATGCAATGCAAGTTGTGGCATGGATTATGACAACAAGCATGGTTTCATGAGCTAAAATTTCCAGATTACTACTTCATGTTCACGAGGCGGCTAGATTAACCAAACAAGCCCATTCCCATAATCTTTTGTCATGCATATGTTCAATGGGGTCTTATTTACATGTCATAAAATTTTCGTAACATTCTAAGATGAATAAAGCCCTTAAATCATTAAGTTGTCATCAAGCGTACTGCTGAATTCAGCATTAACGGCCCTCTTTACCTTAATTATCATGATCTTAAATCCTTAATTAGTTTGCGCCAAAGCCTGGAAATCATGGTAATATCCCTAAGAACTAACATTCAGGGGCCCAAACCATGTATATAGTCCAATTCCACAAAATTAGGCCTCTTAATTTATTCCCCTGTTCTGCCCAATTTTCCAATTTTTGTGTATTAATTTTAAATCCATAATTACCCATCAAAAGGATGGTACCTAATTGATTAACCTACTTGGTCATGCTCTTCTATGTCTTAGGTGATTAACATAAAATTTCCAGAACAATCCAATGTAGCGCCCTGACCCGGACATCGGATCCGAACCGGTGCACCCGTCGTAGCTTACTGAGAAGACTACAAGAGGTCTCATCTCTCGAAAACACATCTTCAATGACGTAAGAGAATAAGCACGGAGACACGTGCAAAATAAAATCTAAATCATCACATTCGTACATCAAAATGTGATAAGGTAACGAAAGAGTGTTTATGATAATAACCAACTAAATCCTCAGGTGAATGAAAGGAACTGAAATAATTAGAAACAGTCTCGACTATCTCCCAAAAGAACTCTAAGCATCCCACTCAGCCCACTTGCCGTCATCCTCAATGAATATCATGTCATAACTGGGCTCATCTGCAAAACAAATATAGGGCCCTTAGCGAAAAACGCTAGCAAGTAACCCGCTTATAAGACATACGGGATCAACACA
Organism: Eustoma russellianum; assembly: GCA_036186865.1. Lineage (NCBI taxonomy): Eukaryota > Viridiplantae > Streptophyta > Magnoliopsida > Gentianales > Gentianaceae > Eustoma > Eustoma russellianum. The sequence continues at coordinate 15,687,810 of AP025064.1, read as the reverse complement.
TGGCAAGACATGAGTAATATTTAAATCAAGGGGTGAAGGGGCACATGTCTTGTATAACTTCAAGATTGTAGATTTACATCACAATAGAATAAGAACACACATGAATAAGCAATTAACAACTCAATAACAATTCAATCTCAATTCAATCGTACCATAACGACTCCCGTGATGCATGACAAAATATGCACTACACTACACAGTCACAAATGCTTATGCAATTCTTTTCAAAACAGTGCAATGCATGTCACAATGTCCGGTCACATAACTTTATACCCTGTGGTGGGCCACAGCTTGTCTTTATACCCTGTGACGCACCACAGCTGAACTTTATACCCTGTAATGCGCCACAACTTGTCTTTATACCCTATGGCACATTACAGCTCACTTTATAACCTGTGATAGTTACAGCTTGTCTTTATACCCTGTAACGCATCACAGCTCATTTCGCAAACTTTACCATGTGCCGAGGCACAGCTCTTATCAAAACATTATGAAATGCAAGTGCCATGATGCAAGAATGCACGACTTCTCATTATTCATTCACATTCAAATGTCAATCAATCATTCGAGACTCACCTCATTCACACACTCGAGCGTATCCTTTCCGACAAGTCAACATCACCTAAACATTCATTCTAGAACCCAAAGGATGATGTAGGAACCCTTACATTCCTCTTTTTGAGCTCTGTAGAGCCTCATACGTTCATTCCTAACCCCTTTGGTCATTCACGTTAAAGTCCGATTCGAATACCCTACGAAGTCTCCACCGTTGATTCACCATCTTAAGTCATGTTCCCAAGACTTAGACTAACCTCAATCATGTCCTAAGAAGACCCTAAGGTCACCCAAAGGATCCCCTAGCTTCCCTCTTTCTTCCCTTATTTTCCCACAAAACTGGTTGACATCATCCCCTACATCGATCGATCGATGTCACTTCATACCCTCACATCGACCGATCGATGTCTACCAGAATACTTGCTGTCCTACATCATACCCTGCATTGATCGATCGAAGTACTTCACCCCCTCACTTCGATCGATCGATGTTCGTCAGAATACTTTCTGTCTAACATCATACCCTACATCGATCGATCGAAGTATTTCATACCCTCACATCGATCGATCGATGTCCGTCAGAATACTTTCTGTCTAACATCGTACCCTACATCGATCGATCGAAGTACTTCAGACCCTCACATTGATCGATCGATGTCTACGATTCCAGAAAAGAAACTCTGCGATTTCTGCAAAAACTGCAGAACCACAACTCCAATCGATCCCAAACTTCATACCAAGCATCCCAGGCCTAATCCCTGCTATAATCTCATGCCTAAACTACCAATTGAACACTACACACATATCAATCAAAGGTTCAAACCTAAGACTCAAATCATCCACCAAAACAACCCAAAAATTCTACCTTTCACTCTCTTCTCCTCTCAACCGAATATAGCAGCAAAGAGAGGGTTTCAGGGATTGGGATTGGCAAGATTTCACGTAATCAACAACAACAACAAAGGATTTTCAATATACAGTGGCCAAATCTCGAAACCAAAACACATATAGCACACATAGATTCACAGAAAGAAACTATTGCATAGTGATCCACTTTGGTATCAAAAATAGGCCTTTTTCTTTCACAAATCGTAGGAACTTATAAGATGATTACTTGCCTTTGATTACTGAGACTCGGATTGGGAAACTAACGAAGATTAGATCAATTCTTGGAGGATATCTTCCTCTCCTTTACCCTTGAACAAATCGGCTGGCTTGGGAGAAAAGGAGAGCGTCGACGGTTTTCTGATAGGGATAGGGAAAATTGACGTTCTGTCAGTTTTAATATGGGTAGGGGTGAAACTGGAATTTCTAAATTGTATTTTACTTAAATCCTTTTCTTTAATAATTAAATTATAATATTTAATTACAAATTAATTCTAGTATTTAACCCCACAATAAATACCAATTAATCTAATATTTAATTCTTAATTCATTACCATTGACCGTCATCAATCTCATTTAATTTCCTTTTACCCTTTAATTATTCAACGGAGGGTGCGGGGCACAACATTCCACCCCCTTACAAAAAGTTTCGTCCTCGAAACTGACATACCTTATTGGAATAGATGTGTATATAACTCTTTCATTTGCTTCTCAAGCTCCCACGTGGCTTCACGCTCCGTATGATTACTCCATTGCACTTTAACATACGGAATCACGCGCTTGTGCAGGACTTGATCTTTCCTATCCACAATCTTCACTGGATGTTCTTCATATGTGACATCTTCTCTAACATCCAATGGTTGATCCTCAAGGATATGACTCAGATCCGGCATGTATTTCCTCAGTTGAGACACGTGCAACACATTGTGGACTTGCGATAAGATAGGAGGCAAGGCTAGTAGGTATGCTCTTTCACCAACTCGGCCGAGCACTTCATATGGACCAATATATCTAGGGCTTAACTTGCCCTTCATTCCGAACCTCGCAACTCCCTTGGTGGGTGAAACTCGTAGATAAACCTTTTCACCTTCCTCAAACTCCAAGGGTCGTCTTTTAGTATCGGCCCAACTCTTACTGCGATCCTGCGCCACCCTTAGCCTCTCTCTTATGATTCTCACTTTTCCAATTGTCTGTTTGACCAACTCTGGCGCAGTGATCGTCCTTTCCCCAACTTCGTCCCAACAAATCAGGGATCTGCACTTCCGTCCATAAAGAGCTTCAAATGGTGCCATGCCAACTGCACTGTGATAGCTGTTATTGTATGAGAATCCATCAGCTTTAGCATGCTATCACAGTTTCCTTTAAAATCCAAAGCGCACGACCTCAACATGTCCTCTAAGGTTTGGATTATCCTCTCCGACTGTCCATCTGTTTGAGGGTGGTATGCGGTCCTCATTCTTAGCTCGGTACCCATCGCTTCCTGAAATGCCCTCCAAAACTTAGAAGTGAACTTGGGATCACGGTCCAACACAATACTGACGGGGACTCCATGCAAGCTCACAATGTTATCCACATATATGTTGGATAATTTCTCATAAGAGGTACCATGTGGCATAGCTATGAAATTGGCTGTCTTTGTCAAGCGGTCTACAATTACCCAAATCATCTCATTTCCATTTCTGGTTTTGGGTAGTCCCATCACGAAGTCCATAGTCACGTGCTCCCATTTCCATTCGGGAATCTCAAGTGGCATCATCAAACCACCAGGTCGTTGGTGTTCTGCTTTAACTTGTTGGCATACTAAACACCTCTCAACATACTCCGTTATGCTTCTCTTCATCCCTATCCACCAATAATTCCTCTTGAGGTCCTTATACATTTTTGTGCTGCCAGGGTGGATAGACATCCTTGAGTTATGAGCTTCACTCAACAGTTCTCTACGAAGCTCTTCCTTATCTGGTACGCATAGACGGTTTTGAAACCATAAACTTTTATCTTCTCTCAACTGAAAGTCTTTTACTGATCACGTAGATAATTTGTCATGGATTTCCTTCAGTGCTGCATCCTCATGCTGAGCTTCTTTGATTCTGTCTACCAAATCTGGCCTTATAGATAAGGCTGTAAGGACATTCGCCACCGAGTCTATAACATCCAGACCAAACTCTTTGATCTCTCGCTCTAAAGGAGACTGTCTTGCATGGCTAGATATTCGGCTCAACGCGTCTGCCACTCTGTTTGCTTTACCCGGATGATAGTCGATGGTTAGGTCGTAATCCTTAAGCAATTCCAACCATCTCCTCTATCTCATGTTAAGCCCTTCTGCAAGAATAAATATTTTAGGCTCTTGTGTTCAGTGAACACGACACACTTTTCTCCATATAAATAGTGCCTCCAGATCTTAAGAGCAAATACCACAGCTGCGAGCACCAAGTCATGCGTCGGGTAATTCTGCTCATATGGTTTCAACTGTCCTGACTCGTACGAAATGACTCGTCCATTTTGCATCAAGACACAACCTATAAACAGAAAGTTAGTTTAAGACTGGTATATGTATACACAATGCATTTGTTGTAAGGATATACATACCTAGTCCTTTCTTGGATGCATCACTATAGATCATGAAACCGTCGGTGTCGGAAGATTATGCCAACACCGGGGCTGTGGTCAACCTCTTTTTGAGCTCAGAAAAGCTCTGCTAGCATTCAGCACTCCATTCAAACTTAATCTTCTTCTGCGTAAGTCGACTCAATGGAACTGCTATTGTTGAGAATCCCTCAACAAACTTCCTATAGTAGCCTGCCAAGCCTAGGAAGCTTCTTACTTCAGTCACGTTTGTAGGTCTTGGCCATTCAGTAATGGCTTCTATCTTCTTAGGATCTACAGAGATCCCATCCTCCGAAATCACATGACCGAGAAAGGCTATACTTCTTAGCCAGAATTCACACTTGCTGAATTTGGCATAAAGCTTTTGTTGCCTCAAAATTTGTAACACCACTCTTAAGTGTTCCGCATGAGCTTGCTCGCCAGGGGAGTAGACCAAAATGTCATCGATGAACACTACTACGAATTGGTCCAACTGTTCTCGGAATACGATGTTCATCAAATCCATTAAGGCTGCTGGGGCATTAGTCAATCCAAAAGGCATCACTAAAAATTCATAGTGTCCATATCGAGTCCGAAAGGCTCTTTTAGGTACGTCTCCTGCTTTCACGAGCAACTGATGATACCCCTGACGAAGATCAATCTTTGAGAACCATTGGGCTCCCTTTAGTTGATCGAATAAATCCTCAATCCTTGGCAGAGGATATTTGTTCTTGATGGTTACTTTGTTCAGCTCTCTGTAGTCAATGCACAATCTCAAACTGCCATCTTTCTTCTTGACAAATAAGACAGGGGCTCCCCAAGGTGATACACTGGCTCGTATCAACTTCTTGTATAACAACTCCTGTAATTGACCCTTTAACTCCCTAAGTTCAGCTGGTGCCATCCTGTACGGTGCCTTGGATATAGGCTCTGTTCCGGGGATCAAGTTGATTTCAAACTCCACTTCTCTTGATGGGGGTACTCTAGGCAAATCATCTGGAAATACGTCTTTGAATTCGTTGATTACCAGAATCTAGTCAATGGATGGAGTTTCTTGGTTAGCATCCATAGCATACACCATAAATCCCTCTGCTCCTTTTTGCAAAGCCTTAAAAGATTTAACCGACGTCAAACAAATTTTCTTAGGGGCCTTTGTCAGCTTGACATTTCCTTGAACTGTCACCTCGTTCATCTCGGAATCCTTAAGGATTACTTGTTTAAGTCTGCAGTCGATGTTGGCGTGATACTTAGTCAGCCAATCCATGCCCAGTATCACATCAAAATCTCGCATCGCAATCGGAACCAATGTGGCGGGAAACATCTTCTCATCTAATTCTAATCCACAATCTTTATATTGATGATGTGACACTAGAATTTGATCACCAGCTGCCTGCACTCTGAAGGGGGTCTCAAGCCACTCGGGTAGACAACCAAGTCCTTTGGCGAATTTCTTAGATATAAAGGAGTGGCTTGCTCTACTATCAAATAATACATTTGCAGGCACTCTATTAACTAGTACCGCACCTATACGCAAAGAATATAGCACATAAAGGTTTGCATGTATAGCATATTCAATTTCAACTTAAACGACTAAAATTCAACTTAAACGACTAAGATTTAACTTAAATCGTACCTGTCACAACGTCGGTGCTCTCCTGCACTTCAGCGTCGGTCATGACATGTACTCTTGCGTTGGGCTTGGGCCTACCCCTTGGTTGCTGCGATGGCCCGGCATCCTCCTGTGGTTTCTGCTTCCACTCAGGACAATCCTTTATCCCGTGACCTGTCTTACCACACTTGAAGCACGCTCCGGTCTTCTTCCAACATTCTCCAACATGACTTTTCTGACAATGTGGGCCCACTCTGGGCGCCTGACGATCATACTGACTCAGATGCGGTGCCCTCTGAAATGGTCCTGTCTGACCCTTCCTGGGAATTTGGACCCAACGTCTGGGTCTACCTCCACTTCTCTCATCCCTAGGCCTCTAGCTTGTTTCGTCACGAGCCTCTCTAGGCTGAGACCTGCGCATGTCACTCTCTACCCGGTAACAGGCGTCCAACATCTACTCAAACATCTTCAGACTGGACCCTGCTATAGCCGTCCGGATGCGGGGGTTCAAACCTTCTTCGAACTTAAGCATCTTCATTCTGTTATTTTCCAACACCATGGGCGTGAATTTTCCCAAGGCGTGGAATCTATCAGCATAGTCAGAAATGGACATCCTGCCTTGTTCGAATTTATCAAACTGCCTCATCTTCTCCAGAATGGCAGTCTCAGGCACATAATAGTCTTTGTAAGCCTCAACAAATTGTCTCCACAAGATAGGAGGAGTCATCTTCGGCAGAATACCATTCCACCAGGCATTTGCTCTGCCACTCAGTAACAGCGTGGCCACATCGACCTTCATTTCTTCAGGTACTTGTACCAGCCTGAAGCACTTTTCTACTTCGTCCAACCAAAACCCGACCACCTCTAGATCAGTGGTCCCTTCAAAGGTGGGGGCATGCATCTTCCGCATCTCCCCAATATAGTAACGGATGCCGTGCTGAGGCGGTGGTGGCGGGGGGGGGGGGGCTGTTGTTGCTGTTGAGCAACTCCTTGTGCTATCACTGTGATAGCATCTATTAGTGCCTGGGGTACTATCTCTTGTGGTGGTGGAGGGTTCTCATTCGCGTTGCCACCATTTCCTTGGTTATCTCTTCGGGGAGGTATTGTTTGCAAAATCAACGCTTATTAGCATTCAGCAATTCCAAAAGTAAATACTGAAGGCCCATATGCGTTGTATAAAGCGGAATTCGTAACCCGGAAGAAAATAAAACAAATGGTGAATTAAGTTTTATCGCGCTCGCACACACCCGACCCAATCAAACTTATATTTAAGATCATGTACTAGGACCTAAAAAATCAACTGGGGTCAAAATCATAATTTAAGACTCTATATGACATAACCTAGGTCTCCGAGGTAGATCTGAAACCTAGGCTCTGATACCACCTGTAGCGCCCCGACCCGGACAGCGGATCTGAACCAGTGCACCCGTCGTAGATTACTGAGAAGACTACAAGACGTCTCATCTCTCGAAAACACATCTTCAATGACGTAAGAGAATAAGCACGGAGACACGTGCAAAATAAAATCTAAATCATCACATTCGTACATCAAAGTGTGATAAGGTAACGAAAGAGTGTTTATGATAATAACCAACTAAATCCTCAAGTAAATGAAAGGAACTGAAATAACTAGAAACAGTCTCGACTATCTCCCAAAAGAACTCTAAGCATCCCACTCAGCCCACTCTCCGTCATCCTCAATGAATATCATGTCATAACTGGGCTCATCTTCAAAACAAATGTAGTACCCTTAGCGAAAAACGCTAGCAAGTAACCCACTTATAAGACATACGGGATCAACACATGGCAAGACATGAGTAATATTTAAATCAAGGGGTGAAGGGGCACATGTCTTGTATAACTTCAAGAATGTAGATTTACAGCACAATAGAATAAGAACACTAATGAATAAGCAATTAACAACTCAATAACAATTCAATCTCAATTCAATCGTACCATAACGACTCCCGTGATGCATGACAAAATATGCACTACACTACACAGTCACAAATGTTTACGCAATTCTTTTCAAAACAGTGCAATGCATGTCACAATGTCCGGTCACATAACTTTATACCATGTGGTGGGCCACAGCTTGTCTTTATACCCTGTGACGCGCCACAACTCAACTTTATCCCGTGCAATGTGCCACAACTTGTCTTTATACCCTATGGCACATTACAGCTCACTTTATACCCTGTGATGGTTACAGCTTGTCTTTATACCCTGTAACGCATCACAGCTCATTGCGCAAACTTTATACCCTGTGCCGAGGCACAACTCTTATCAAAACATTATGCAAATGCAAGTGCCATGATGAAAGAATGCACGACTTCTCATCATTCATTCACATTCAAATGTCAATCAATCATTCGAGACTCACCTCATTCACACACTCGAGCGTATCCTTTCCGACAAGTCAACATCACCTAAACATTCATTCTAGAACCCAAAGGATGATGTAGGAACCCTTACATTCCTCTTTTTGAGCTCTTTAGAGCCTCATACGTTCATTCCTAACCCCTTTGGTCATTCACGTTAAAGTCCGATTCGAATACCCTACGAAGTCTCCACCGTTGATTCACCATCTTAAGTCATGTTCCCAAGACTTAGACTAACCTCAATCATGTCCTAAGAAGACCCTAAGGTCACCCAAAGGATCCCCTAGATTCCCTCTTTCTTCCCTTATTTTCCCACAAAACTGGTTGACATCATCCCCTACATCGATCGATCGATGTCACTTCATACCCTCACATCGACCGATCGATGTCTACCAGAATACTTACTGTCCTACATCATACCCTGCATTGATCAATCGAAGTACTTCACCCCCTCACTTCGATCGATCGATGTTCGTCAGAATACTTTCTGTCTAACATCATACCCTACATCGATCGATCGAAGTACTTCATACCCTCACATCGATCGATCGAGGTCCGTCAGAATACTTTCTGTCTAACATCATACCCTACATCGATCGATCGAAGTACTTCACACCCTCACATCGATCGATCGATGTCTACGATTCCAGAAAAGAAACTCTGTGATTTCTGCAAAAACTGCAGAACCACAACTCCAATCGATCCCAAACTTCATACCAAGCATCCCAGGCCTAATCCCTGCTATAATCTCATGCCTAAACTACCAATTGAACACTACACACATATCAATCAAATATTCAAGCCTAAGACTCAAATCATCCACCAAAACAACCCAAAAATTCTACCTTTCACTCTCTTCTCCTCTCAACCGAATATAGCAGCAAAGAGAGGGTTTCAGGGATTGGGATTGGCAAGATTTCACGTAATCAACAACAACAACAACGAAGGATTTTCAATAAACAGTGGCCAAATCTCGAAACCAAAACACATATAGCACACATAGATTCACAGAAAGAAACTACTGCATGGTGATCCACTTTGGTATCAAAAATAGGCCTTTTTCTTTCACAAATCATAGGAACTTATAGATGATTACTGGCCTTTGATTACTGAGACTCGGATTGGAAAACTAACGAAGACTAGATCGATTCCTGGAGGATATCTTCCTCTCGTTTACCCTTAAATCGGCTGGCTTGGGAGAAAAGGAGAGCGTCGACGGTTTTCTGATAGGGATAGGGAAAACTGACATTCTGTCAGTTTTAATATGGGTAGGGGTGAAACTGAAATTTCTAAATTGTATTTTACTTAAATCCTTTTCTTTAATATTTAAATTCTAATATTTAATTACAAATTAATTCTAGCATTTAACCCCTCAATAAATACCAATTAATCTAATGTTTAATTCTTAATTCATTACCATTGACCGTCATCAATCTCATTTAATTTCCTTTTACCCTTTAATTATTCAACGGAGGGTGTGGGGCATAACATCCAATAACTTAAAAGGGTCCATTTAATTATTCTTCCGTAATTGGTCAAATGCTGATGCTGAACTGACCAATTTTACTAAAAATTCTATTGTGGCAAAATCATAATTCCTTTTCCTAAAATTCCAACTCACAGACGTCATAAACATACGGGACTAGAATCCTACCGAAATTTAGCCCATTTTCATGTTTCTAAGATCTGTTTTAGGTCTAGTAACACATTACTTAGTTCTGTCCAGCTCCAGTAGTTTCAGCTTGGCCAGTTTTACCAAAAATTTCATTAAGCATGATCCACACGTTGTTTTTCCAAACTTCCAACTCCCATATTTACTACAAGCATAAGGATAAAAACATGCCAAAAATCAGCCTATTTGAACACCTTTAAGATCTGTTTTTAGGCCATACAAAATGTTATATAATTCTATCCTGTTCCAGTAATTTCAGCTTGAGCAGTTTTACCAAATATTGTATTAAAAATAATCCACAACTTATTTTGCCAAGATTCCAACTCTCATATTTGCTACACACATGGGGCTAACATCATGCCAAAAATAAGCTTGATTGCACGTTAGTAAGGTCATTTGAGGTCACACAACACACTGCCCATTTTTGTCCAGCTCCAGTGGTTTTGTGTTTTGTCACCTTTCCATGTCAAGTGTCCACTAATTATCTTGTTCTTATGAAGTAACTTATTAATCACCACCTACACCCTTTTTATCATGAATATCCAGATTCTATTCTTTTTATTGAGTCATCTTTGCATCATTTCAAAACAGTTTGTAGTTGGTACACAACAACTACCATATTTGCTCACAAAAGGTGTTCTTTCTTGGATTCAAACTCACCATCATTTCCATCCCTTTGGCCGAAACTTGTATGATACCATGAACATATTTTACAACATTTATTTAGGCATGCAACACATTCAAGTGCCATTTTACTTCAATCTTACCAAACAACCTCATTAACTCACATCTAGCACATGCATGCTATCTTAGAACTTCACAAGTTTCATCCAAAAGCTATTCTTGCCTAGAATCACTTAGTTGAACCTTATTTCATCATAAAACAGCATCATATCACATTGCATGTAAGAAAAGAATTCACCTTTGGAGGATTTACTCACATGCAAGACATTGTTCTTAAGGAATCACTAAGGTATAATCTTAAAACTTAGTATATTCAACGAAAGTTCACATCTTAGAAACAACTAGCCATTCAAGTCACTAATTCTTCAAATAAATCATGAGAGTCTAGTGTATACTTGCCTCTTCAAGCTAGAGCTTTTTCTTAGCTTTGAGATGGAATGAGATGAGTTGAAATCTTCCTCCTCCTTCACTCATGAAGCATACGGTTCTTGAAGGAAAGGAGAGAAGAATGTTAGTCATCATTCTTAAGTGAAAATAGAACTATTTTGAGGTTAGATCTTCTTACCAAAGTGAGACTTTGAATGGAGCTTCAACTATCCAGAGATTGCACCACCTAAGAGGTTGAAACCTTTGCACCTAGTGACCATTGAGGTCATGGTTTGGGGTAGAAAACAAGGGAACCTATGAGCTTCATTCCTTAAAAATAATAATCTACTAAAGGAGCTTGGAGTAAAACTTACCTAGATGTCTCTTAAGCTTGAAGATGAGAGTGAAGTTGAACTTCTAGCTCCAAGATGAAGGAACCGTATGATGTTGTGGAGGGAGATGGAAAAAACTTCTAAGTGTTGTCTTGGCTTGGTTTGAGAGAAAGTTCAAGATGGAAGTGAAATGAAGCTTCTAGGTAGATTTAAAATAAATCATGAGGGTGGATGGAAGAGGGGTGACCGACGCATGGGGGAGGGAAGGAAAAGCAGACCTAAGGCTTGTAGCTTCAAGCTTTTGTCTCCCCATGCACTCCTTTCTTATTATTTTATTTGTTCTTTTTGCATGCTTTTCTTATTTCTTTATTATATGATTATATTTTAGTTAGATATTTCAAATATTAGAATAATGGAGAGGAATCTAGATCCCTCCATTTTCCTTGGCCAAAATCTTGGGGGGTCTTGAGGGGTATTTTGGTCTTTTCACTTTTAGCATAGCACATACTTATGTAACTTATACTATTATTTATTTTATCTAATATGATTCTAAATTTGCTTTTGTGAGGATCATTTAAGTTGGTATTCTTATAAAACCATATTGTTCCATGGTTGATCAAGGCCTCCTGGCCGAAACTTATAAGGTATTTCAATACCTTGTGACATCCCCTTATATAATATTTAGTATCCATCTTAAAAGAATTTAAGTAAAGAAGTGCTAATTTGACTTAAGTAAAATGCACGTGAAGAAATCATTATCTGCATTACGTCAACTTGTCATTGTTTCAAGTACATGATAGTTGGGGTACCACATCCTCCCCCCTTATCATAAGTTTCGTCCTCGAAACTTTAGAGGCTAGTCAAAAAGATGGGGGTATCTATTCATCATGTCTTCCTCCGTTTCCCATGTGTTTTCTTCTCCAGAATGGTATCTCCACTGAATCTTTACCATGAGTATAGATCTCTTTCTCCGCTTTTTCTCTTTCCGATCAATGATCTTTAGGGGCTCTTCTTATAAGATACATCTTCTTCAACCTTCAACTGCTGATCTTCAAGAATGTGGCTAGGATCATAAACATATCGGCGAAGTTAGAAAACATGAAACACATCATGTAGCTAGGACTGAGATGGGGGCAACGCCAAGCGATACGCAACTTCACCAACTTTCTCTAGTACTTCATAAGGTCCAATGAATCTTGGCTCAACTTTCCTTTGACACCAAATCTCTTGACCCCTTTGGATGGAGACACTTTTAGGAAAACTTTCTCTCCTTCTTGAAATTCCAAGGTCTCCGCCTTTTGTCAGCCCATATCTTAGTTCTATCTTGTGCCGCTTTTAGTCTTTGTTGAACAACCTTTACCTTTTCTCGTGTTTGCTCAACAATTTCGGGTCCCATATAGATCTTATCTCCAATCTCGTCCCAATAGAGTGGGGACCGATATTTTTGACCATACAATGCTTCATATGGTGCCATCCCGATGGATCTATGAAAGCTGTTATTGTAAGAAAACTCATTAAGCTTAAGGCTCTTATCCCAGCTTCCTCCAAAATCAAGAATGCAAGCGCAAAGCATGTCTTCGAGGGTTTGGATTGTCCTTTCGGATTGGCCATCCGTCTGTGGATGGAAAGCAGAACTCATTCTGATCTCCGTGCCCATTGTCTTGTGAAAGGCTGTCCAGAATCTCGAGGTAAAAAGGGGGTCACGATCGCATATGATACTTACGGGCACACCATGTAAACAGACAATCTGATTAATGTACATCGATGCTAACTTCTCCATAGATGCTTTAATCGTCATGGACAAAAAGTGAGTATACTTGGTTAGACGGTCCACAATGACCCATATAGCATCATTTCCATTCTTAGTCTTGGGCAGGTCGGTCACGAAATCCATAGTGACGTGGTCCCATTTCCATTCCGGCACTTCTAAAGGTTGTAATAATCCAGCAGGTCTTTGATGTTCAGCTTTTACTCTTTGACAGACCAAGCATCGCTCAACAAATTCAGCTATTTGATTCTTCATACCGTGCCACCAAAACTTTTGCTTGAGGTCTTGATACATCTTATTTGCTCCAGGGTGTATAGATAATCGCTAATTATGGGCTTCCATCAAAACTTCATCATTAATTTCTTTGTTCTTGGGTACACATAACTGTCCTCGGTAGCATAAACTGTCATCACTGCAAACTTCAAAGTCACATTGTGGTTTATCTTTCATCCTCTCCTTGATCTTTCTCAATGCTGTATCATTCCCTTGAGCCTCTTTGATCCGGTCAATCAGTGAATGAATAAGAACCAACTTGGCGAGGACTTCATCCAGTGAATCAACTTCTTCTAAGCCAAACTCTTCCATATCTTGTTGAAGGGGTGGTTGACGTGGGTGACTTGTTTTTTGACTTAACGCGTCAGCAACTTTATTAGCTTTCCCATGGTGGTATTGAATGGAAAGGTCATAATCTTTAATCAATTCGAGCCATCTACGCTACCGCATGTTTAGCTCCTTCTGGGTAAAGAGATACTTTAAGCTTTTGTGGTATGTATAGATCTCGCAATTCTCACCATACAAGTAATGTCTCCAAATCTTCAGTGCAAAAACCACTGCGGCAAGCTCAAGATCATGAATGGGATAGTTTTGCTTGAATGGTTTTAACTGTCGGGATGCATAAGCTATCACCTTATCTCTTTGCATAAGTACACATCCTAAGCCGTTCTAGGAGGCATCGCTGTACACCACGTATTTCTCGCCAGGAGTGGGCTGAGCTAAGATAGGGGCGGATGTCAACCTTGCTTTTAATTCTGAGAAACTCTTTTCATAGTCAGCACTCCACTCGAACTTGGTTTTCTTTTGGGTCAATCTAGTGAGAGGAACAGCTATCGTCGAAAATCCTTCCACAAATTTCTGATAGTATCCTACTAGCCCAAGAAAACTTCTCACTTCGGTAACGTTTGTTGGTCTGGGCCATTCTGTAATAGCTTCGATTTCCTTGGGATCTACTGAAATCCCATCTTCCGATATAACATGGCCAAGGAAGGATACACTACGCAGCCAAAACTCGCATTTGTTAAATTTTGCATACAACTGTCTCCCTCTTAGAATATTCAGAACTGCCCTCAAATGGCCTGCATATGTTTCCTCATCTGGTGAATAGATCAATATATCGTCTATGAAGACTACTACGAACTTGTCTAATTGGTCCTGAAAAACTCAATTCATGAGATCCATAAAGGCGGCAGGAGCGTTGGTTAAGCCAAAAGGCATGACCAAAAATTCGTAGTGTCCATAGCGTGTCCTGAAGGCAGTCTTTGGAACGTCTTCGGCCTTAATTTTCAATTGAAAGTATCCCAATCACAGGTCAATCTTACTGAATATTCGGGATCCCTGCATTAAGATACTTTAGATAGGGTTTTGAAAAGATTTAAACCTTAGTTGAGCTAAAACTTGTTAGTTACATACTCTGAGTTGGTCGAATAAGTCGTCAATCCGAGGCAATGGATACTTATTCTTTATGGTGATTTTGTTAAGTTCCCGATAATCAATGCATAAGCGCATACTTCCATCTTTCTTCTTTACGAATAACACCGGAGCACCTCAAGGCGAAATGCTGGGACGAATAAGCTTCTTCTCTAGTAGCTCGTGTAACTGCTCCTTTAGCTCTTTCAGTTCTGCAGGAGCCATCCGATATGGGGCTTTTGATATGGGTTTAGCTCCTGGGACAAGGTTTATCTCGAAGACAATTTTGCGATCAGGAGGTAGTCTAGGTAAATCATCAGGGAACACATCAGGGTATTCGTTAACAATTGGGACTTGTGCAGGGGTAGGACTCACTTGCTCAGCACTTAGGACATAAACAAAGAATCCTTCATGGCCTTTCTTCAACGCTCGGCTGGCATGAGCCGCGTTAACAAAAACTTTCTTGGATGGTTTCTTTAACTTAGCTCCTCCTTGGAATGACACTTCGTCTCGAGCTGGGTTCTTAATGATAACTTGCCTACTTCGGTAACTGATGTGAGCATGGTTCCTTGAGAGCCAATCCATTCCAAGGATCACATTGAAATCGCTCACGGTTATAGGGATCAAGTCACCCTCAAAGCGCTGTTCATCGAACTCAAGCACACAATTTTGGAAAATATGATGAGAGACAATGCACACAATTTTGGAAAATATGATGAGAGACAAGCACCTGATCGCCGGCTGCTGAGGTGGAGCTTGATTCCTTTGCTGATTGTTTTGGTGCTGCTGGCGGCTCTGATTCTGACCCTGGGATTTTCCTTGTCGAACTGATCCTCTGAAATTCTTCTTAGCCACCTTTCTGTAATTCTCATTTCCAGTCCCTTGTCTTTCTCTTTTTTGTCCCACATCATCATGGTGGATAATGTCTCTCTCAATCCGGTAGCGTGTGTCCAAAAGAGCTCCAAAATTAGTGGGGTTTGCATTCACTAACCAAGTCCTTATCCTTGGATTCAGCCCTCTTTCAAACTTCAGCATTTTTGTCTCTTCATCATTCATGGTAACATGATGAAATCTTCCTAATGCGATGAACTTATTTGCATACTCGGCTATCGTCATACCATACACTTGCTTCAGTGATTCAAATTCATGCCTCTTTTGTAGTTTAACAGACGGGGGGATATAAAATTTGTGAAACTCTTGCAGAAATCTTTCCCAGGCAATTGGTCTGGGCAAGGGGTGCAATTCGTCTTCCACTATTGGTTAGCTTCGCTTATCAGAAATGGTCAGATGGCTTAGGTTTTCAGCTCGTCGGGGGCTCAAATTAACTCGAAACAGTTTTCAACTTCGTCTAACCACTTCTCCGCTGTATCGGGATCTGGCTTTCCCTGAAACGGGGGTACATTAGCTCTCTATAATTTCTCAAAGTAATACTGGACATCTCTCACAGGCTGGTGCGGATGAGGTGGAGCATTCTGATGGATTAGGCCTTGCTCGATCTGGGTAACCACTTGGCAAAAGGCCTGGAAGGTATTCATGTCAGGTATAACCGGAGGAACAGGTGCCTGCGGTGGTGGTGGTGGATTATTTTGAACTGGGGGATTCTGGTCGGCTGCGGTGGCGGCGGGACCTGAACCGGCGGTGGAGGAACGGGGCCCTGTGGCTGCGAAGGAGCGGGCTCCTAAACAGCTGGTCGAGCCCTAGGAGGTCTTCCGTGAGGTTGCACCATCTGTACTTCGAAGTGTTAGCATTTTTACAAAGGTTGGGATAAAACCAGGTTACTCTTTGCAAAAGTCATAATTCTCAGAAACGGTTTCAATTGAGGAAGAGGAAAGTTTCACCTTACATTAGAGATCTGGATTTAATAAGACAGAATTAATTATTAAATTATATTCTAAATCCAGTCTAAGGGGTCCTAATCTAAGGTCATCACTCTTCTAAGATCATGACTTAAGTCTAAGATCAAACTTAGATTCTAAGATCATAACTTAGTTCTACATTCTGCCCGTAATCTGGAGCCTGGGCTCTGATACCACTTGTAGTGTCCCGCACCCGGACCTTGTCCGAATACGGTGCACCTGCCGTACTTCACTAAGGAGAGTACGAAGCATCATGCATAACATGCAAAAATCCATAACTTAAGCCATGGACTTCCATGCTAACATTTAACATGGTAGTAAAATTTAGGCTGAATTAAAACTTTTTAAAATAAACATGCATTACTAAATACGAAGTCCCCAAAAGTAATAGTCCACAGAACAACATAACCGAAATCCCAAAGAGTTTAACATAGTTCATAGTACATTATCATAGCAGAACAAAAGTCCTTAAGCATGATCTTCTCTTGACACCTCGACTACGGGTACGTCACTTTTGGTTAATCCTTGATCCATTCGACTTTAGCATTCACTGGCTCTGCAGGAATAATAAAAGTGTGAGCAATAAAAATCACCCAGCAAGCATACAATAAACTACCATGAAATAAGTAAAGAATCATAACATGAATGTAAAACCCCAAGAACCTCAAACATTAATTCATACCTGATCTTTAATCCTGGACCTGCTTGACGATATAGCCTAAGCATAGGTTTTAAGTACTATACCAGCAATATCTTATTATCCACTAACTAAAACATATAACATGTTAAAGTGCTTATGAATTATGCAAGATGCAATGCATGATATCATGTCAAAAACATCATTATGGTCCCGTAAAATAACATGTCAGAAAAACAGAGTGGCAGATCAGTTAACCCCAGATCTGAACGGCTCCAGAACATGTCATCAGACCAATTAACCCCAGGTCTGGGATGGGTCCAGAACATAATATCAGGCCGATTAACCTCGGGCCTGGATCGGGTCCAGAACATATCATCGGACCAATTAACCCCAGGTTCGGAACAAGTCCAGAACTTATCATGTCATCAGACCTATTAACCCTGGGTCTGGAGTAGGGTTAGTCGCATGCTTGGCCAGCAAGGGAATCATAAAGCTTTCTTTAAAACATGGGACCATAAATCACTTATATGCATAACGAAAAACTTGCTTGCTTGAAAAGACTTGCTTGCATACGGAGACTTCATAAAAATCAGATTCATGGTGCATATGATCATGCATGATACATGAGATGTTATGCAATGCAAGTCGTGGCATGGATTATGACAACAAGCATGGTTTCATGAGCTAAAATGTCCAGATTACTACTTCATGTTCATGAGGTGGCAAGATTAACCAAACAAGCCCATTCTCATAATCTTTTGTCATGCATATGTTCAATGGGGTCTTATTTACATGTCATAAAACTTTCGTAACATTCTAAGACGAATAAAGCCCTTAAATCATTAAGTTGTCATAAAGCGTACTGCTGAATTCAGCATTAACAGCCCTCTTTACCTTAATTATCATGATCTTAAATCCTTAATTAGTTTGGGCCAAAGCCTGGAAATCATGGTAATATCCCTAAGGACTAACATTCAAGGGCCCAAACCGTGTATATATGTCCAATTCCACAAAATTAGGCCTCTTATTTTATTCCCCTGTTCTGCCCAATTTTCCAGTTTTTGTGTATTAACTTTAAATCTAGAATTACCCATCAAAACGATGGTACCTAATTTATTAACCTACTTGGTCATGCTCCTCTATGTCTTAGGTGATTAACATAAAATTTCCAGAACAATCCAATAACTTAAAAGGGTCCATTTATTTATTCTTCCATAATTGGTCAAATTCTGATGCTGAACTGACTAATTTACTAAAAATTCTATTGTGGCAAAACCATAATTCCTTTTCCCAAAATTCCAAAACACAGACGTCATAAACATATGGTACTAGCATCCTACTGAATTGTATCCCATTTTCATGTTTCTAAGATCCATTTAAGGTCAAGTAACACGTTACTTAGTTCTGTCCAGCTCCAGTAGTTTCAGCTTGGCCAGTTTTACCAAAAATTTCATTCAGGATGATCCACACCTTATTTTTCCAAACTTCCAACTCCCATATTTACTACACGCATAAGGCTAACAACATGCCAAAAATCAGCCTATTTGAACACCTTTAAGATCTGTTTTTAGGCCATACAAAATGTTATATAAATCTGCCCTGTTCCAGTAATTTCAGCTTGAGCAGTTTTACCAAATATTGTATTACAAATAATCCACAACTTATTTTGCCAAGATTCTAACTCTCATATTTTCTACACACATGGGGCTAACATCATGCCAAAAATAAGCTTGATTGCACGTTAGTAAGGTCATTTGAGGTCACACAACACACTGCCCATTTTTGTCCAGCTCCAGTGGTTTTGTGTTTTGTCACCTTTCCATGTCAAGTGTCCACTAATTATCTTGTTCTTATGAAGTAACTTATTAATCACCACCTACACCCTTTTTATCATGAACATCCAGATTCCATTCTTTTTATTGAGTCATCTTTGCATCATTTCAAAACAGTTTGTAGTTGGTACACAACAACTACCATATTTGCTCACAAAAGGTGTTCTTTCTTGGATTCAAACTCACCATCATTTCCATCCCTTTGGCCGAAACTTGTATGATGCCATGAACATATTTTACAACATTTATTTAGGCATGCAACACATTCAAGTGCCATTTTACTTCAATCTTACCAAACAACCTCATTAACTCACATCTAGCACATGCATGCTATCTTAGAACTTCACAAGTTTCATCCAAAAGCTATTCTTGCCTAGAATCACTTAGTTGAACCTTATTTCATCATAAAACAGCATCATATCACATTGCATGTAAGAAAAGAATTCACCTTTGGAGGATTTACTCACATGCAAGACATTGTTCTTAAGGAATCACTAAGGTATAATCTTAAAACTTAGTATATTCAACGAAAGTTCACATCTTAGAAACAACTAGCCAATCTAAGGCTTGTAGCTTCAAGCTTTTGTCTCCCCATGCACTCCTTTCTTATTATTTTATTAGTTCTTTTTGCATGCTTTTCTTATTTCTTTATTATATGATTATATTTTAGTTAGATATTTCAAATATCAGAATAATGGAGAGGATTCTAGATCCCTCCATTTTCCTTGGCCGAAATCTTGGGGGGACTTGGGGGGTATTTTGGTCTTTTCACTTTTATCATAGCACATACTTATGTAACTTATACTATTATTTATTTTATCTAATATGATTCTAAATTTGCTTTTGTGAGGATCATTTAAGTTGGTATTCTTATAAAACGAGATTGTTCCATGGTTGATCAAGGCCTCCTGGCCGAAACTTATAAGGTATTTCAATACCTTGTGACATCCCCTTATATAATATTTAGTATCCATCTTAAAAGAATTTAAGTAAAGAAGTGCTAATTTGACTTAAGTAAAATGCACGTGAAGATATCATTATCTGCATAACGTCAACTTGTCATTGTTTCAAGTACATGATAGTTGGGGTACAACAGCCACCTTGGATAAAAAAGAAAGAAGAGAGCAAACAAAATACAAGACAAGTCTTGCAAATTCAAAGTGCTAAAAACGTTTTTCATCTCCTTCTTTCTACACTTCTTTATTTCTTCTCTCTAAAAGCCTATTGTATTCATATTCATACATCTTGAATAGGCTTCTTACATACCACCATATACTCTATATTGTTGTAAAAGATTGATCAAGGTGTGATCAATCTTGCATTCGCAAGGTGGTGGTGTTCGTGATCGTTGTAATCATTTACAGTGTTTGTAAAGGGTTGAAGTTGGTGTGTAACTCCATCAACCCTGTGTGGTAAGGTGTTATTTGTGTTTAGTGATTAGTGCTAACCAAAGAAGGTGTCCTCGAAGACTGGAGTAGGTTGATTTAACCGAACCAGTATAAAATTCCTGGTGTTCTTTACTTTCAACACTTACTTTCAGTTTCCAGCACAGTGCATCATTTTCATCACGTTATTAAAAATAGTAAACGAATTTCAAAAATCACGAAATTTTTAGAAAACATAGCCACACGTCTTGAGGTTCTTTTGGCACAAGTTTCAACTCTTTTGGACAAGTATAAGTCATCCAAACGTCTAAAGTTCTGAGACTAGTGCAGTCTTATTTTCAGGCTTGCAAAGGTTGAGACTTTGAACGTATTTGACTAATTTCCCAAAAGAATTTTTCAAAAATGTTTAAACCCAATTAAATACACCTAATAGGAGGTTAGTCATTAAATTTTCATAGCATTTAGAGTTATGTTTTAATTGGAATAAAATTTTCAAATCAGACTACCGTTTCTGGCAGATTTGTGCAATCTGACCACCAACGATTTTTAAAGGGGTTAGAGGTTGAATCTTAATCTGAAATTTTTAGGAGATACTCAAAACATCGGAGACTAAGATCTCTCCAAATTTCATAATTTTTGAAGACCTGAAACCTAGTATTCAAAATGTTTCAATACAGATCCTGAAAACAGAAACTGTTTTCAGAAGTTGGGTTTTTGGTTTAAAACAATTTTAAAAACCACATTTTCCGTACCCACTATTCAACCCCCCATTCTAGTGGTGCCTTGCAGATTCTACAAGTGGTATCAGAGCGCAAGAACACTCACAACAAGAAGATCTAACGATCTAAGTGAGATGGCATCCACTAGCTATAACACCGTGCAAGAAGGAATGTCAACCATAAGGCCTCCTCTTTTCGATGGTGAGTCCTTTATTCAATGGAAATTAAGAATGAAACTTTTTCTTATGGCTATTGATATTGATCTATGGTCCATCATAGAAGACGGTCCATTTGTTCCTTCTAAGTTGTCAATTGTTGATGGTGTCACACTAGAAGTTATAAAAACGAAACAAGAATACACTAGTGATGACAAAAAGAAGTTGAGTATGAATGCTAAAGCCATGCAACTACTCTTAAACGGTCTAAGTAAAAGTGAGTCTAGTTACGTGTCTAATTGTTCGAGTGCTCAAGAGATGTGGAGAACTCTTGAAATGAAACATGAAGGGACTAGCCAAGTAAAGGAGTCCAAGATTAATATGCTTATGTCCACACTTGAGTCCTTTAAATTATTGCCAAATGAGTCTATTGTTGAGATGGATTTACGATTAGCTAACATCTATAATTCTCTTGATTCTCTTGGCAAAGCTTTCTCCACGCAGGAAAAGGTCCAGAAGGTACTACAAAGTCTTCCATCTGAATAGGACCCTAAAGTTACAGCAATAGAGAAAAGTAAGGAAACCAAATCAATAAAATGGAGGAACTAATCGGATCTTTAAAGGTATATCAAAACAAACTCACTTTAAGAAATTCTGAGTCTATTTCCAAAAATGATAAGGCTATAGCATTTAAATCAAATGAATACGTTGTAGATGATAGTGACATAGATTCCGATGATGAGGATTTAATCACGATGGCTAAAAGATGAAGAAAAATCTTGAGAAAATCGATTAAAAATAAACATAAGTCTACTTCATCTAAGGATCATAAAAATAAAAATAAGGAAATAAAGTGTTATGAATGTGGACAACCTGGACACTTGTCATATGATTGCCCTAACAAGGACAAATAAACAAACAAACACCTTGACAATGATCAGATCAAAACTAGACTCGTCTCAGAACCTAAACAAAGGAGAAGAGCCTTCAAAGCCTCCACTTGGAGTGACACATCTGACTCTGAGACTGATGATACGGAAGAACAAAAGGCACAAGTATGCTTTACATCTAAGGCATCAAATGAGGTATCTTCCAACTCTGATTCTGATTCTGAATGTTCTTACGATGATTTATTTAGTCAATATTTAGAGTTGCATAAGTTTTCAAAGACTCTTGCAAAAGAAAAGAAACGATTAATTGAAGACAATAAGTTGTTAGAATCTTCTAACATGAACCTTGTTTCTCAATTAAACGGTTCAAAAGAAGAGTCGTCATGCATCATTAATACATTAAAATCAGAGATCTCATCATTGACCACACATAATAATGAAATGAAATCCGACATTTCAAACTTGAAATCAAGGAATGCGAATTTAGAGAAAATGGTGAAACAATTTGACACGGGAACAAACATGCTAGATCACATCATCTCTTCACAAAAGCATGATAGTGACAAAACCGGACTAGGATACGTTGAGAAAAATGAGTCACTAAACAAACCAACCAAATTCATTCCATCTAAGAAAATAGATGCATCAAAGACATACGTGCAATCTAAGAAGACGCCTAGACTTTCCCATATGACATCTCATCGTGCTTCATCTTCATATCATACGAGATATAACTTTGCATCATACAAATATGAAAAGAGACCATTGACGCATATGCAACATTCATATCATAAGAATGCATCTAGATCACGCCCCGTGCATGCAAACCGAAATGCATATCAAAAACAAAAACCACACTATATGCATGATGGGATTCTCAGCGAAAGGCCAAACGCATTTGTCCCTAACGTATATTATGTTGCGTTTTCATCATCTTTCTCACCTTTTGGAAGACCTAGAAAGGTCACCCAAATTTGGGTACCAAAAGGGACATTCTCAAAGGGTTGGATAAATAACCCTTAAGAACGTACTTTTGATGTTATTTGAAATGCATGTTTTTTTTCTATCTTCATCTTTACATGTTCTTTTGATTGTCTTTCCAAAATAAAGGGGGAGAGAATGCAAGATTTAAGGGGGAGAGAGAAAGATTAATTGCAAAAATCAAGGGGGAGAGAATTTGTGCATGATTGGAGGGGAGCGACAAAATTTAAATCATGAACGTAGGTTATTTTGTAAATCATCAAAAGGGGGAGATTGTTGAGAAAAAAGGGTTTGAGTGATTACAAAATGCATGATTTAAATAACGTGTATTAAAGAAATGCATGACATGTTTTATGACATGACACGTTTTTGATTGAAACTTGCCTTATATAGTTCATATATATTGTTGCCGTACTAACGAGCCATGAAGCTTTAAAGTTTACATCAAATGGCAAACATTGTTTGTGTTTGAACTATTTTTAGGTGCCATCATTAATGAACTAAAGTAGTTCATTAATTGAAATACTTAGTTAAATAAACTAAATAGTTCATTAAAGGAAGCTATATTTGGAAAAGGCACAAAGGTAACAAATAGAAGAATGGAAAGTTTATCCACTCCTTCATACAGGTTTTTATACATATATTTTTATATATATATTCAGATTTTTTATAAAAGGCACATACACATATATTCCAACGTACTACCGACACGTTATATATTTTACGAACGTACGTTAACATCACACTACTATATTTGACTCATATTTATGAGTATATTCAGGTCTTATATCATATAATATAAGTCATGGTGATGACAAATTTATTACGACAGTTAAAAGGTTCTAAACCAAAAATTGTCGTATCGGGTGAATACCGAAACTTCACCAACGTGTCACGTACTTGCCACATATAGATGGCCAGCCCATACACTTCAAAAGTGGCCACAAATTTCGTGGCTTACATAGTATATACATCCATAAAATCATTCCATGTTGGCACACACAAATCACCCCAAATTAAGGCCAAATTGTGGAGATTCCAAATTTAGTTTTTGTCACATGATTAGGTGCCACTTTAATCAGCCCTAAGTGATGAATATTAAAGTTTAATTTATGTATATTATGTGTAACATAATATATATGACATGTGCAAAAAGTTGGAATTTAATCGGAGAAAAATCGGGTAGTCAACAAACGTCAGAAATTCAGTTTTCTACGAACACGACATATGGAACATTTTTGGCATGACATATAACATGTATCTAGACACTTTTTACATACTCTATAAATTCTAAAGTGTTCTAGAAAAATCAATTAAGGGCTGATTGGAATATACCATATGTGTATAATTATATGTGCACTATTTTACAAAGTTTACAAAAATAAAATTCAGCACATGTACATTCATCATACACGCCTAGCTCAGACATGTTGGAGCATATGTGGAGCTTTGTTGGCATCTTGATTGGTCAAGAATAAAGTATACAAGGTTGGTGACATAAAGGAAGGAACTACAAAAGGTAACATTTCAAACTTTGTCACATTTGTGACACATGCTGAAAATTCAGCATGTGTAGTTAAGGCTGGCCGAAATTTCCACTAAATTATGCCATATTTACTACTTTGAAATATATGGATTGATTAAAAGATAGTTTGGCAATGTTTTGAATATATTATGGAAATAATCAAGTGATATTTTCAAATATCACACATGCTGAAAATTTCAGCTTGTGTGTAATGCACTTGGCCGATTTTATGGCCTTCTTGGTGACTAATTTTTATTCCAAAATTAGTAGAAATGTTATGTACTGAATGATGATTTATTTCTTCTTTATTTTCAAGGAATTAATCAAATACAAACTTGGCAACAATTTGAATAAAGTGTGAATGTTACACATGCTGAAATTTCAGCATGTGGAGACGTATAATGGCCGATTTTCATGAAGGAAATGGGGATTATTTGTCTTGCTAATTATGTGGAATTATTATGTGATTTATGGCAACACTTTTATGTCTAATTGGCACATGTTTTTAAGGATTATTTTCAGATTTATATAGTCATCAAATGATGACAACTTCCATCCAATCAATGAGTGCCAAGTAAGCAAGAGCTTAATGGTCATCCAATGAGGAGTTGCCAAGTAATCAAGGAAATGTCACAATGATGCAATGTACTCTTCCAAGGACTTAGAAGATAATTTTCAAGAGGAAGAGAAGGCTATAGGGGGCGGCCACCTTGGATAAAAAGGAAAGAAGAGAGCAAACAAAATACAAGACAAGTCTTGCAAATTCAAAGTGCTAAAAACGTTTTTCATCTCCTTCTTTCTACACTTTTTTCTTTCTTCTCTCTAAAATCCTATTGTATTCATATTCATACATCTTGAATAGGCTTCTTAAATACCACCATATACTCTTTATTGTTGTAAAAGATTGATCAAGGTGTGATCAATCTTTCATTCGCAAGGTGTTGGTGTTTGTGATCGTTGTAATCATTTACAAGGTTTATAAAGGGTTGGAGTTGGTGTGTAACTCCATCAACCCTGTGTGGTAAGGTGTTATTTGTGTTTTGTGATTAGTGATACCGAGGAAGGTGTCCTCAAAGACTGGAGTAGGTTGATTTAACCAAACCAGTTTAAAATTCCTTGTGTTCTTTACTTTTCAGCGCTTACTTTCAGTTTCCAGCACAGTGCATCATTTTCATCACGTTCTTAAAAATAGTAAAAGAATTTTAAAAATCACGAAACTTTCCAAAAACATGGCCACACATCTTAAGGTTCATTTGGCGCAAGTTTCAACCCTTTTGGACAAGTATAAGTCACCCAAACGTCAAAAGTTCTGAGACTAGTACAGTCTGATTTTCAGGCTTGCAAAGGTTGAGACTTTGAACGTATTTGACTAACTTTCCAAAAGACTTTTTCAAACATATTTCAACCCAATTAAATACACCTTATAAGGGTTTAGTCATTAAATTTTCAGAGCAATAGGAGTCACGGTTTAATTGGAACTGATTTTTCAAATCAGACTACCGTTTCGGTCAGATTTGTGCAATCTGACCACAAACGATTTTTAAAGGGGTTAAATGTTGAATTTTAATCTGAAATTTTTATAAGATACTCAGAACATCTGAGACTAAGATCTCTCCAAATTTCAGAATTTTTGAAGACCTGCAACCTAGTTTTCAAAACGTTTCAATACAGGTCCTGAAAACAAAAACTGTTTTCAGAAGTTGGGTTTTTGGTCTAAAACAATTTTAAAAACCACATTTTCCGCACCCACTATTCAACCCCCCATTCTAGTGGTGCCTTGCAGATCCTAAAAATTTGTCTTGCAAATTATGTGGAATTTAATATGAGACTTATGGCAACACCTTTATGGCTAATTGGCACATGTTCTTAAAGGTTATTTTCAGATTTATCTAGTCATCAAATGATGACAACTTTCATCCAATCAATGAGTGCCAAGTAAGCAAAGGCTTAATGATCATCCAATGAGGAGTTGCCAAGTAAGCAAGTGGATGTCACAATGATGCAAGATACTCTTCCAAGGACTTAGAAGATAATTTCCAAGGAGAAGAAAGAAGGTATAGGGGCGGCCATTGAGAATAAAAAGGAAAGAAGAGAGCAAACAAAAACACAAGACAAGGCTTACAATTTCCAAGAGCAAAAACGTTATCATCCTTCTCCTTCTACATTTCTTTCTTTCTTCTCTCTTAAAGCCTATTGTATTCATATTTATACATCTTGAATAGGCTTCATCTATACCACCATACACTCTGTATTGTTGTAAAAGATTGATCAAGGTGTGATCAATCTTGCATCCGCTAGGTGGTGGTGTTCGTGATCGTTGTAATCACTTACAAGGTTTGTAAAGGGTTGGAGTTGGTGTGTAACTCCATCAACCTTGTGCGGTAAGGTGTTATTTGTTTTTTGTGATTAGTGATACCGAGGAAGATGCCCTCGAAGACTGGAGTAGGTTGATTTAACCGAACTAGTATAAAATTCCTTGTGTTCTTTACTTTTCAGCACTTACTTTCAGTTTCCAACACAGTGCATCATTTTCATTACGTTCTTAAAAATAGTAAACGAACTTCAAAAATCACGAAACTTTCAGAACATACCCACACATCTTAAAGTTCATTTGGCGCAAGTTTCAACCCTTTTGGACAAGTATAAGTCACCCAAACGTCAAAAGTTCAGAGACTAGTGCAGTCTGATTTTTAGGCTTGCAAAGGTTGAGACTTTGAACGTATTTGACTAACTTCCCAAAAGAATTTTTCAAAACCGTTTCAACCCAATTAAATAAACCTTATAAGGGGTTAGTCATTAAATTGTCAAAGCATTTGGAGTCACAGTTTAATTGGAATTAATTTTTCAAATCAGACTACCGTTTCTGGCAGATTTGTGCAATCTAACCACCAACAATTTTTGAAGGGGTTAAAGGTTGAATCTTAATCTGAAATTTTTAGGAGATACTCAGAACATCTGAATCTAAGATCTCTCCAAATTTCAGAATTTTTGAAGACCTGTAACCTAGTTTTCAAAACGTTTCAAAACAGGTCCTGAAAACAAAAACTGTTTTCAAAAGTTGGGTTTTTGGTCTAAAACAATTTTAAAAACCACATTTTTCACACCCACTATTCATCCCCCTCTTCTAGTGGTGCCTTGCAGATCCTACATCTTGGACAAGAAGGAGTGGCTAGTGCCACTATCAAATAGTAAACTCGCAGGTACTTGACATACTAGTATTGCTCCTAAGGTATTCATGCATTAGATAATTCACATAAGGCATAAAGAGTATATTCAAATACTTGTACGAATCGTACCCGTCACAATGTTTGGCTTATAGCGCCCCGCCTGAGACTTGGGTCTCGGCATAGTGTACGCACCGTACTCTACTACGAGAAGTACAAGGCGTCGATAACGTTTATGTACATATCGTCATAACATGTATCAAATAGCGAAAGCATCATAACATAAGCAGAAATAAACCTCGACATAAGTACAAACTATTACATCCGACGTAGTGTCATAAGTACATCACTGGGATAAAACATCATAAATACAGATCTGAATAACAATATACAAAAGACGCCACTGCAGTCCACTAATCAACTCTCTGAACCTAGTCTCGAGTCTCATCCTCTAGGAACTCTGGAACAGGGTTCTGTGGGTCTACATGGTAAAATAAAGGGATGACCGATGACGAATCGCTCAACAAGTATTTCTGTCTGGATTTGTCCAGTGGATCATACATGGGGACTAGGGTAGTGGAGATAATATAGTAAACACAGAACAACAGACATGCATGGAAATAATAAGCAAAGCATTCAACATAGATAAACAATACAGTAAACCAGACATATACATTAAAATGTAAGTAAATAACATGTACAGAATAGATCTTGAGAAACAATATCGTGAATCAAGTAGATACATTATATAACATCTTTACCTTTGTATGTCGTCTGTGTTATTCTTGCGTATAGTCTTTTAGGTTTAGTTTTATGTACTTGCTTGACCAAACTGTTGAGAAATATGTTTGGAAAATTTTCAAAGACATGATTTTAAGTGGTGAATGCTTAAAAATGTCACACATGATGTTATATATGATTAAAAGTTAAAAAAGTTGAAAAAATTGACATCGATCGATCTATGTACTTAGATCTCTCACATCGATCGATCTATGTAAGGCAGTGAAAGTTCAAGTCCTTACGGTGAAACATTGATCTCTAAACCTAAGATACATCGATCGATCGATGTACATCAAACCCTCACTTCGATCGATCGATGTAGGTCAGAGACAAAACCTGAACCTTTCTGTGAGACATCGATCTCTGAAGCTGAGGCACTTCGATCGATCGATGTCTAGGGTTTTTAGAAGTAATTTTCTAAAATGTGATAAAATGGTTGTTTTCATTTGTATATGATTTATACATGTTTATTATGTGATTGTTATGTGTTTTTGGTGATTATAATTGCATTGTGTCTAACGTGCCTTGGAAGTTTCTACAACTTACCAATAAGGGCAAAATTGGTATTTTGAGTTTTGTAGGAACATCACATGGTGAAAATAATTCAAGGGTGTATTCTTATATTATTTATCATGACAAAGGTGGTATCATGACTATTTCTGACCATTCGGGTCATTTCTGGAGTTTGCATATACCAGGGACATTTTGGTCATTTCACCCCCGAGGGTATTTTTGGTATTTTCACTCAAGGAATCTCTTGAGTATATTATTATCTTCATTCTGGAGCTGAGTTATTTGAAGATTATATGGCGATCTTATATATTATTCTCTCATATGATGATGTTATTGACTATAGCTGGATATGTGACGATTTGAGATGTCACATTCTATTTTTTCTTGAAGACCCTCTTATATATGTTATAAGAGTATATTTATCATCATTATTCAGAGATGTTCAAGGTGTTAAAGGTGTGGAAATGATCACGACATATAAGAAGAAATATTGGGAATTTCAGTGTTACACGTTGACATAATCTTGTCAACCATTATCTATTTATTTCTTCTTCAAAAATTTGAGTTGCTACACATATTTGTATGCTCAAAAACGTGTATGAGCAGGTGGAGGTGATACATTATTCATTTTATGAGTTGGTGACAAGTGGACAAATTAAAAAGGAACTAGTTAGAAAAAATTGCCAACTAAGAAATGTTCAAATGTAGCCAACGGCTACTTGATGTTTTCAGCAGACTTTTTAGTCAAATGGAGCTCTCATATGTCCTATTCTTGTGCTTGGAGTTGAGGATAATTTTGGTGGTATTATCCTTCTTATTGTCTTTATTTTACAAAGGATAAAACAAGATTATTTTTGTAAAATACAACTTAGTAGCCAACGTCTACTTACTCATTTTTGGAGCTGATTTTGAGTTTAAAATGGTCAATGCCCACATTCCTATTATCTTGCCAAAGAGTTGAGAAGATAATGGAGTTGTTATGGTTATTATTTTTAGGTATTATATTCACATTTTCAAGATAATTCCAAGACTATTTTAAGGGTGGAAACTTCGGCCATGCTGAAATGCCAAGGTGGACCAATTATGTTGTCTTATTTTGCCAAGTGTACAAGGCCAACCAAATGACTTGATGATGAAGATGGTGGCACGTTGAAAGTCTTATCTCCAAGGCTCAATTCACACTATAAATAGAGGCAATGGTGAAGAAGATTAAACACACTTGAAGCTTACAAGCATTTGTTGAATTGTCTAGCTATCATCTTCTTCATGTTGTTGTTCTTGTTCCATTCTTTGTAGATAAGGTGTTCTTGTTGTTTTTGTTGAGCTACAAGCCTCTTGAGCTTCATTTGTAAGATTGATTAGCCATTCTTATAAGGCTATATCAATAGGCGGTAGAGGTGTTGCAACTAAGTGTTGCATAGAAGGTGATTATCCAAGTCTTGAATAGAGTTGGTGTATAACCCAAGGATCAAGCTTGGTTCTTGTTGTAAGGTGATTCATTTCATAGTAAAATCCAAGGAAAGGTGTTCCTTGGGACTGTAGTAGGTCACATTGACCGAACCAGGATAAATCCTCGGTGTTTTGTCTTGTCACTTCATTTCTCTGTTTTCTGCCCGTTTTTACTGCAGTTTTCACACAACTTTTCACAATTTGAAAAAGTAGCTAAAAACTTTCGAAATTCGTGATTTTTGGTGGAGTTATACTTCAGACTGTTAGATTTTATTTTCAACAAGAATCACTTGATTTGAGCAAGGGAAAGTTAGTCTTTTAGTCTTTGCAAAATAACTGCCCCAACCTGGCTGCAACCTGACCAGTTTTGAGAAAACTTAAATTCTGTATTTATCAAGAATTATTTAAGGTCAGTGCCTCTTGGAAATATCATCTACAAATCCTAAGGAGTGTTTTTAGATAAAGATCAACCTTTTTGGTTGAGTATTCAAAGAGAAAACACATTTTTCAAAATCAACAACATTCTGTCCAATTCTGTCCAGATTGACCATCTGAATCTTTTTATTTGTTTGAAGGGTCAAACGATCTTATTTTTGTCTGGGTTTTGGATAGAGTCTTGTTAACACATTGAAGTTAAATATGGAAAGTTTCATAATTTTTGGAGTTGTGTACAATTAGTTTTGAATTTTTCAAAAACAGGTTCTGAATCTGAGGCAGTTTCAGATTCTGTTTTCAAAGGGGATTTTTACAAAGGGTTGTAGTGTAATTTCTACTAACCACTATTCACCCCTCCCTCTAGTGGTGTTTATTGCAGGTGCACGGTCCAACAATTGGTATTAGATCAAGGTCTACACCACTCAAAGAAGCAAGATTCAACACCGTACAATCAATACAAAGACAAGAAACAATTACTCTTTGTAGCCTGCTTATCTCATATTAAAGGTACATACTATGGCAATAGTTTCTCACAAAGGTGAGTTGGAAGGTATGTCCACTCAACCCCCTCCTCTTTTTGATGGCAATAACTTTGTTCATTGAAAACTAAGAATGAGGCTATTCTTAATGGCTATAGACATCAATTTATGGTCTATAGTTGAAGATGGGCCGTACATTCCAATGAAAGTTGTACAAGTTAGTGGAGTCGCACAAGAGGTTGAAAAATATAAAAGTGAATTGTCATCGGAAGATAAAAAGAAAATGTCCATGAATACTAAAGCTATGCAATTACTTTTGAATGGACTTACAACTTCTGAAGCAGGGTATGTGTCAAATTGCACAAGTGCACACGATATGTGGAAATCACTTGTATTAAAGCATGAAGGTACTAGTGGTGTTAAAGAATCAAAAATAAACATGCTTATGATTGAATTAGAGTCTTTCAAAATGTTGCCAAACGAATCCATAACATCTATGGATTTGAGGATTACTAACATTTTTAATGCCCTTGAAGCTTTAGGAAAATCATTCACGAACAATGGAAAGGCTCAAAAGGTGCTACGAAGCCTTCCTGCTAAATGGGATCCAAATGTGACTGCAATCGAGGAGACAAAGTCAATCACTAAGATGGATGAATTGATCGGATCTCTTAAAGTCTATGAGGTAAAACTAAACCAACGGAAGTTCAAGTCATCTAAATCATCAAGTAATTCAATATCTTTCAAAACAACTGAGACACATACAAATAATGATGATAGTAATAGTGACACTGTATTAGATGATAACTTGATATTAATAGCGAGAAAACTTAGAAAATTTTTCAAACGTCCTAATAGGAATAGACAACGTTCTTCTTCTTCTTCTTCTTCTTCTTCTCAACCTAGGAAAAATAATACAAACAAATGGTATAATAAAGAGTTAAAGTGTTATGAATGCGGTCAAAAAGGACATATTTCATATGATTGTCCAACAAAGAAAAATAATAATAATAACAACAATAATAATAAATAAGTCAAGGACAAAGAGCACAAGCGACTAAGGCAAAGGAGTCTAAGACAAGGAAAGGGAAACGAGCAATGAAGGTGAGCACATGGAGTGACTCATCCGACTCAGAATCCGAAACTGAGGAAACTAAAGACTGCTTCGTATGAAATGAGGAAAGTTCTTCATCTGATAGTGATTCTGAAAATGAAATGACATTTGATGAAATGTATGAAGAATTTTTAAAAATGCATGCTCACTGTAGAGGATCCCTAAAGAAAAGAAGAAACTAAATGAAGAAAATAACAAGTTAAAGACGTCCAACATGGAATTTTCCGATCAATTAGAATCTTTTAAACAAGAGTCTACTAATACTCTTGATTCTTTAGAGAATAAAATTGAATCACTTAGGAAAAATGAACAAAAGTTAAAAACGGAAAATAGCATGTTACAATCTAAGCTAGAAAGTTGTGACAATGAGATAATGCAACTTAAGTCTTCTAAAATTACCTTAGAAAAAATGTTAGAACAATTTAAATCTGGTGCAAATATGTTAGATACACTTATATCATCACAAAAGTATGGAAATGATAAAACCGGCTTATGATAAAAGAAGAAAATGTAAAAGTAGATAAAAAGACTAAGTTCGTCTCATCTAGCACAAAGTTGCCATATAATACAACAAAATCAACTTTGCCTGCTACATCTTCTTCTACACCTTCTTCTACTTATATCAAGGCAAAAATACAACACACACCCACTAATATACACACGCATAAACATATATCTAGGCTAAATTTTACATCTAGACAACCTAGAAATTATGCATTTTTTTATATATAAAGAATATTTTATTAGCAAAACCCTCACTTATGGCGGAGGAAAAACTTATTACAACAAATGAAACAATAACGATAGTAGCAGTATACGATTATCAACATCCATTTTATATATGATATGCCGCATTAAAACCTTGCCAAGTAAAACCACCCTTGTGGATAAAACCTTGGCGAAGGAAAAAGCGTACATATTTATATAAATGGACTGTTGATAGGCGCTATCGTGTAACACTAAAGAACTGAAAAGTCGGATATTACACAAATGTAATAAATCAAAAAGCCATGTGATCAGCCACGCCTGATGGTTGCCTCTTGTCCAGTCGGAATTCGCGTCAGTGGCCAGGAAAAGAAGTGCAAGCCGTGTCCCCATCCATGCATCCAAAAAATTAATAGCTGAGTGAAGCAGAGGTATGTGACATTGTGAAATGTGTAAGGTGAATCGAATTAAGATCATACCAGGCCTGCCTGCACTAATTAAAGTGACCGCAGAGAAATAGAAGGTACGCCAATCCATTTGGAAGACTTGCAAGAGAAGTGAATAGCATATTTGTATCCACCATGAACTCCTCTCATCATCAGAAACAAACATGAAACATGAGAGCATCAATGTAAAGAATATATAAAATGCTGAAGCAAACCAATCGATGAACCATATGCAAAGTGTGGGAATAAAACGAATGAGGATCACACCAGGTCTGCCTGTCCCAACTAAGGTACAGGCAGAGACTGCGATAAGTTTCCAATCCATATGGAAGACCTGAAGGTTAAGGAACTCGCAAATTTGTGGAGGAGAGGTCCAAGGCAATGGCACCACGAACAAGTGATGGTAGAGTGTGTCGCGAATAATACTGGGTGCGAGGAAACATCATCTAATGCTGTGCAAGATAATATGCTACCATATTGGATTCTCTGTATACATGAATATGATCCAGTCGATGGTGATGTAGTAATACCCATAATAGCCGAAGATGATAGTTCCCAAAGACAGGATTTGGTTTCTTCAAGCGCGTATAAGTTGGGCACAGTCAGACTCGAGAACAATGGAGCAAAAAAGTGGTAGAAAATATAACAGACCAAACAATGCAGTCTGGGCCTCTGCTGCAAATGGCGTACTATGTGGAAGCCGAAATGAAATTGCCCCCACACAAACACCCAAATGATCACGTAGTAGTGCCCCTCCGGTGGCGTTATGCCTGCCAACTGATGCATCGATATTCAACTTTAGGCGATCGGATGGTGGGGTTTGTCAACGAACAAGATGTGGTCGCGGGGGCCAAATTCTTGGGATCCACGAAAGTTGCAAGGTGTGTGTCACTGCGAGTTTTGATCCTTGGATAGATTTAATCCAGACCTCAATGTCATAATGTATTGAAGCCCGGAGAGTAGCAGGGGCAAATGAGATAGAATCCCCATATACTAATGCTGAATATGATCGCCATATGTTGTAGACAATAATAGCCGGAACTATGATTTTTAAAACCCCAAATAGAGATGAGAACGAGGAGCGATACCACCAAGATGGAAAGTACTGTCGAAGATGTAACGAGATGGGGCAATGGGCCAGATAATTCGATCGCAAAATAATGCCAAACATGATGAATGTGATTGCAGTAGATGAAAACATGGTCTACCGTGGCCGAATGTTGTTTGCAAAATGGACACTGTGTGGGTCGAGCAGCAGAATAGCTGCCTATATAATCCTCAAATGGTAATGCCATGTGAAAAATGCGCCACAAAAACAATTTTATGGATGGAAAATGATGTTTGTACCAAATGAATTTAGAAGAGAGCAGTGCCGGCCTTGCAACACGGCAAATGTTGTAAGCTGATTTCAGCGAGAACTCACCTGATGCCGTAAGTTTCCATGTCATGTGTGGTCCCGAACCTTCTATCTGAGCAATGCAGTGAACATGGATTCTACAAATCAGCTTCCATATCTGCGAATCCTGAAGGCGAGGTATGTAATCTCCTCTACCTCCATATTTTACATGCATGTATTTACTCCATAGGGTGTCGTGTTGTTGATATAACCACCATATACAACAGTGATATGCCATTTGTAAACTAGTAAGATCTCGAAGTCCTAGTCCACCTTCGTCAAATGGCAGAGCTATTTTAGACCAAGCAACCCAATGATGACGATTACCCCAATAAAAAGAGGCCGTTTTCCTTTCAATGACCTTGATGACTGACTTTGGTAAACCTCCAGCTGCGAAAATATGTAGTGGAAGAGCTGAAATCATAGAGCGCAGTAGTACCAAGCGGCCAGCGGCAGACAAAAGGCGTGTATGCCATCCCTGTATGCGATCATCAATATGCTGCAGCAGAGATGTACAATATCTTGCACGATTTATTCCTTTATGTAAGAATGATCCAAGATACCGGAATGGCAATGTGGTGTTGCGTATGCCCAATATCGTTTGGAATGCACGACATTGCTGAGGTGGAGTGCTGGAAGAGGATATGAAACTACTTTTGTGAAAATTAATTTTTTGGCCAGAAGCAGTTTCATATGAAGTTAAGAAATCATGAAAGCGGCGCAGATTGCGCTGTGTACCCCGAAGGAATATAAGTAGGTCATCTGCATATGGTAAATGGGATACGTCCCAGTCGAAAAGGTTGCAGCCTGCCAGAATCGACTAAAACTTTGATGCCCCTGTTAAAACCTTCCGAAGATAGAATGAATAGTAGCGGAGAAAGTGGATCACCCTGTTTGACTCATCTGTATGGTCTGAAGGAAGTCGAGGGCTAGCCATTAATCAATACTGACAGTGTGGTGGCTCTCAAGTGGTTTAGTATTATCCGAATAAAGAAATCAGAGAAACCAAATTGACACAATAACAATTCCAGATACTCCCAGCTAACGCGGTTAAATGCTTTCATCATGTCCAATTTTAAGCATAATTGGGATCCCCCTTTGTCAAGCATATGTACCATCTCACGTGCCATAAGAACTTAGGAAGAGATATCATGACCAGGCAAGAAACCTATCTGTTCTGGAGATATCAACTTATGAAGCAAAGTGCCCAATCATGTAGCAATAATCCTCGTGCAAACTTTACTCAGAAATTTCGTAAGACATATGGGGCGGAAATCACTGAAAGTCTGAGGAGACTGAGTCTTTGGTATCAATGTAATCAAAGCACTAGCCATGACCGAGGGTTGCGGCACCCCTAGAAAAAACTCCTGCACTGCTTTAACAACGTCAGCATGAATAACTGTCCAACAAGTTCGGTAAAACTTACCATGAAATCCATCAGGCCCTGCTGCACTCTACGGGTCTAAATGCCATACTGCTTCCTTTACTTCTGTTGCTGTCGGCAATTGCGTGAGCATAATGTTGTCCTCTTCGGTTATCAGACATGGTATATGTGATAATATGACTGAATGATTAGATGTAGGCTCCCTTGCAAATAAGGTTGTGTAAAAAGATACTGCTTCTGCCATAATATCCGCTGGGGTCGTATGCAGTGCTCTCGAAGAGGAGCGAATTTGTTGAATACGAAGAGTAGTGCGTCGTCCTTTGACAATAGAGTGGAAATATCGGGTATTTGCATCACCCTCATTTATCCATTTGATCCTCGCCTTTTGTTTCCAAAAATGCATCTCATAATTAGATGCCTGCAAGTACTCGGCTTTCGCATGGTGATATGCCTGTCTAGTTGCGTCTGTGGGGTTGGCCTCCCAGATTGCCTCAGCATGATTCAGATGTGATTCCGCATGCATAAGATTTTGGAAAATATTACCAAAAATGTCTTTATTCCAACGTTGGATGTCTCATTTCAGAGAAAATAATTTTGAATAAAAACCATACATACCTCCTGTAGTCAGATATGACGACCATGCATTCTGCATGTAAGAATAAAAATCAGGATGAATCAACCAAGAATCCAAGAAACGGAACGTACGACGTCCACTGGACATATTGAGCCGACATTTAAATAACAAAGGCGTGTGGTCTGAAGTAACCCGCGGAAGATGTGTTAACTGCATGTCCTCAAACACATCTTGGAAAGTGGAGTTAATAAATAGCCAATCTAACCTGCGTCGAACACGACCAAGTCCCCTACCATCTGCCCAAGTAAATCTGGGCCCCTGATATGAAGGCGCCATAAGAGAACAACGTTCAATACAATCATTAAAGTGCTGTAAGATAGTCAGTGATGGATGTGATCGGCCCTGGTGATCTCCAAGTTTACGAAAAGTATTAAAGTCTCCGCCAATTAACCAAGGAAAAGTGGAGGAATCAGCAAAGGCACATAATGAATTCCAAAGTGGACGACGTGATGACGCCATGTGTTTGGCGTACACAACAGAGAAAACAAACTTGAATTGTAGCGGAAGAAACAGCAAAGTAAAATGGACAACTTGTGCTTGATCACATGTAGCAAGCAAACGAAAATCCGAGTCATTCCAGAGAAGCCAAATTTTTTCGGACTGAGATGCAAACCATTTGGTGAAGCCAAGACGTAAACCAAATGCGTCAATATTAGAAGGAGCATGCTTTGGTTCAATCAGAGCAAGTAAATGCAAACGATGTTCAGTAATTAAATGTCGCAACCTAGGTAAAGAGGCACGCAAGCCTCGAATATTCCATATTAATGTATTCATTGAGAAAGAGTGGTTACTTCTTTAAATGGTATGCGACGCACTATGCGTAAGAATCGTGGATGGTGGCAATGGTGGTAAATCCTTCCGTGCCCGTCTTTTCCGACGAGGGACCACTGGGATAAATTCAGCCTCCTCCAGTGCTTCTTGGAGGCGTGATATCAAGACCTCGTCGTCTGGTGATGGTGGAAGTAACTGTATACGTTGAACTATATCATCTGGCACAGACATTAAGTCCACAGCTGTATCCTCAGGAGGTAATTCCGTGTCCGATGAATGGCCAAAATCAGTGTGTGATGGATGAGTCTGAAGTGGCGGTTCTGGGGCATCACAGAATATCTCTGCATGGGCTTCATCATCATGTTCTCGTAATATTTCGGTCTCATCAACTGTGGCTGTCGGAGGATCTTGTGCTGGGGCCGTAGAGGACGGACCAACAAGTGGAGGTTCTGCCATTTTTTTCTTTTTGACGGGTGTCCAACGTTGAGATTTTGGACGAGATGGAGCAGGCGGGGGTGGCGGTGGAATAGAAGAAGTCGATGTAGCACATGCCCCCGGTGCATGTCCCAATCGATGGCATGTAGTGCAAAACAAAGGAAGATCTTCATAGACAATAGGCTGCAGTATATATCTATTTTTTGCCTGCAGGTAAATCTTCTGGGGAAGTTCCTGAGAAACATCCACCTCTACACATATTCTTGCGACAGATGGTCGCAGCCCGTCCGATTTAGCAACGTCCAACTTGATGGGTGTACCAATAGGGCGAACAATCTCGAATAATGCTTCCCGACGATGCAAATGAATAGGGAGGCTAGGAAAAGCAACCCATATAGGAACAATAGGGACATCAGCTGTTGGATCAAAGTCAACCGTCCATTTTGTGATGCGCATATGGCATCCTGAAATATGCCACGAACGTCTATAGAAACAGCGCAAGTAATCTGCCTCAGTGCAAAAATTTAACAAAATATGTGTAGCGTCAATGAGGGTGATGCGAAGATCATGATGGAACCCTATTTTTTCAAATACATCCCTGATAACCTTCAATTGAGGTCAACCATACCAAAATGTATCCACCAAAGAGTATTTGAATGGCGCAGCAAGTTCTTCAATTTCCGAATCCGAGAAAGAGATTAAGGGAATACCTTTGTAGCGAGAGACTGTTTTTGGCGCAATGTTAATCATTT
This sequence comes from Eustoma russellianum, assembly GCA_036186865.1. Taxonomy (NCBI): domain Eukaryota; kingdom Viridiplantae; phylum Streptophyta; class Magnoliopsida; order Gentianales; family Gentianaceae; genus Eustoma; species Eustoma russellianum. The sequence goes on along the minus strand of AP025064.1, from coordinate 15,648,853 downwards.
GAGAAGAAGAGGCTCCGGATACTACCGCCGCAAACGAGGGCGGTGGCTCAGACGGCATTGTGATCAGAGACAGAAAAATAGCAGTTGTGATCAGCGTTACCTAGAAATTATGCATATAAGAATAAAAGTAGAAAGAATAAAATGTATCCAACTTATTATGAACCTAAGTATAGGCAACACTCATATAAGTCTTATAGAAATGCCTATGAACACACTTATATAGCCCATTCAAGAAACAAAATCGCATGCCTTATACACATTATAGAAATCAGCCATCATATAATGATTATTAACCATGGCGTAATGTGTATAACAATGCATCTTCACTTATGTGAAATGATCATCTATATGCTAATCCTTCTTATTTACCAAATTATAATCATGCTAAAAATGTGCCTAAAAGGTATGTTCAAGTTTGGATACCTAAGGGATATCTAAACAAGAATAGTGCCCCTAACATTCAAGGACCCAAATAAAGGGTACCTAAAACTTTGTCTCCATTGTAGGAAAAACGTACGGAATGCAAGAAGGAGGCAAAGTTAAAGAATCTAAAAACCAAATGGTTTTTAGATAGTGGATGTTCGAGGCATATGACGGGGAACCCCAAACTATTCATCGAATTGGAACATATCAAGAATGGAGGAAAAGTAACATTCGGTGACAACAACAAAGGACAAGTTGTCGAAAAAGGAACAATTGGTGACCCTAACACATTTCAAATACGAAATGTGTTGTTAGTAAGCAATCTCTCTTATAATTTACTTAGTATTTCTCAACTTATAGATTGTGGTTATAATGTCTCTTTTCTTCCCAATTCTTATGATATAATAAATGAAAAAGGAGATACGGTTTTAAAAGGAAATAGAGATGGTAATATTTATACTCTTACCTTAGATAACATGTTAGATGCTAAGGTTAAGTGTCTAATATCACATGACTTAGATGTGAATTTATGGCATAGAAGATTATGCCATATAGGAATTTCAACCGTTAAGAAATTATCTAAGAAGAATTTTATTAGAGGAATGCCTAAGTTAGACTTAGATAATTTTTAAATGTGTGAAACATGTATTAGGGGAAAACACACTAAAGAAACATTAAAACCGAAACATGAAGTGAGTACTAGTCATGTACTAGAATTGCTTCACTTAGACTTATTTGGTTCAAGTAGGTCAAGAAGTCTAGGTGGACACTACTATGTGTGTGTCATAGTAGATGATTACTCACGCTACACATGGACGTTGGTCTTAACACACAAAGACGATGCTCCATTGGCAATCGAAACTCTTATTAAGCAACTTGAAAACAATTATGAAGAAAATGTTAAACGAATTAGAAGTGATAGAGGTGGAGAATTTAAAAATAAAAACGTAATCAAATTTTATGAACTACATGGAATTAAACATGAATTCTCACCACCTAGAACACCACAACTCAATGGAGTTGTTGAACGTAAAAATAGAACAATTCAAGAAGTTGCTAGAACAATGTTATGTTAAAATAAATTACCAAAGTATTTATGGGCTGAAGCTGTTAGTTGTGCATGCTATATTATAAATAGGCTTTCAATTAGAAAGAAATTAAATAAAACACCTTATGAGTTGTTAAATAATAGACAACCTAAAATAGATTATCTTAAAGTATTTGGATGTAAGTGTTTTGTGTTAACACTAAGGATAATCTAGACAAGTTTGAACAAGAGTCTGTTGAATGCATATTTGTTGGGTATTCAACTAGCTCAAGAGCATATAGGTGTTATAATCCTGCATCTAGAAAGATAATTGAATCCATAAATGTGAAATTCAATGAAAATGCATGCTTTGAAGTTAGTGATAAAACTCAACATAAACATGAGACTAATGTTGAAAATATGTTTGATGATGATGTATTACTTGAACCTGTACTTGATGATCTAGAACCGACTCCCCCTGAACAAGACATGTATGAACCCTTAGATGAAATAAATCAAGAGACTTTGCAATTGGAAGATAATACGACTAGTGATCCAATTACATACGATAATGTTCACACAAATGAAACATTTGAACAAGATGAGAGTGAACCTAGTCAATCTAGGAATTGGTGGCATCCTAGAGAACTAATCATTGGGGATCCAAGTGTCGGGGTTAGAACATGTAAAAATATAAGTCAACTTGAAGGACATAGCTTAATCTCACAATTAGAACCTAAGAATGTAAAGGAAACCTTAGGTGATATATCTTGGATAGATGCTATGCATGAGGAATTAAATCAATTCACAAGGAAAAATGTGTGTGACTTAGTACCTAAACCCAAAAACAAGTCTATAATAGGAACGAAATGGGTGTTTAGGAATAAAATAAATGAACAAGGAAAAATTACAAGAAATAAGGCTAGACTAGTCGCACAAGGTTATAATCAACAAGAAGGAATAGATTATGAAGAAACATTTGCACCCGTTGCACGACTAGAAGCAATTAGATTGTTACTTGCTATTGCAAGTCCAAGTAATATAAACTCTTCCAAATGAATGTCAAGAATTCTTTCTTGAATGGATACATTCAAGAAGAGGTGTTTGTCAAACAACCCCCTGGATTCGAAGATCCAAAGAATCCTAACCATGTGTACAAGCTTAAGAAAGCTTTATATGGTTTACAACAAGATCAAAGCTTGGTATGATAGATTTGCAAACTTTCTTATTGCAAATAATTATCAAATGGGAACCGTAGACAACACATTATTCCTAAGAAGAAAAGGTAATGATTTATTAATAGTTCAAATATACGTAGATGATACAATCTTTGGTTCAACCAACCCTACCTTAGTAAAAGACTTCGAAGAGTGTATGAAGTTAGAATTAGAAATGTCAATGGTAGGAGAATTGAACTACTTCTTAGGGCTTCAAATCAAGCAAACCCCTCAAGGAGTTCACATTAGCCAACTTAAGTATGTCAATGATATGATTAAGAAGTTTGGCTTTGAAGAGTTGAAGCCTACAACTACCCCCATGAGTGTTAGCACCAAACTTGTTAAGGATGAAAATGGTAAACCTTTTGATGACACACTCTATAGGTCTATGATTGGGTCACTGTTATACTTAACTGCATCAAGACCTGACATCATGTTTAGTGTGTGTATGTGTGCTAGGTTTCAATCTTGTCCCAAGGTATCACATTACAATGCGGTGAAAAAGATCTTTAGATATCTTAAACACACACTTCACTTAGGACTGTGGTATGATAGAAACGCTAAGTTAGAATTACACGCATATAGTGATGCTGATTATGGTGGATGTAAATTAGATAGAAAATTCACTAGCGGTACTTGTCAATTCATAGGAACCAACTTGATCTCTTGGTTTTCTAAAAAGCAAGCTAGTGTAGCTCTTTCTACCACTGAAGCCGAATATATTGCCTTAAGTTTATGTACTACCCAAATACTTCGGCTTAAACAACAACTTAGTGATTTTGGCATTAAAATGAATAAGATTCTAATTTTCTGCGATAGCACAAGTGCAATCAATGTTTCTCGGAATCCGGTGCTTCATTCTAAGGCCAAACACACTGAGGTGCGATACCACTTCCTTCGAGATCATGTTCAAAATGAGGATATAGTTATAAACCATATAAGAACTGATCACCAAATAGCTGATATCTTTACCAAACCCCTTAATCAAGCCACTTTTGAAAACTTACAAGCCAAGTTAGGTATGATGACTTACGACACCATTGTATAGTTCTATCTTTTGCATGATTTGCAAAATAAAGGGGGAGATAGAATAAGAGCATGATTTTTGTTGGTAAGTCATATGCTTCAATTGATATAAGTTGAGTATAGGTTAAGGGAGAGAGTATAAGTTGAGGGGGAGCGTATACTTTTTAAAATTTTGTTAAAAACAAAGTTTGAAAACAATTGGTAAAGTTGTGACATTAAAATCATGTTAGGTTATTTTGAAAATAATCCAAAAGGGGGAGAATGTTGAGAAATATGTTTGGATAATTTTCAAAAACATGATTTTAAGTGGTGAATGCTTAAAAATGTCACACATGATTTTATATGTGATTAAAAGTTAAAAAAGTTAAAAAAGTTGACATCGATCTCTCACATTGATCGATCTATGTACTTAGATCTCTCACATCGATTGATCTATGTAAGGCAGTGAAAGTTCAAGTCCTTACGGTGAGACATTGATCTCTAAACCTGAGACACATCGATCGATCGATGTACATCGAACCCTCACTTTGATCGATCGATGTAGGTCAAAGACAAAACCTGAACCTTTCTGTGAGACATCGATCTCTGAAGCTGAGGCACTTCGATCGATCGATGTCTAGGGTTTTTAGAAATAATTTTCTAAAATATGATAAAATGGTTGTTTTCATTTGTATATGATTTAGACATGTTTATTATGTGATTATTATGTGTTTTTGGTGATTATAATTGTCTTGTGACTAATGTGCATTGGAAGTTTCTACAACTTACCAATAAGGGCAAAATTGGTATTTTTGAGTTTTGTAGGAACATCACATGGTGAAAATAATTCAAGGGTGTATTTTTATATTATTTATCATGACAAAGGTGATATCATGATTATTTCTGACCATTCGGGTCATTTCTGGAGTTTTCATATACCTGGGGTATTTTGGTCATTTCACCCCCGAGGGTGTTTTTGGTATTTTCGCTTAAGGAATCTCTTGAGTATATTATTATCTTCATTCTGGAGCTAAGTTATTTGAAGATTATATGGTGATCTTATATCTTATTCTCTCATATGATGATGTTATTGGCTATAGCTGGATATGTGACGATTTGAGATGTCACATTCTATTTTTTCTTGAAGACCCTCTTGTATATGTTACAAGAGTATATTTATCATCATTATTCAGAGATGTTCAAGGTGTTAAAGGTTTGGAAATGAACACGACACATAAGAAGAAATATTGGAAATTTCAGTGTGACACGTTGACATAATCTTGTCAACCATTGTCTATTTATTTATTCTTCAAACATTTGAGTTGCTACACATATGTTTATGCTCAAAAATGTTTATGAGCAGGTGTAGGTAATACATTATTCATTTTATGTGTTGGTGACAAGTGGACAAATCAAAAAGGAGCTAGTTGGCAAAAATTGCCAACTAAGAAATGTTCAAATGTAGCCAACGACTACTTGATGTTTTCAGCAGATGTTTTAGTCAAATAAAGCTCTCACAAGTCCTATTCTTGTGCTTGGAGTTAAGGATAATTTTGGTGGTATTATCCTTTCTTATTGTCTTTATTTTACAAAGGATAAAACAAGATTATTTTTGTAAAATACAACTTAGTAGCCAACGTCTACTTACTCATTTTTGAAGCTGATTTTGAGTTTAAAATGGTCAATGCCCACATGCCTATTATCTTGCCAAAGAGTTGAGAAGATAATGGAGTTGTTGTGGCTATTATCTTTGGGTATTATCTTTACATTTTCAAGATAATTCCAAGACTATTTCGAGGGTGGAAAATTTGGCCATGCTGAAATGCCAAGGTGGACCAATTATGTTGTCTTATTTTGCCAAGTGTACAAGGCCAACCAATGATGAGAAGACATTTGGGCTTGATGATGAAGATGGTGACACATTGGAAGTCTTATCTCCAAGGCTCAATTCACACTATAAATAGAGGCAATGGTGAAGAAGATGCAACACACTTGAAGCCTACAAGCATTTGTTGAATTGTCTAGCTATCATCTTCTTCTTGTTGTTGTTCTTGTTCCATTATTTGTAGCTAAGGTGTTCTTGTTGTTTTTGTTGAGCTACAAGCCTCTTGAGCTTCATTTGTAAGATTGATTAGCCATTCTTATAAGGCTATATCAATAGATGGTAGAGGTGTTGCAACTAAGTGTTGCATGGAAGGTGATTATCCAAGTCTTGAATAGGGTTGGTGTATAACCCAAGGATCAAGCTTGGTTCTTGTTGTAAGGTGATTCATTTCATAGTAAAATCCAAGGAAAGGTGGTCCTTGGGACTGGAGTAGGTCACATTGACCTAACTAGGATAAAATCCTCGGTGTTCTTGTCTTGTTTCTTCATTTCTGTTTTCTGCCCGTTTTTTACTGTAGTTTTCACACAATTTCTCACAATTTGAAAAAATAGCTAAACACTTTCAAAATTCGTGATTTTGGGTGGAGTTATACTTCAGACTGTTAGCTTTCATTTGCAACAAGAATCACTTGATTTGAGCAAGGGAAAGTTAGTCTTTCAATCTTTGGAAGATAACTGCTCCAATCTGGTTGCAATCTGACCAGTTTTGAGAAAACTTAAATTTTGTATTTATCAAGAATTGTTTAAGGTCAGGGCCTTTTAAAAACGTTATTTACACATCCTAAGGAGTGTTTTGATATAAAGATCAACCTCTTTGGTTGAGTATTCAAAGAGAAACACGTTTTTTGAAATCAACAACATTATGTCCAATTTTGTCCAGATTGACCATCTGAATCGTTTTATTTGTTTGAAGGGTCAAACGATCTTATTTTGGTCTGATTTTTGGACAGAGTCTTTTTAACACATTGAAGTTAAATTCTAGAAAGTTTCATAATTTTTGGAGTTGTTTACAATTAGTTTTGAATTTTTCAAAACAGGTTCTGAATCTGAGTCAGTTTCAGATTCTGTTTTCAAAGGGGATTTTTACAAAAGGTTGTAGTGTAATTCCCGCTAACCACTATTCACCCCTCCTCTAGTGGTGTTTATTTCAGGTGCATGGTTCAACACATACTTGTCAACATATAAAGGAAATCATGACCTAAGGGTACTAAGAGCTCATGGAACATGTTCATGATGCATGCATGGTAATACTTTCAGAAAACATATCATTTCGCATAAACATGAACTTGACAGAAACATGAGTTAGCTATAACACTTTTTGTAACATAAGAAGGGTACCCACGACATGCCGAATGATCCCCGAGTAGCCTTTAATACCATCTATGAGTCCCAATGGTCCAATGATGGTGTTACTGTTAGTGGATGTGCCCTAGGCCATGATTTGGATATTTATGTTATACATTTATTATTAATAAAAGAGGTTTTATTATCAATATTGTTGGTTAGTATATTACACAATTTTGATATATGTCCCTGATTCATTATTGTTATAGAGATAAAATAATTTATAATCAGTATGAGTATTGATTCGATAATCATGAGATGATTATGTGTATGGTGATACAAATCAATTTCATAGATACTTGTTAGAGAACAGTGTATTGGATAGACCCATCATGAGATTACTACATGGATTAGCATCATAAGTAAATCTCATGATAGTCGTGTTTTAATCCTTTGACTTGAGATTGTCATAGTTTCCAACATAAGGACTATTATATTTTGACATGATCAAACGTTATCCGTAACAGGATAATAATAAAGGTCATGATTGAATGTGATAGAAATTATGTAGAGGATATTGAACAATCAAGATAGGATTTGTCCCTCTCTTTTGAGAGAGATATCTTTGGGCCATCGATTAGTGAGACTGTGAAAAGCATGGCCGTGCTCAAATGAATTGATAGTGTGATCAATATCATTTGTTTTATCAGTCTACTTAGAGATCGAGTAATCATATGTTTGAACAGTATAAGTATGACGCTGACCATGACATATTCAAACTAGATATCGTGTGACAAAGTGATTAATGCATGTACTATTATTTGGCTAGTTGGACTTTACTCGTATTAATTGGGTAGTCGTAATGTCTTGCTAGAGACTAATTACGACTTGTTGGTTTAATGGAGATTTAACTGACTGCCAATTAATATGGGCCTATCGGGTCACACACAAGAATGCGTATGGGCTGATATTAATAATATTAATTATTATTATTGTTATTATTATTATTATTATTATTATTATTTTCTTTTCTTTATATATATATATGTTTATATCATTAGATAATAACAATAGGATCCATATCTGGTATGGATTTTGATTGGTTTTATCTAATCCTAACAGAATCCGTATTTGGTACGGATTATGATTGGCATTAACCAATCCGATCTGGAATCGGATTTTGATATCTATATATATGTATATAGCCGCTGTGTCTCGTACACAACAGAGAACAGAAAAACAAAACCGTAGCATCGTTTTTTGAGAAAAGCCGAGTTCTTCAGCCGCGCCGTTTCAAGAGCTAGCACTCCGGGCGGAAGCATTTGTGTGGATACCGACAGAGGGTGATCGTACAATCGCACCTCCTACGTTCACACGTTCTACGTCTGCAGATTTCGAATCTATAGAGGTATGGTTTTTGGTTTCTTTCATCGAATTAAACGAACAACATGGATCCTTGGTAGGAAATCAGAGATCAAGTTTTGTTTTTCCGCTGTGCGTTTTGCAGTGATCTCGTTGGATTTCCTAACAGTT
>AP025064.1:15237508-15640470 GCA_036186865.1 Eustoma russellianum | reverse complement strand
CAGTGATCTCGTTGGATTTCCTAACAGTTACATCATACGTACCTCAAACTAACCATTACGCATTATGACTGAGATCCCGATTCTCGGACGCGGTTATAGTCAATCATGACGTCATTTGCCCCTGATATCCTCCCCCTGGACTAGACATCAACGGGACCGCCGTATGCGTATGCCCTATAGTTCGTTACCGTGACATGAAGAATGTCAATATATATTTATTTGTTATAATATGTTTGTGTAAAATATATTATAATTGTTGATGTCTTTGCATGGTGCATAGCATGACCTTAGGACCTATGTGATTGACTTAGTCATATTTCTATTTTGGGTTATTTTGGCCTGCGTGCCGCTGTAGTTTTTGTTGTATTTTATTATACAAGTAGTTAGGTTTTTCTTTATTATTGTAATAAATGAAGAATCAAGCTACAAAAGGGGTGATGGTGAAACACACCAAGTACGAGTGGATTCCATAGAGATGGAGGCACGAGCTCAAGACAAGAAGATGTGTCATTGCAAATGTTGTAATAGGAAGTCATTCACATAGGGTTTCCTTTATGATCTTCATTTGGTCTCATGAAGATCATATTTACTTTGGCCATGCTATGACACGTTTACGTATTTATCATTTTGTATGAGATGCGTGGATGATAGATTATATATATATGCATATAGGATGCTATTATAATATGCAATGCAAGACATAAACTAAATTGAACCCTCATTAATAAATTAAATCTTGATGCCATCCATGTCTTAAACACCTATTAAAACTGGGATTGTATTAAAGTAGGTATTGCCAAACCAATGTGCTTTAAACATTCCCAGCTATGTAGGATGAGTAATAATGCTACTCATATGTTTGAAATTGGTTCGACTTAATTGGGCTATCAAAACGGTTTTGGGCTCAAGGCATTAGATGAAATCTAACATAAAATGATATATGATGTCATTATTCCATAAATTCTAAGAGTTGCATGAGATGTAATTGGTAAAGAAGTTACCTACCTAAATAACTAAATTTTAAGCATCATGCCAAAGCTGAGTTTAAAATTAAGTCAAATATGGATCTTAGCTCACTAAAATATTTCTTTTGAGGGTTATGTTTTAGTGGGAGTTTTATAAATTTTAACCTCATTATTAATAAAGTGTTACTTTGCATGTTTTGTAGATCATAAATGGCTGCTAATAACAATTCCACCTTATCGCTGTGATCTATCCTTGAGAAGGAAAAATTGAAAGAATGTGGGACTAATTTTGTTGACTGGTTTCGAAACTTGAGAATTGTTCTCAATCAAGAAAAGAAGTCCTATGTGCTCGATGACCCTGTCCCTGAACCCCCTCCTGCTGATGCTTCTGTTGCTGCTAGGAATAAGCATAAGAAGCATGTGGAAGATTCCAACGACATAGGATGTCTTATGTTGGCAACTATGTGTCCAGGACTTCAGAAGGACCTAGAACACTTAGAAGCTTATGAGATGAGTGTGCATCTCAAACAAGCGTTCCAACAACAGGCTAGGCAGGATAGGTTTGACACAGCTGTTGCATTATTTGACTGCAAGATCTCTGAAGGTGAGTCTATTAGCGCTCATGTTTTGAAGATGAAAGGCTATATAGATCACCTTGCAAGATTCGGATATCCCCTGAGTTTAGAACTCGCCATGGATTTGATCCTTCACTCTTTACCTAGCAGTTTTTCTCAGTTCGTTATGAACTATAATATGAATAATATGGAAAGGTCCATTCCTGAGCTACATGGTATGCTCAAAACTGCTGAAGGGAATATCAAAAAGCCTACCCAAGTATTGAGTGTCAATATTAAACAAATGAAAAAGAAAGGCAAAGGCAAGGGTAAGGCAAAAGTTGCCAAAGTTGCAAAAGTTGCAAAGTGGTCAAAGGGGCAAACTAAATCGAAACCTGAACCCAAGGAAAAGGTTCCTAAGGAAGGGACTTGTTTCCATTGCAACAAGCCTGGGCATTGGAAAAGAAATTGTGACATTTATTTGGAGGAGTTGAAGAAGCTGAAGGGTAGTGCGACTACATCTTCAGGTATTTATGTTATAGAAATTAATTTATCTACTTCTTCTTCCTGGGTATTAGATACTGGATGTGGATCCCATATTTGTACAAATATGCAGAGGCTCAAAAGGAGTAGGATGCTGAAGAAGGGCGAGGTGGACCTACGTATTGGCAATAGAGCAAGAGTTGCTGCTATAGCTGTAGGGACCTATGAGCTTGTCTTGCCCAATGGGTTTTTGTTAATTTTAAACAATTGCTTTTATGTTCCTACTATGAGTAGGAATCTTATTTCAGTATCTGTTTTGGATGATGAAGGTTATTCATTTTTAATTAAAAATAAGAAGTGTTCTATTTTTGATAAAAATGACTTGCTTTATTGTATTGCAAGTAGTTATAATGGCATTTATGTCCTTAACCTTGATGATTCCAATGACGGTAATATTTATAACATATCTTAAAAAAGAACTAAGCCAAATGAATTAAACCCTACACATTTGTGGCATTGTCGCCTTGGTCATATAAATGAGAAGCGCGTATCTAAACTCCATCAAGATGGATTATTAGATTCATTTGATTTTGAATCATTTGAAAATTGCGAGTCTTGTTTGCTTAGAAAGATGACAAAGGCCCCTTTTACTGGACATAGTGAAATGGCTAATGACTTGTTGGACTTGGTACATACAGATGTATGCGGCCCAATCAGCATTAGTGCCAGAGGAGGATTTCAGTATTTCATAACTTTTACTGATGATTTCAGTAGGTATGGCTATGTCTACCTAATGAAACATAAGCATGAGTCTTTTGAAATGTTTAGAACTTTTCAAAATGAAGTAAAAAATCAACTTGGTAAGACAATTAAAACGCTTCGATCAGATCGAGGTGGTGAATATTTGAACCAAGAATTTGACCAACATCTAAGATATTGTGGAATCGTTTCACAGTTGACTCCTCCAGGAACTCCACAATGGAATGGTGTTTCTGAAAGGAGAAATCGAACTTTATTAGATATGATTCGATCTATGATGGGTCAAGTAGATCTTCCTTTATCTGCCCGAATCTAGAGCCTGGGCTCTGATACCACCTGTATATTACAACTAGTGGGAGTATATTACAACTTGAGGAAACTCAAGTTCCACAAGATATCATTGAACCGCCTTTAGAGGCAATTTCAGAACCACAAACAGTTGTGGAGCCTGAAAATGTAACACAAGTCCAACGCAGATCTGATAGGATACATTGTCAGCCAGAGAGATATGGATTTCTTGTGACTGATGATAGTGAAGTTATGCTCATAGATCAAGATGAGCCTACTACCTATCAGGAAGCTGTGTCAGGTCCAGATTCAGACAAATGGCTTGGAGCCATGAATTCTGAGATGCAATCCATGTTTGATAACCAAGTTTGGTCTTTAATTGATCCTCCAGATGGTATTAAGACTATTGGTTGCAAATGGGTTTTCAAGAAGAAAACTGACATGGATGGAAATGTGCAAATCTACAAAGCAAGGCTTGTGGCTAAAGGTTTCAAGCAAACTCATGGTATAGACTATGATGAAACCTTTTCACCAGTTTCTATGCTTAAGTCTATTCAAATTTTCCTTGCCATTGCAGCATACTATGATTATGAGATATGGCAAATGGATGTCAAAACTGCTTTCCTTAATGGAAATTTACTCGAGGATGTGTACATGACACAACCTGAGGGTTTTGTAAATCCTGAAAATTCAAAGAAGGTTTGCAAGCTTCAAAGGTCAATCTATGGATTGAAGCAAGCATCTCGAAGCTGGAATCTTCGTTTTGATGAAACAGTTAAGAACTTTGGTTTCATCAAGAATGAAGACGAACCTTGTGTTTGCAAGATGGTTAATGGGAGTGCAGTAGTGTTTCTGGTCTTATATGTGGATGACATATTGCTTGTTGGGAACGATATCCCTACCTTGCAAAAGGTTAAGGCTTGGTTAGGGAATTCATTCTCAATGAAAGACTTGGGTGAGGCTACCTATATCCTTGGTATCAAGATCTATAGAGATATATCTAAAAGGATAATAGGCTTGAGTCAAAGTACATACATAGATAAAATGTTGAAGAGGTTCAACATGCATGAGTCCAAGAAAGGATTCCTGCCTAAGTCTCATGGCATTCATCTTAGCAAGAATCAATGTCCTCGGACATCTGATGAGCGAGATCGAATGAATAAAATTCCTTATGCTTCTGCTATAGGATCAATCATGTATGCCATGTTATGTACTAGACCAGATGTCTCATATCCATTGAGCACAACAAGTAGATATCAAGCTGTCCCTGGTGAAGGTCACTGGACAGCTGTCAAGAATATTCTTAAATACCTCAGAAGGACTAAAGATGTATTCTTGGTTTATGGATGTTTGGATGACAAGTTAGTTGTAAATGGTTACACAGATGCTAGTTTCCAAACCGACATAGATAATTTCAGATCGCAGTCCGGTTTTGTATTCACATTGAATGGTGGAGCTGTTAGTTGGAAGAGTTCAAAACAAAGAACTGTGGCTGATTCTACAACAGAGGCTGAGTATATAGCAGCATCAGATGCAGCTAAAGAAGCAGTTTGGTTGAAAAAGTTTATCACTGAGCTAGGAGTGGTACCTAGCATTGCAAATCCTGTGGACATTTATTGTGACAACAATGGTGCCATAGCACAAGCAAAAGAGCATAGGTCTCATCAGAGATCTAAGCATATACTCAGACGTTACCATCTCATTCGAGACATCATCGATAGAGGAGATGTCAAGATATGCAAAGTTGACACAAACGATAACATAGCGGATCCATTGACTAAGCCTCTCTCACGGGTCAAGCATGATCAGCACACTAGATCTATGGGTCTCAGATATTTTTAGGCCTAGTGCAAGTGGGAGATTGTTAGTGTATGTGCCCTAGGCCATGATTTGGATATTTATGTTATACATTTATTATTCATAAAAGAGGTTTTATTATCATTATTGTTGGTTAGTATGTTACACAATTTTGATATATGTCCCTGATTCATTATTGTTATAGAGATAAAATAATTTATAATCAGTATGAGTATTGATTCGATAATCATGAGATGATTATGTGTATGGTGATACAAAACAATTTCATAGATACTTGTTAGAGAACAGTGTATTGGATAGACCCATCATGAGATTACTACATGGATTAGCGTCATAAGTAAATCTCATGATAGTCGTGTTTTAATCCTTTGACTTGAGATTGTCATAGTTTCCAACATAAGGACTATTATATTTTGACATGATCAAACTTATCCGTAACTGGATAATAATAAAGATCATGATTGAATGTGATAGAAATTATGTAGAGGATATTGAACAATCAAGATAGGATTTGTCCCTCTCTTTTGAGAGAGATATCTTTGGGCCCCTCGATTAGTGAGACTATGAAATGCATGGCCGTGCTCAAATGAATTGATAGTGTGATCAATATCATTTGTTTTATCAGTCTACTTAGAGATCGAGTAATCATATGTTTGAACAGTATAAGTATGACGCTGACCATGACTTATGTTCAAACTAGATATCGTGTGACAAAGGGATTAATGCATGTACTATTATTAGGCTAGTTGGACTTTACTCGTATTAATTGGGTAGTCGTAATGTCTTGCTAGAGACCAATTACGACTTGTTGGTTTAATGGAGATTTAACTTACTGCCAATTAATATGGGCCTATCGGGTCACACACAAGAATGCGTATGGGCTGATATTAATAATATTGATATTAGATATTTATTATTATTATTATTATTATTATTATTATTATTATTATTATTATTATTATTATTATTATTATTTTCGTTTATATATATATATATATATATCATCAGATAATAACAATAGGATCCATATCTGATATGGATTTTGTTTGGTTTTATCTAATCCTAACAGAATCCGTATTTGGTACGGATTATGATTGGCATTAACCAATCCGATCTGGAATCGGATTTTGATATCTATATATATGTATATAGCTTCTGTGTCTCGTACACAACAGAGAACAGGAAAACGAAACCCTAGAATCGTTTTTTGAGAAAAGCCGAGTTCTTCAGCCGCGCCATTTCAAGAGCTAGCACTCCAGGCGGAAGCATTTGTGTGGATACCGACAGAGGATGATCGTACAATCGCACCTCCTACGTTCACACGTTCTACGTCTGCAGATTTCGAATCTATAGAGGTATGGTTTTTGGTTTCTTTCATCGAATTAAACGAACAACATGGATCCTTGGTAGGAAATCAGAGATCAAGTTTTGTTTTTCCGCTGCGCGTTTTGCAGTGATCTCGTTGGATTTCCTAACAGTTACATCATACGTACCTCAAACTAACCATTACGCATTTTGATTAAGATCCCAATTCTCGGACGCGGTGTTACAGTCAATCATGACGTCATTTGCCCCTGATATCCTCCCCCTGGACTAGACATCAGGCAGAACACCATACAGAACATCATAGACCAAACAGAAAAGGTAGAGATCCCTTGTCCCGGACAAGGTGTTACACTCAGCCAACAGAACATGCATATACAGAAAGGCAAAGAACCCTTGTCTCTGACAAGGTGTTACACTCAGCAATCATGTATAAGTCGTATGGAATCATTCTTCTCATGGTACGATTCTTTAATCATGAAAACTTTAAAACATTTCTTACAACAATCGTTTCGTAAAGGTGTACGTAGATTAAACTCATTGGTTTTGAAATCATGATGACAATATGCGTATGATAATTCTTGGTTTTTGGACTGATTCCAAGACCATATAACACTCAGCTCCTAATGTCTCATATTCACATAATGGTCATATCCGGTGTTGTGTAAATTGACCCTTTTTGATTTTCTTTTAAGGGGCTCGTTTTTAGGTGATTAAACAGCCCTTATACCTCATTGTTATTTTATTAATAAACTCCATTCTTATTTGCATTTAGAACTTTCCAAAACAGCCCTTATGCCATTATTCTTAAAGTGGGAATGGCCAAAAAGCCCAAATGTCTAAATTTCGGTCAATGGGCCAAAACAGCCCCCTTTTTGTAATTTATCCTTTTTCGTGATTATTACTTTGTTCACTCAATGGATTATCGTATATCCCATGTACTTTTATGCATACAAACATATGAATACAAGCATTTAAATGAAACCATCACATTGGTGTCAAAAAGGCCTAATGGTCGAAACTCCATAAACTCACCATCATTAATTTGTCCATCTTGTGCATGTATGCAAATTGTAACATGATAACATTAATTTGTACTATATCCTACCATGGATAAACATAACATGATGATGCATACATTTCATAAATCAATCATATCTGGCTTGCAACAAAACTACATCTCATAAGTATAATCTTAGGGTGCACATTGTGATGATGTTAGTATCATCAATACATTCAAGTTCATAGAGGAACAATCATACATGCAACTATACCTTCTTAGACTATGGTCATCAAAACAAACATCATGAAGATGGTGTTGAATCCATGGTCTTTGATGAAGGCTCAAAACAGCCCCATCTAGGAAGGCAACCGGGACATATATGATGTTATCATCAAAATGAAAGATTTTGTGACATGCATTGTAGTATATTTTATATTGTACCACGGACATGCTATTATATGATCATAACCATGCAATTGAGCTTTTAAACATATTTAAATGAGACATTAATAGTCATCCCTAATGCACATAAGGAGTTGATGTTCTAAAGAGGTTCTTAGTACACTTTTCAAGAAAGTGTACTCATTCGCCTTCATTTTGTATAAAAGATGAGACATGCATGTTTGCCCTTCATTTCTTAGGTTATACATGTCCCCTAGGGGCTGTCCACCCAAAATGTTTTGCCATGCATGTCCAATTTGAAGACCATCTTAACCATACTCATGAACTATACAAGAAACATACACATGCATACACAATCTAAACATGCAAGTACACTTTTCATAACATAGCGATATAAGCTTCATTTTAGCATATGCATGCATAATCCATTCTTTGATATGAACATAAGAGACTCATTTTTAAACATTCTTGAAGAAGCCAAGAAGAATACTTGCCTTTGACACTTGAATCTTACACTTTGTGGTGAAAGATTTCTTCTTTGGTGAGGCTTGAGGGTACCCGGCCTTGAGGGCCAAAAAGGATAAAATAATTAGTCTTTCATGAAAGGAATGAGAGTATGAATGTTCTAAAATTCAATCTAGGTGAACCTTACCTTGGATGGTTTGAAACTATCTCACTTGACTAACTAAAGAACTCCTCCTTCCTCCTTAGTGAAGCTCTCAGTCGATGGCCTAAATTGGAAGGAATGGTGGAGCTTTGAAAAAAATAGATGATGTAATGTGGTTGTAGAAAAGAGAGAGAGATTCCTACCTTTGATTAGGAGCTTGGTGCTTGCTTCAAAATGAAAGGCTTCCTTGCTCCCTTGGCTTGGAACTCACAGTTGGAAGGATGAACGTGGAGGATGGAGGAAGTTTCTTTCTAGAAAGATGGAAAGGTGTGTAAGAAGATTTGAGGTGAGGGAGTGAGAGGAGTGCGAATGAAATGGGTTTTTCTTGGAGTTTCTTATTTTATACCCCCTCTAAGCTTGGCCAAAATTCTTGTATAGTGGGGAAAATGATTGGTTTTCTCGGTTGAAAGAGTGGGTGGAGAGAAAAAGTAATTGCATGAAGGATGATTGGGGAAACCTTTGCATGGTGTAAGAAAAGGTGATGGGTAGGGAATGTTTGTTTTAGGATAAGTTGTCTTACAAGATGAAATCTTATTCCTCTTACCCAAGCTTTGGCCGAAATTTTAGATAGTGGAGAGGAATGATTACATTTTTGGTTACGGAAGGGTGATTGTAAGGAAAGAAATCTTGCATGAAATATGATTGGAGGGAAAATAGTAGTGTAAGAGAATGAGGTGATGTGAGTGATAGAAGACTGCATCTTGCAAGTGGGAATTATTTTTATCTTCCAATCCCCCCTTAGCCGAGCTTTGATAGCAGGAAAAAGGGAATTGATTTTGTTTATTGTGATGGAGAAGTGGATGTGTAAGAAAAGGAAGCCATGCATGAATTCTTAGTGGGAAAGAATTAGAGTGTGTAAGAGTATAACATGATGGCTTATGTAAGACAACTTATCTTACTTCCTAGCCTTGGCCGGCTTATTGGGGTGGGGTGCAAGTGGTAGTGATTTTACCATTTTGTCCTTGATTTATTTCTTTAAAGGTAATTTTCTTTTTTTCCTTTATTTAATTCCTAAATAAAATTTGTACAATTTATGTATATGCATTATTAATTATTCTTGCACATATTAAGTTAATTCTTAGTAGTTCCTAAGTTTTAGTTTAGGTAACCTATATTGTACCAAGTGCAGTACAACGATCGCACTTAAATTCTGTCGTAATTCCTTCGTCGTCTTTATCACTAACCCAGGGTGCGGGCCATAAAAATCCTCCCATCTTATAAAAAGTTTCGTCCTCGAAACCTAAGTGTTTAGTCGTAATCTACTGCTTACTATCTCCCTACTGATTTCCTCCCTAATACATGTTACGAGCATTTCTCAAAGTATTGACTTGACCCTCGATCATGTTTTTCTAAGATCGTAACTTAGGGCTTTGGCTCTGGTCTTTATTTACCTACTTATGGGGTACCTATCTACCGTTGAGGCCTGTGTATAAAGTATTCTCACCCCCGCACTTTGTTAGTTATCCTTCCTATATAGATACATTGACTACCATTAACCAAGCAAAGCAACGATTTTGAAAACTCTGGTCTATATTAAATTGCACAACTTCTCATACCTGCTGCCGCGACCGGTGTCCTAAAATCTCTGGCCGTGCACCTCTCAAACCTGCATGTCCGTCCATGAGGGTCCTTCCTGGTGTCGCGCTCTTCTCCCTCTGTGACATTCTCTTACCCGATGTCCTATTTCACCATATCCCAATCAAGTATCTGTCCCTAAACGGCATTCACCTGTATGCCGTTTCCAACATTGTGGGCATCTCGGAATTGCAGCTGCCCGTAGTGAGTATGGGCACCATCTTCCAGTCAAAATTTCCCTACTCCTTTTCTCACGATCTAATGACGCGATAACTCGTTCCGCTCTATAGCAGTTGTTTAACAATCTCTCAAAAGTATCAGAGTGTGTACCAATCATCCAATTCCGAACCTGAGTGTTTAGGCCACGCCTAAACCTCATCATATTAAGTGCCTTATCACTCATTACTTCTGGAACATATCGGCCCAGATTGGCGAAACACCGAAAGTATTCGAAAACTGAAGTGCCGATCTCTTGCTCTAGGATAACAAATTCCCTTACCCTCTGTGTATTCAATGTCGGGGATAGATAGAAGATGCAAAATTCCTCTACGAAATCTTCCCATGCTACAGGTTGAGGCAAAGGCTGAATATATATTATCCACCACTATCTAGCTCTACCAATAAAAAATGGTCGTATAATCTGCATTTTAACTTCTGCAGGCACTTGTACCAATCGAAAACCCTCTTCTACCTCGTCTAGCCATTTTTTTGCCTCATCCGAATCTGGTACCCCATGAAAGTTAGAAATTCGGATACGCACTAACAGCCCATAGTAATACATGCTGCTTCTCTGCGTCTGAGATTGTGGTTGAGACTGAGAAGGTATAGCTACTTGGGCCCGAGCTGTCTGGGTCTTCGATGTTCCGCCTATCTGACTCAGTTGGTATAAGGCCTCAGTGAATCTGTAGAGAGGGTGCCAGAGGCTGTGTGACATGTGTCTGTGGCGTCCAAAACTGCTCAGAAGCTGGGGCCAACCCGGGTGATAGCGGTGATGGCTTGTAACTACCAGATCGTGATGTCATCCTACGGAAATCGTTACATTACCGTTATTAGTTTTCATAAAGCATATAAAGTCCACTTTAAAATTCAAGTTATGCTCAAGGTTGTACTTTATAGGACGTTCTAAGGAATTTATACTAAGGCTGACTTACTCAATCTAAGATCATTCTTAAAATCTAAGATCATAGTCTGTGTGCTTGTTGTTGTTTATCTTATGTTGCCCGCTGTGGATCTAGAGCCTCGGCTCTGATACCACCTGTAGCGCCCCACCTGGGACTAGGGTCTTGACACGATGCACCCATCGTACTCTACTACAAGAAGCGCAAGGCGTCGATAACGTTTATGTAAACATCGTCATGATATGTATCGAATAGCAGAAGCATCATAACATAAGCAAAAATAATCGACATAAGTACAAACTATTACATCCAAAGTAGTGTCATAAGTACATTACTGGGACAAAACATCTTACATACAGAGCTGAATAACAAAATACAAAAAATTCCACTGCAGTCTACTAATCAGCTATCCACGCGAAGTCTCGAGGCTCATCCTCTAGGAACTCTGGCACAAGGTTCTATGGGTCTACACGACAAAATAAAGGGTGAGTGATAACGAATCGTTCAACAAGTATTTTTGTCTAGATTCGTCCAGTGGATCATACATGGGGATTGGGGTAGTGGAGATAATACAGTGAAACACAGAATAACTAACACGCATGGAAATAATAACCAAAGCATTTAACATAGAGAAACAATACAGTAAACCAGACAGATACATTAACATGTAAATAAATAACATTTACAGAACATATCTAGAGAAACAATATCGTGAATCAAATAGATACATTATTTAACATCTTTACCTTAGTATATAGTCTGTATTATTCTTGCGTACAGTCTTTTAGGTTTAGTTTTATGTACTTGCTTGACCATACTTGTCAACATATAAAGGAAGTCATGACCTAAGGGTACTAAGAGCTCATGGAACATGTTCATGATGCATGCATGGTAATACCTTCAGAAAACATATCATTTCGCATAATCATGATCTTGACAGAAACATGAGTTGGCTATAACACTTTTCGTAACATAAGAATGGTACCCACAACATGCCAAATGATCCCCGAGTTGCCTTTAGTACTGCTATGGATCCCAATGGTCCAACGATGGTGTTACATCATACATACCTCAAACTAACAGTTACGCGTTATGACTGAGATCCTGATTCTCGGACGCGGTGTTACAGTCAATCACAACGTCATTTGCCCTTGATATCCTCCCCATGGACCAAACATCAAGCAAAACACCATACAGAACATCATATACCTAACAAAAAACGCAGAGATCCCTTGTCCCGGACAAGGTGTTACACTCAGCCAACAGAACATGCATATACAGAAAGGCAGAGAAATGTTGGGTGCAGCAATTGTCCTATGGTGCGTAGGCCGTGTTGGCCAAGTCACAGTCGAATGCCGTAGGCACTTGTGTGTGTTGAATGCACTATAAGGCTAGGGTATGTGTATCTTCTATCACCAATTGGTTTTGGGAGAGTTGATAGCGCCTCGGGTCCTACAAGTGGTATCAGAGTAAAGGCACACTCACGAGAAGAGGATCCAACGATCTTTGTGAGATGGCAACCACTAGTTACAAAACTGAGCAAGAAGGAATGTCAACCGTAAGACCTCCTCTTTTCGATTGTGAGTCTTTTATACAATGGAAACTAATGAAACTTTTCTTTATGACCATTGCTATAGACTTGTGCTCAATTATAGAAGATGGTCCTTTTGTCCCTTCTAAGTTATCTAATGTTGATGGTGTCACACTAGAAGTCATAAAACCGAAACAAGAATACACTGGTGATGACAAAATTATAACAACACATTACAAGGTTATAAACCGAAAATTGTCGTATACCGAAACTTCGCCAACGTGTCACGTACTTGCCATATAAAGATGGCCAGCCCCTATACTCAAAAATGGCCAAAACTTTTGTGGCTCAAATGTTAAAATCAGCCATTAAATCATTCCATGTTGGCGCACATAAATCACCCACAATTAAGGCCAAATTGTGGAGATTTCAAATTCATTTTTTTGTCACATGGGGCGCCTATATCTCAGACATTAGAGCTGAATATTTAATTTATTTTATGTATATTATGTGTGACATAATATATATAACATGTACAAAAGTTTGAATCTAATCGGAGAAAAATCGTGTAATCGACGATAATCGAAAATTCGGTTTTCTACAAACATAACACATGGAACGCTTTTGGCATGACATGTAACATGTATCTAGACACTTTTTACACATTAAAGATATGTTAAAGTGTACTAGAATATTCAAATAAGGGCTGATTACAATTTACCATATGTGTGTAATTATTATGCATTATTTTACAAAGTTTACCAAAATGAAATTCAGCACATGTTGGAGACTTCATACATGCCTACTACATGCTAGATGAAGCCTATGTGGAGCTTAGTTGGCATCTCAATTGGTGGAGAATATGACACACAAGGTTAATGACACAAAAGAAGGAGCTACACAAGGTAACAATTCAAACATTTGGAAAATGTAACACATGCTGAAAATTCAGCATGTGCTACTAAGAGGTGGGCGATTGTTTGGCTCTTGATGGTGGCAAATTTGCTTCCCAAAATTGAAAGGATTAGTTGATAATTATTTGACAACATTTTGAACTTTTTTGGGCACATGTTTTGCATTTTATTCTAAGATTTTACAGCTACCTAAATGATGACATGTTGGACCAATCATGAAGTGCCAAGTAAGCAAAGCCAAGTCATCCATCCAATCAAAATGTGCCAAGTAAGCAAGATGGTGTCATATTTACACAAGACAATCTTCCAAGGACATAAAAGAGATTTCTAAAGAAGGGACGGAGCCCGGGGGGCCAAGGTTGAATAAAAAGAGGAGAGGTAGAGCAAAAAAAAGCAAGACAACTCTCATTGTCTCTCAAGTGCAAAAGGATCAACTATTGTCTTATTCTACATTTCTTTCTACTTCTTTCTCTCTCAAGCCTATTGTTCTTATATTCTACATATTGAATAGGCTTTGATTAGACCACCATACACGTTTCATTTGTTGTAAAAGTATTGATCAAGGTGTGATCAAACCTTCATCCGTTCAGTGGTGGTGTTCGTGATCGGTGGGATTGATTGTATTGTTTGTGATTGGTGTGTAACTCCAGCAACCCTTCTGGTAAGGTGTTATATTGAATTTATTGATAACCGAGGAAGTTGTTGTAGGATCTGCAAGGAACCACTAGAAGAGGGGGGGTTGAATAGTGGGTGCGGAAAATGTGGTTTTTAAAATTTGTTTAAAACCAAAAACCCAACTTCTGAAAACAGTTTCTGTTTTCAGGACCAGTTTTAAAACGTTTTGAAAACTAGGTTGTAGGCCTTCAAAAATTCTGAAATTTGGAGAGAACTTAGACTCAGATGTTATGAGTATCTCCTAAAAATTTCAGATTTAAATTCAACCTCTAACCCCTTGAAAATTCGTTGGTAGTCAGATTGCGCAAATCTGCCAGAACCGATACACTGATTTGCAAAATTAACTCCTATTTGTACACAACTCCAAATGCTCTGAAAATTTAACCACTAACCCCTTATATGTTATATTTAAATGTGTTGAAACAGTTTTGAAAAATTCTTTTGGGAAGTTAGTCAAATACGATCAAAGTCTCAACCTTTGCAAGCCTAAAAATCAGACTGCACTAGTCTCAGAACTTTGGGCGTTTGAATGACTTATACTTGTCCAAAAGGGTTGAAACTTGCGCCAAAAGAACCCTAGAACGTGTGGTTATATTTTCTGAAAGTTTTGTGATTTTTGAAATTCGTTTACTATTTTTACGAACGTGATTAAAAATAGTAAACAGTGCTGAAACATAAAATCAGTGCTGAAAGTAAATGACACCAAGAATTTTATACTGGTTCGGTTATCAACAACCTACTCCAGTCTTCAAGGAACACCTTCCTTGGTTCACACTAATCACACAACTCAAAAACACCTTAACATAGGGTTGATGGAGTTACACACCAACTCCAACCCTTTACAAACCTTGTATGTTCAATACATTTCGCACGAACACCACCACCTAGCAAGAATGAAGATTGATCACACCTTGATCAATCTTTTACAAAGATAAAGAGTATGTGGTGGTATGATACAAGACTATTCAAGGATAAGAATATAAGTACAATAGGCTTTCAAGAAGAAAAAACGAAAGAGAATGTAGAAGAAGAAGGCTAGAACACTTTTGATCTTTGAATGTGCAACTCTTGTTCTTGTTCTTGTTTTGCTCTTCTTCCTTCCTTTTTAACATGTAATGGCCGACCCCTATTGCTCTTCCCCCTCTTGAAAATTGTCTTCTAAGTCCTTGGGAGAATGTAAGACATCATTGTGACATGGTCTTGCTTACTTCTCACCTTCTCATTGGATGATCACTTAAGCTTTTGCTTACTTGACACTCATTGATTGGTTGGATGTTGTCATCACTTGATGACTAGACAAATCTGAGAATAAAACTTAAAACATGTGCCAAAACAATCATAAAAACATTGCCAATTATCCCAAAATCAATCCCACATAATTTGGAGAACAAATTGGTCTCATTCATGACCATAAAATCGGCCAACTCATTCCTTCACATGCTGAAATTTTCAGCATGTGCAATATTCTAGACATATACAAAATATTTCCGTAGTAGTATTATATCAATCCCTAGAAAATGAAGAGCCAAATATATCACAATTAAGATGCAATTTTCGGCCACTATTCACATGTGCTGAAAATTTTCAGCATGTGTTGCATTTTTGAAATCTTTCCTTGTGTGTTGCCCCCTTCAAAGTCACCCATCATGTGTGGCTTATTTTCCACCAATTAAAATGACAAATAAGTGTCAAATAAGCTCCACCTAAGCTCCATCATGGCTGAAGTGGCGTGTGATATGGCATATACATGTGCTGAATTTATTTTTGCAAACTTTGTAAAATAGTGCACATTTAATAATACACACATGTTATATTCCAATCAGCCCTTAATTTAATTTTCTAGAACACTTTAAGATGTATAACATATGTAAAAAGTGTCTAGATACATGTCACATGATGTACCAAAAATGTTCCATGTGTTGTGTACGCAGAAAACCGAATTTTCGATATTTATCGATTACCCGATTTTTCTCTAATTTAAATTCCAACTTTTGCACATGTTATATATATTATGTTATACATAATATATATAATATATACTTTAAATCTCAGCACTTGGCTGGTCTAAAGTGGTACCATTAATATGTGACAAAATTAAACTTGGAATCTTCACATTTTGGCCTTAATGTGGGGTGATTTGTGTGTGCCAACATGGAAAGTATTTTTGGCTGAAAATATAGTCATGTGCACGAAATTTTTATCAATTTTTGAAGTATAGGGGCTGGCCATTTATTTATGGCAAGTACGTGACACGTTGGCGAAATTTCGGTATTCGTCTGATACGACAATTTTCGGTTTAGAACCTTTTATCGTGTCGTATTTGATTTGTCATCACCATATCTTATATCATATGATATAAGACCTGAATATACTCATAAATATGAGTTAAGTATAGTGTTGTGACGTTAACATACGTACGTGAAATATATAACATGTCGGTAGTACGTTGGAATACATGTGTATGTGCCTTTTTCAAAAATCTGAAAATATATGTAATATATATGTATATGGCGTGTCACATTAAAGAGGGGAGGAGGATAAAACTTTCCTTCCTTAGCTTTGTTGCCTTTGTGCCTTTTCCAAATGTGGCTTCCTTTAATGAACTACTTAGTTTAATAAACTAAGTACTTCACTTAATGAACTAGTTTAGTTCATTGATGATGGCACCTGAAAATAGCATAAACACAACAAATGTTTGCCATATGATGTAAGCTTTAACGCTTCATGGCTCGTTAGTACGGCAACATAATATATAAGCTAAATAAGGCAAGTAATAGCAAAGTATCATACATGTACACGTTTGTATATATATCATGCATGTTTTATCTTATGCTCGTTTTTGTGCACATTTAAATCATGTATTTGAAAATCACTCAAACCCCTTTTTCTCTACAGTTGTCCTCCAAGGGTCATTTAACCGAACCAGTATAAAATCCTTGGTGTTGTTACTTTCAGCACTTTACTTTCAGTTTTCAGCATTTTGCATCATTTTCATTGCAAGAGTAAAAATAGTAAACGAATTTAAAAAATTGTAAAATTTTGGAAAAACATAGCCACACCTCTTAAGTTTCATTTGGCGCAAGTTTCAACCCATTTGAACAAGTATAAATCAATCAAACTTTAATAGTTCTGAGACTAGTGCAATCTGATTTTCAGACTTACAAAGGTTGAGACCATCAATGTATTTGACATACTTCCCAATGGAATTTTTCAAAACTGTTTCAACCCCTTTAAATAAATATATTTAGGGTCTTGTCATTAAATTTTCAGACCATTTAGAGTCTCCAATCAATTGGAATAAAATTTTCAAATCGGAGTACTGTTTTTGGCAGATTTGCGCAATCTGACCAAAAACATATTTTCAAATGGTTAGGAGTTGAATTTTAATTTGAAATTTTTATGAGATACTGAGAACATCTGAGAGTAGAATCTCACCAAATTTTGGAATTTTTGGAGGTCTGTAACTAGGTCTTTAAATCTTTTCAAATCAGGATCTGAAAACAGGAATTGTTTTCAGAAGTGAGGTTTTTTGTTTAAACGTTTTTAAAAACCAAATTTTCCGCACCCACTATTCAACCCCCCTTTTAGTGGTGCTATACAGGTCCTACATAAAGGGACTATTCAAGTCAAAGAGTCTAAAATAAATATGCTTATGTCCGCTCTTGAGTCTTTTAAATTATTGCCAAATAAATCTATTGTTGATATGGACTTATGCTTGACTAACATCTATAATTCTGTTGAGTCTTTTGACAAAACTTTTTCTACACAGGAAAAGGTTCAAAAGGTGCTAAGAAGTCTCCCATCCGAACGGGATTCAAAAGTCACTACAAGCGAAGAAAGTAAGGATACTAAATCAATAAAGATGGAGGAATTAATTGGATCATTGAAGGTATATGAAAACAAACTCATTTTAAGAAATTCTGAATATACTTCTAAACATGATAAGGCTATAGCATTTAAATCAAATGAATACGTCTCTACCTCTTATGATCGTATAGATGATAGTGACACAGATTCCGATGATGAAGATCTAATCATGATGACAAAAAGATTAAGAAAGATCATGAGAAAATCGATTAAAAACAAACATAAGACTACTTCATCTAAGAATCATAGAAATAAAAATAATGAAGACATAAAGTGCTATGAATGTAGAAGACTTGGACACTTGTCATATGATTGCCCGAACAAGGACAAACAAATGAACAAAAACTATGACAAGGATCAGACAAAAACTAGACTCGTCTCAGAACCTAAATAAAGGAGAAGAGCCTTGAAAGCCTCTACTTGGAGTGATTCATTTGACTCTGAGGCTGATGATACCGAAGAACAAATAGCACAAGTATGTTTTACATCTAAGGCATCAAATGAGGTATCTTGTGACTCTGATTTTGATTTGAGCTTTCTTATGATGATTTGTTTGTTGAATATCTTAAATTACATAAGTTTGCTAAGAATCTTGCAAAAGAAAAGAAACGCTTAATTGAATACAAGAAATTGTTAGAATCCTCTAACACAACTCTTGTATCTCAATTAAACGATTCCAAGTAAGAGTCGTCATGCACAATTAATGCATTGAAATCAGAGATCTCATCATTGACAACATAAAATAATGAAATGAAATCCAAGATTTCAAATTTGAAATCAAGGAATGCAGATCTAGAAAAAATGGTGAAACAGTTTGATACAGGTACAAATATGCTAGATCGCATCATTTCTTCACAAAACATGATAGCGATAAAAATGGATTAGGATACGTTGAGAAAAACGAGACACTAAATAAATCAACCAAATTCATTCCATCTAAGAAATAGATGCGTCCAAGATATTTGTGGCGCCTAAGAAGACATCTAGACCCCCTATGTCATCTAATCATGCTTCTTCTTCATATCATACGAGATATAATTATGTGCCATATAGATATGAAAAGAAACCATTGATGCATCCACGACATTCATTCAACAAAAATGCATCTAGATCACACACCATGCACAGCAACACAAGTGGTGTCAGAGCCAAGGTCACGGGTTCGATTCCCAGCGGCAGCAATTGCTGAGGGGGAGATTGTTGGGTGCAACAATTGTCCTGGCCCAAGGCCAATTGCACTCCCACCTAATGTCTATTATATTGTGTCTTCATCTCTTTTCTCACCTTTTGGAAGACCTAGGAAGGTCATCCAAATTTGGGTACTAAAAGGGACATTTGCAAAGGGTTGAATAAATAACCCTTAAGGGTGCACTTGAAATGCATGAGTTTTGTTGACATATTATAAACCACTATTTCTTTCTTACATGTACTTTTTATATTATTTACAAAATAAAGAGGGAGATAAAGTGCAAGATTTAAGGGGGGGAGAGAGTGATTTAACGGGGAGAAAGAGAATGATTGCAAAATTCAAGAGGAAGACAATTAAAAATTCAAAATTCGAATTTGTGCTCGATTGGAGGGGGAGCGGTCATACTTAAATCATGAACTAAGGTTATTTTATAAATCATCAAAAGGGCGAGATTGTTGAGAAAAAAGATTGAGTGATTCACAAATACATGATTTAAATACTACGTGTTTGAGAAATGCATGGCAAAAAGAGATTAAGTATGAATGCAAGAGCAATGCAACTTCTTTTAAAAGGATTGAGTAAAAGTGAATCAAGTTACGAGTCTAATTACTCTAGTGCTCAAGAGATGTGGAGAATTCTTGAGATGAAACATGAAGGGACTAGTCAAGTCAAAGAGTCTAAAATAAATATGCTTATGTCCACTCTTGAGTCTTTTAAATTATTGCCAAATGAATTTATTGTTGATATGGACTTACGCTTGACTAACATCTAAAATTCTGTTGAGTCTCTTGGCAAAGCTTTTTCTACACAGGAAAAGGATCAAAAGGTGCTAAGAAGTCTTCCATCCGAATGGTATTCAAAAGTAACTGCAATCGAAGAAAGTAAGGATACTAAATCAATAAAGATGGAGGAATTAATCGGATCATTGAAGGTATGTGAAAACAAACTCATTTTAAGAAATTCTGAATCTACTTCTAAACATGATAAGGCTATAGCGTTTAAATCAAATGAATACGTCTCTACCTCTTATGATCGTATAGATGATAGTGACATAGATTCCGATGATGAAGATCTAATCATAATGGCTAAAAGATTAAGAAATATCATGAGAAAATCGATTAAAAACAAAACATAAGCCTACTTCATCTAAGAATCATAGAAATAAAAATAATGAAGACATAAAGTGCTATGAATATGGGAGACTTGGACATCTGTCATATGATTTCCCGAACAAGGACAAACAAACAAACAAAAACCATGACAAGGATCAGACAAAAACTAGACTCGTCTCAGAACCTAAACAAAGGAGAGGAGCCTTCAAAGCCTCTACTTGGAGTGATTCATCTGACTCTGAGACTGATGATACCGAAGAACAAACGGCACCAGTATGCTTTACATCTAAGGCATCAAATGAGGTATCTTCTGACTCTGATTGATTCTGAGCTTTCTTATGATGATTTGTATGTTGAATATCTTAAATTACATAAGTTTGCTAAGAATCTTGCAAAAGAAAAGAAACTCTTAATTAAAGACAAGAAATTGTTAGAATCCTCTAACACAAGTCTTATATCTCAATTAAACGATTCAAAATAAGAGTCGTCATGCACAATTAATGCATTGAAATCAGAGATCTCATCATTGACAACAAAAAAATAATAAAATGAAATTCGAGATGTCAAATTTGGAAATTAAGGAATGCAGATCTAGAAAAAATGGTGAAATAGTTTAACACTGGTACAAACATGCTAGATCACATCATTTCTTCACAAAAACATGATAGCGACAAAAACGGATTAGGATACGTAGAGAAAAACGAGACACTAAATAAATCAACCAATTTCATTCAATCTAACAAAATAGATGCATCCAAGATATATGTGGCGCCTAAGAAGACGCCTAGACCCCCCTATGTCATCTCATCATGCTTCTTCTTGATATTATACGAGATATAATAATGTGCCATATAAATATGAAAAGAAACCATTGATGCATACACGACATTCATTCAACAAAAATGCATCTACATCACGCACCATGCACACCAACACAAGTGGTATCAGAGCCAAGTTCACGGGTTCGATTCCCAGCGGCAGCAATTGCTGAGGGGGAGATTGTTGGGTGCAGCAATTGTCCAATGTGCGTAGACCGTGTGATCTAAGTCACAGTCGAATGCCGTGGGTGCTTGTGTGTGTTGAATGCACTATAAGGCTAAGGTATTCGCATCTTCTATCACCAATTAGTTTTGGGAGAGTTGGTAGCGCCTCAGGTCCTACAAGAACCCTTGTCCCTGACAAGGTCTTACACTCAGCCATCATGCATAAGTCGTATGTAATCATTCTTCTCATGGTACGATTCTTTAATCATGAAAACTTTAAAACATTTCTTGCAATAATCATTTCGTAAAGGTGTACGTTGATAAAACTCATGGGTTTTGAAATCATGAGGACAATATGCGTATGATAATTCTTGGTTTTTTGACTGGTTCCAAGACCATATAACACTCAGCGCCTAAAGTCTTTTATTCACATAATGGTCATATCCGGTGTTGTGTAAATTGACCATTTTGCCCTTTTTGATTTTCTTTTAAGGGGGCTCGGTTTTAGGTGATTAAACAGACCTTAATGGTGACTTATACCTCATTGTTATTTTATTAATATACTCCATTCTTATTTGCATTTATAACTTTCCAAAACATCCATTATGCCATTATTCTTAAAGTGGGAATGGCCAAAAAGCCCAAATGTCTAAATTTCGGTCAATGGGCCAAAACAGCCCCCTTTTGTAATTTATCTTTTTTCATGATTATTACTTTGTTCACTCAATGGATTATGGTATATCCCATGTACTTTTATGCATACAAACATATGAATAGAAGCATTTAAATGAAACCATCACATTGGTGCCAAAAAGGCCTAATGGCCGAAACTCCATAAACTCACCATCATTAATTTGTCCATCTTGTGCATGTATGCAAATTGTAACATGATCACATTAATTTGTACTATAGCTTACCATGGATAAACATAACATGATGATGCATACATTTCATAAATCAATCATATCTGGCTTGCAACAAAACTACATCTCATAAGTATAATCTTAGGTGTGCACATTGTGATGATGTTAGTATCATCAATACATTCAAGTTCATAGAGGAACAATCATACATGAAACTATACCTTCTTAGACTATGGTCATCAAAACAAACATCATGAAGATGGTGATGAATCCATGGTCTTTGATGAAGGCTCAAAACAGCCCCATCTAGGAAGGCAACCGGGACATATATGAAGTTATCATCAAAATGAAAGATTTTGTGACATGCATTGTAGTATATTTTATATTGTACCACAGACATGCTATTATATGATCATAACCATGCAATTGAGCTTTTAAACATATTTAAATGAGACATTAATAGTCATCCCTAATGCACATAAGGAGTTGATGTTCTAAAGAGGTTCTTAGTACACTTTTCAAGAAAGTGTACTCATTCGCTTTCATTTTGTATAAAAGATGAGACATGCATGTTTGCCCTTCATTTCTTAGGTTATACATGTCCCCTAGGGGCTGTCCACCCAAAATTTTTTGCCATGCATGTCCAATTTGAAGACCATCTTAACCATACTCATGAACTATACAAGAAACATACACATGCATACACAATCTAAACATGCAAGTACACTTTTCATAACTTAGCGATATAAGCTTCATTTTAGCATATGCATGCATGATCCATTCTTTGATATGAACATAAGATACTCATTTTTAAACATTCTTGAAGAAGCCAAGAAGAATACTTGCCTTTGACACTTGAATCTTACACTTTGTGGTGAAAGATTTCTTCTTTGGTGAGGCTTGAGGGTACCCGGCCTTGAGGGCCAAAAATGATAAAATAATTAGTCTTTCATGAAAGGAATGAGAGTATGAATGTTCTAAAATTCAATCTAGGTGAACCTTACCTTGGATGGTTTGAAACTATCTCACTTGACTAACTAAAGAACTCCTCCTTCCTCCTTAGTGAAGCTCTCAGTCGATGGCCTAAATTGGAAGGAATGGTGGAGCTTTGAAAAAAATAGATGATGTAATGTGGTTGTAGAAAAGAGAGAGAGATTCCTACCTTTGATTAGGAGCTTGGTGCTTGCTTCAAAATGAAAGGCTTCCTTGCTCCCTTGGCTTGGAACTCACAGTTGGAAGGATGAACGTGGAGGATGGAGGAAGTTTCTTTCTAGAAAGATGGAAAGGTGTGTAAGAAGATTTGAGGTGAGGGAGTGAGAGGAGTGCGAATGAAATGGGATTTTCTTGGAGTTTCTTGTTTTATACCCCCTCTAAGCTTGGCCAAAATTCTTGTATAGTGGGGAAAATGATTGGTTTTCTCGGTTGAAAGAGTGGGTGGAGAGAAAAAGTAATTGCATGAAGTATGACTGGGAAACCTTTGCATGGTGTAAGAAAAGGTGACGGGTAGAGAATGTTTGTTGTAGGGTAAGTTGTCTTACAAGGTGAAATCTTATTCCTCTTACCCAAGCTTTGGCTGAAATTTTAGATAGCAAAGAGGAATGATTACATTTTCGGTTAGGGAAGGGTGACTGTAAGGAAAGAAATATTGCATGAAATGTGATTGAAGGGGAAATAGTAGTGTAAGAGAATGAGGTGATGTGAGTGATAGAATAATGTGTCTTGCAAGTGGAAATTATTTTTGTCTTCTAATCCCCCCCTTAGCCGAGATTTGATAGTAGCAAATAGGAATTAGTTTTATTTATTGTGTTGGAGAAGTGGATGTGTAAGAAACACAATCCATGCATGAATTCCTAGTGGGGAAGAATCAGAGTGTGTAATAGTATAACATGATGTCTTATGTAAGACAACTTGTCTTACTTCCTAGCCTTGGCCAGGTTATTGCGGTGGGGGTGCAAGTGGTAGTGATTTTACTATTTTGTCTTTGCTTTATTTCTTTATGGGCAATTTTATTTTTTTCCTTTATCTAATTCCTAAATAAAATTTGTACTATTTATTTAAATGCATTATTACTTAGTCTTGCACCTATTAAGTTAATTCTTAGTAGTTCTTAAGTTTTATTTTAGGTAACCTATATTGTACCATGTGCAGTACAACGACCACACTTAAATTCTGTCGTAATTCCTTCATCCTCTTTATCAACTAACCCATGGTTCGGGTGGTAACATGGTGCTTCCTCAACGTCCGCATCAGTCATCACATGCACTCTTGCATTTGCTTGGGGGCAGTTCTTGGGCTCTGTATCTAGACAGTCTTTCACCATATGACCTGTCTTTCCGCAGCCAAAACAGCCTCGAGTCTTCAAAAAGCACTCGCCCAAGTGAGGTTTCTGACATTTGGTGTAGGGGCGAATTGCTGGCTGCTGAGGCTGAGGTCGGGGCTGTGGTCCCTGCTGTCTCTGCTATGGCTGCAGTGCCCTGGTTTGTTGCGCCGGTCGAGTAGTGTTCTTATTTGCCATCTTCATCTGCTTGCCATATTGCTCTCCACTCGACTCTCTAAGCCTCTTGCTTCTCACTTCTTCTTCTCTCTTGATGATGTCATTCTCAATACGGTAGCACGCATCTAGTAGTTCTCTAAAATTATTGGGATTTTCATTAACTAACCATGTGCGGATTCGGGCTTCAGATCCCTCTCAACTTCACCCCAAGGCCGTGTATCGATTTGCATAGTTGGAAACAATCATGCCCGACTCTTGCTTCAGGGACTCAAACTCATATATCTTCTGCAGCGTGATGGATGGCGACATGTAAAACTTGTAGAATTCTTCAAGGAATCTAGTCCAGGATATTGGCTTTGGCAGAGGTTGCAGGTTGGTCTTCCACCATTGGTTTGCTTCTCCAATCAAGAATGGTCTTATCACTTGGGCCTTCATGTCATCAGGGACTTGGATCAACTCGAAACAATTTTCGATCTCGTCAAGCCACTTTTCTGCGGCATTAGCATTGGCATCACCTTCAAAGGCGGGAACCCTAGCTTTCTTCATCTCAAAAAAGTAGAATCGGGGTCCTAACGGCTGTCCCTGTTGCTGAGGTGGAGGGGATGGAACTGCCTGGTTGTTGAGCATCGCCTGCCCAACCTGAGCCATCGTTTGGAAGAATGCCTAGAATGTAGCCATGTCAGGCATCTGAGGGAGGGGATTAGGTCCTTGCTGTGGAGGTGGCGGAACTTGATTCTACGGCGGAGGAGGTGGCGGAACTTGTCCATCCTGGGACTTGGCTGGTACCTGCATCACTGACTCCTGTGATCTAGTCATCGCAGGCTGGGCCCTAGCTGGTCTGCCATGGGGTCTTACCATATACACTTCCACAACATTTTCCAAGTTTATAGGTTAAGCTGAAATTAAGTGACAATGATAATATGAAGAAAAGGAGATTACGATCTACTAAGGTCGCTTCCTTGATTAACTAAAGGAGAATTATTGGGTTGTTAGCAAGTTAGGGTTAATTTTGCTTGTTTACCCAGTCAAAAGTTTAAGGGGAATGGTTTCCCTAAATCTGTGCTACGTTTCCTAGACTAAGGTGATCTCTCATGCTAAAATCATGACTTAGAGTTCTAAGATCAGCACTTAGTTTCTACGTTATGCCATGAATCTAGAGCCTGGGCTCTGATACCACCTGTAGCGCCCCGCACCCGGCCTGTGCTTTTGTACGGTGTACTTGCCGTGCTTTGCTAAGGAAAGTACAAGGCATCGATGTGAAACCAGTACCGTTCCATGATTATGCCTTGGATTACTGATGAAAACATCAAACAGTGGCAATAACCAGGCAGAATTAAAACATTAAACATCCATCATCTATAGCATCCTATGATTACAACCAATAAAATAAAGTCCTAAAATAAACCAAATAGTCCTTAATACAGAGATCAACAATCAGAGTCCTAGTCGCCAGCATCTTTCAGGGGTAGGACATTTGCGGCTCGTCCTCGACATACTCTATCTCAGGCTCCTGAGGCTCTGAAAAATGATAAATAAGGAGTGAGTGATAAATCACCCAGCAAGTATCCCTCTATTCTATCGGAAAACATCAGAACAATAAATAAGAATTTCAACCATAAAATAGTGAGATTTAATCATAATTACATACCTGTTGAACTAATCTGTTATCGGTTTCTCTTAAAACCTTAACTTACAGTTATACTTTCCTGTTTATAAATTTCTTATTATTTTTCACGGTCTTATTACATTTTACAAGGGAATTAATGTCATGCAAATGAAATGTAGAGCAAAACAGAACAAAATGATGCAGGACAGAACACAATGGGAGGACAGAACTAATCGGAACGGAACAGAACAAAACAAAACATTAGGCCATGGCCTTTAATCTTCTTCATATGGATGGATCATCTATTACGAGTGATTCTGTCTAGAACAGAACAATACCACGGCTACCTTCTAACCTACTGAGGATGTTACGTGCGGGTCCAGATAATACCTCGATATTAGGTCCAGAACAGAACAATACCCCATAGGAGTCCAGAATAGAACAATACCCTAGCTACTATAATAGGATGTTACGCTCCGGTCCAGAATAGGATAATGCCTCATATGGGTCCAGAACAGAACATATACCCTGATATCGAGTTCAGAACAGAACATATACCGGAATCAAACGTAAAGACAATCAGTTCGATACGGGTTTTTAAAACTGCTTTACGTTTCTTTTCAAAACAGAACGTTGCCTTTAAAATTAATGACATGACAAGAACATGATGCATAATGCAGTATGTGATGAGTTTTCAGGGTCCAAAACGATTACAGTTCATTGCTTATTTATATTGCAAAGCTGAAATTTTCAACTTTGTGCCGTAATATTTTATTCCTCATTTGACCCCTAAATAGATTCATCTTGCCAAAATCCCTTACAAATTGGTTCATTTGTCTCTTATTATTTAATCATGAATATTATGCGTCATTGGGCAGACCTAGAGGTCCAAACCATTAAATTTGCCAAATGTTTGAATTGTTACCTTGTGTAGCTCCCTCCTTTATGTCACTAACCTTTTGTGGCATATTCTCCACCAATCAAGATGCCAACTAAGCTCCACATAGGCTCCACTTAGGCTGAAGTAGGCGTGTATGATGTCTAGCCATGTGCTGAATTTGATTTTGGTAAACTTTGTCAAATATTGCACAATAATTACACACATATGGTAAATCGTAATCAGCCCTTATTTGAATATTATAGTACACTTTAACATGTCTTGAATGTGTAAAAAGTGTCTAGATACATGTTACATGTCATGCCAAAAATGTTCCATGTGTTATGTTCGTAGAAAACCGAATTTTCGACTTTCGTCGATTACGTGATTTTTCTCCGATTAAATTCAAACTTTTTGCACATGTTATATATATTATGTCACATATAATATACATAAAATAATTTAAATATTCAGCTCTAATGGCTGAGGTATTGGCGCCCCACGTGACAAAAAATATTGAATTTGAAATCTCCCCAATTTGGCCTTAATTGGGGGTGATTTGTGTGTGCCAACATGGAATGATTTCATGGATGAATATATCATGTGAGTGACGAAATTTTTGGCTCTTTTTACAGTATGTGGTCTGGCCATCTATATATGGCAAGTATATGACACGTTGGTGAAGTTTCTGTAGTCACCCGATACGACAATTTTCGGTTTATAACCTTGTAACGTGTCATTATAATTTTGTCATCACCATGACTTATATCATATGATATAAGGCCTGAATATACTCATAAATACGAGGTGTATATAGTGGTATGATGTTGACGTACGTTTGTAATATATGTAACGTGTCGGCAGTACGTCGAAATATATGTGTATTGTGCCTTTTATCAAAAATATAAATATATATAAGATATGTATAAATGGTGTTTTTAATAGATGAATAAGGAGACTTTCCATTCTTCATTTTGTTGCCATCATGCCTTCTCCATATATATCTCCATTTAATGGACTAGTTAGTTCATTAACTTAAGTACTTCACTTAATGAACTAGTTTAGTTCATTAATGGTGGCACCTGAAAATAGTTCAAACACAACAAATGTTTGCCATTTGATTTAAGATTTAACGCTTCATGGCTTGTTAGTACGACAACATTATATATAAAGTATATAAGGCAAGTTTATCACAAATACGTGTCAGGTAATAAATTTGTCATGCATTTATTAAAACACGTAGTATTTAAATCATCTATTTGTGAATCAATCAAACTCTTTTTCTCAAAAATCTCCCCATTTTGATGATTTACAAAATAACCTTAGTTCATGATTTAAATATGATTGCTCTCCTTTCAATCGAGCACAAATTCGAATTTTTAAATTTTGAATTGCCTCCCCCTTGATTTTTTGCAATCATGCTCTTTCTCCCCCTTAAATTACTCTCTCTCCCCCTTAAATCATGCACGCTCTCTCCCTCTTTATTTTGGAAATAATATCAAAAATACATGTATGAAATAAATAGTAGTTTATAGTATATCAACAAACTTTAGAGTATATTTAGGGACATAGATAGGCGTAGACACTATCTACGCTCTAGGTTGACTTTCCACTTGGTTGCGTATGTTATACCGTCGTTTTACATTACATGTACATATACTCGTGATGTGTATTTTAATATCAAAAGTCCTTCCTTTGTATTTCTTGAATTCCCTCACTAACACACTAGCACATCATATCTCTATTATCATGTCATTTATGTAGTTACATATAGAGCCGGGGGTCTCACTGGAAGCAGACTCTCTATCTCTTAGGATAGAGGTATTGTCTGCCTACCACTTACCCTCCCCAGACCCTAACAATAGCTTTTGCTGCCGTTGGGATATACTGGATCTGGATGATGATGATGATGATGATGATAGTATATCAACAAAAACTCATGCATTTCAAGTACACTCTTAAGGTTATTTATTCAACCCTTTGCAAATGTCCCTTTTGGTACCCAAATTTGGGTGACCTTCCTAGGTCTTCGAAAAGGTTAGAAAAGAGATGAAGACGCAATATAACAGACATTAGGTGGGAGTGCAATTGGCCTTGGGTCGAGAATTCCATTGTAACCATTGTATGTTTGTCGTCTTTGATAAGTTCTTGTGTTGGTGTGCATGGTGCGTGATCTAGATGCATTTTTGTTGAATGAATGTCATGTATGCATCAATGGTTTCTTTTCATATCTATATGACACATAATTATATCTCGTATGATATGAAGAAGAAGCATGATTAGATGATAAAGGGGGATCTAGGCGTCTTCTTAGGCGCCACATATATCTTGGATGCATCTATTTTCTTAGATGGAATGAATTTTGTTGATTTATTTAGTGTCTCGTTTTTCTCAACGTATCCTAATCCGGCTTTGACGCTATCATGTTTTTGTGAATAAATGATGCGATCTAGCATGATTGTACCTGTGTCAAATTGTTTCACCATTTTTTCTAGATCTATATTCCTAAATTTCAAATTTGAAATCTTGGATTTCATTTCATTGTTTTGTGTCGTTAATGATGAGACCTCTGATTTTAATGCATTAATTTTGCACGACGACTCTTCTTTTGAATCGTTTAATTGAGAAACAAGGTTCGTGTTAGATGATTCTAACAACTTCTTGTCTTCAATTAACCGTTTCTTTTTTTTCTCAAGAGACTTTGTGAATTTATACAATTCTAAATATTGACTAAAAAAATCATCATAGGAAGGCTCAGAATCAGAATCAGAGTCAGAAGATACCTCATTTAATGTCTTAGATGTAAAGCATACTTGCGCCGTTTGTTCTTCGGTATCATCAGTCTCCGAGTTAGATGAATCACTCCAAGTGGAGGATTTGAGGGCTCTTCTCCTTTGTTTAGGTTCTGAGACGAGTATAGTTTTCATCTGATCCTTGTCAAGGTGGTTGTTCGTTGGTTTGTCTTTGTTAGGACAGCCATATGATAAGTGTCCAAGTTTTCCACATCCATAACATTTTATTTCCTCATTATTTTTATTTCTATGGTTCTTCGATGAAGTAAGCTTGTGTTTGTTTTTTAATTGATTTTCTGATGATCTTTCTTAATCTTCTAGCCATCGTGATTAGATCTTCATCATCGAAATCTGTGTCACTATCATCTACGTGATCCTAAGAAGTAGAGATGCAGCGCCCCGTACTCGGGTAACCCACGTATGGTGCACCCACCGTACTTCGCTACGGAAAGTACAAGGCGTCAATGCATAACATGTCACAGTCTAAGGAACAATATCCATATGCCCAAACATCACATCTAAGTCTAAATAAATAAGATCAAGGCCTCACAATGCACAACATCAAACTGCCCTGTTTTCCAGTTCTGTACCACGACCTTCACCTCAGTTTTTAGCCCTTAAAACAGAGGTTTAAAGCTAATTTCTTTACATGCATGTGTGCATCTATGTCTTAGGTAAATACCATACATATTTCAAAGCAATCCGACATGTTTAAAGGGGCCAAATAATTATTTTTCTCAGCCTGAGTACCTGCAAAATCTGCAGTGACCTGTCCTTACTAAAAATTCCATTGAGGACAAACCACAAGTTCTTTTGCAGAATTTCCACCACAAAAACTCAATACACATATCAAGCTACCAGCACACCACAATTTAGCCCAATTATACATTTATATGGTTCATTTTAAGGCCAAGAAAGTTGCTACCAAAACAATCCTGTTTCAGAGAATCTTACATATCAACACTATTACTCTTCAAACATCTCCCAAACCAACTCCAACTCTTAAAATAACTTGCTAACCACCAAGTACACATGTTAACATGAACCTTTCAGGTCTCATGGTATCCTTTAAGCTACACACTATCCCCAAGCCAAACAGCCTCGTAAACTACACGTAGAACATGACATTTTCATAAAGATACCAAGCATCCTTTTATTAAGTCAAATAACCATCATAAGCAATATTTAACCCTAATTTCCAACCATGTATCATGAAATCTTGACTTCCAAACATATATTAAAGTAATGGGAAGCAAGGTTCAATCATTCCCCTACTCCTTATGAAAGCTGAAATTACCAAGCTCCCAATTCCTTCAAATTTTAACATGCTTGACTCTTGTATCAATAATGCTCCTTAAAGGTCCATATAACCAGCTTATTAAGGGAACAAATACTCAAAAGGGTGTGATAGGGCTGTCCAACACTACCTTCTAAACAAACTACTATTCATGCATTTCTATACATTTTATGCCATATAAAGTCTCTTCCTAACAAGAACTATTTCACCATTCAACTAATCATCAAAACAGCCCCTTTAAGTGAAGAATAGGTCTCATATCATGCTTAAATGAGGCACATAACATATCCATAGGGAGAATCACTCAACATGCCGAAAATTTCTCTTATAAACCATCCAATTTATCATGCTTTGCAATTAGTACTCCATCTAAGGTTCACAACTTAAATCAACTAGATATTCAAGCATAAAATTTCACAAATAAATTAAGAGTGTCTAGAGTATACTTGCCTCTTTCGAGCTTAGCAATTCTTCCTAGCTTGAGCCTTGGTTGAAATGGATTGAAGTTTCCTCCAACTTCACCAAAGAGGCATACGGTTTTGGCAAAGAGAAGAAGGGTGAACATTAGCTACTATTTTAATGAACAAGAGAGCTAGATTGAGGCTATATTTACTTACCAAAATGGAGATTAAATGGAGATTGAATGAGGTCCAACCCACCAAGATGCTAACACCACCTAATAGCTTGAAAACTCTTCACCTGGTGACCATTAGAAGGTCACAGTTTTATACAGAAAAAGGACACATGGTAAGTTTCACAAGTGCAACTTGGAATTCACTTTGGAATTTAGAATGCAATTTACCTAGATGAGTTTTTGAGCTTATGAGGATGATGGTCTTGAATCTCCTTAGTTCTAAGCTTGCTGAATAGAGTGCTAAGATACCCCAGGGTCTCTCAATGTGTCGAGGTATGCAAGGGACCTTTAGGGAGTTGCTTGGGTGAATCCTTGAGAGTATTTTGAGAGAGAGGAAATGAAATGGAGTTTCGAGTATAGTCTTGAGGGAGGTTCCATGGAATACACTATGGGGTACTCGGCTGATTTAAAAAAAGGAAGGAGACTCTTCAAGAACTTGAGGCATAATCATGAAAGGATATTTACTTTGTTAGGCTATTTACTCCATGTTTAAACTTTTGAGGATGGTTTTAAGAGAGCTAATAAAATAGTTAGTTGGGCATTAAGAATTAAGATGGTTCTAGAGTCTCCAAGACTCTATGTATGCCGATTTCTACAAAGGGTTGGGGGTATAATTGTCATTGCACTTGCTTCATGGGAAATACTTATATAATTATATAATTTCTTATAATATTTAATTTAAGGAAATTTAATGGAAGAATAAATAATGAAATTTAATAAAATGCACTTGGAAGGACTGATATTTTATTAAACCACTTCATAAGAGTCGGAGATACAAAATGATTTCTGTTGGGTACAACATCCTCCCCCCTTATCACAAGTTTCGTCCTTGAAACTTATGAGCACTAGTCAAAGAGATATGGGTATGAGCTCCTCATGCTTTCCTCAGACTTCCAAGTGGCTTCATCAATAGAGCGATGATTCCATTGCACCTTAACCATGGGAATAGATCGCTTTTCTTAGGGCCTTTTCCTTCCGATCAATAATCCTCTCAAGCTCTTCTTCATAAGATACATCGGCTTCAATCTTCAATGGTTGCTCCTTGATGATATGGCTGGGTTCGTGCATGTACAGCTAAGCTGGGACACATGAAATACATCGTGCAGCTAAGACAGCGATGGCAGTAGTGCTAATCGGTAGGAAACTTCTCCAATCCTCTCAAGAACTTCATATGGTCCGATGAACCTTGGACTCATTATTCCTTTTATGCCAAATCTTCTTACGCCCTTCGATGGTGAGACATTCAAAAACATTTTCTCACCTGCCTGCAATTCCAATGGTCAACGCCTTTTGTCGGCCCAAACTTTGCTTCTGTCTTGAGCCGCCTTCAACCTTTGTTTGACAATCATCACTTTCTCTCGTGTTTGCTCCACTAGGTCGGTTCCTACAAAAATCTTGTCTCAAATTTCATGCTAATAAAGTGGAGATCGGCACTTTCTTCCATACAGTGCTTCATAAGGGGCAATTCTAATGGATCGGTGATAGCTATTATTGTAGAAAAACTCAACCAACTTAAGACTTTTGTCCCAAATTCCTCCAAAATCAAGGATACAAGCACGTAACACGTCCTCCAACGTTTGGATTGTTCTTTCCGATTGACCATCAGTTTGGGGATGAAATGCTGATCTCATCCGAATTTCAGTACCCATCGCTTCCTGGAAGGCTGTCCAAAATCTAGAAGTGAAGCGAGGGTCGCGGTCACAAACTATAATCATGGGTACTCCATGCAAGCATACAATCTGATCAATATCCATGGAAGCCAATTTCTCCATAGAGGCTTTGATTGACATGGCCATGAAATGGGCGGACTTCGTCAGACAATCAACCACAACCTAAATAGCATCATATCCATTCCTTGTCTTTGGTGGGTCAGTCACGAAGTCTATAGTGACGTGATCCCACTTCCACTCAGGAACTTCAAGGGGCTGCAACAATCCTGCTGGTCTTTGATGCTCCGCTTTCACCCTTTGACAAATAAGACATTTCTCCATGAATTCAGCAATTTGATTCTTCATGCCATGCCACCAGAACATCTGCTTTAAGTCCTGATACTGTAGGATCTGCAAGGCACCACTAGAAGGGGGGGGGTTGAATAGTTGGTGCGGAAAGTGTGGTTTTTAAAATTGTTTTGACTCAAGAACTCAACTTCTGAAAACAGTTTCTGTTTTCAGGACCAGTTTTAAAACGTTTTTAAAAATAGGTTTTAGGTCTTTAAAAATTCTGAAATTTTGAGAGAATTTAGCCTCAGATGTTATGAATGTCTCCTAAAAACTTCAGATTTAAATTCAACCTCTAACCCCTTCAAAAATCATTAGTGGTCAGGTTGTGCGAATCTGCCAGAAACGGTAGACTGTTTTGAAAAATTTATTCCTATTTGTAATTAACTCCAAATGCTCTGAAATTTTAACCACTAACCCCTTATATGTTATATTTAAATGGGTTGAAACAGTTTTGAAAAATGATTTTGGGAAGTTAGTCAAATACTATCAAAGTCTCAACCTTTGCAAGCCTGAAAATCAGACTACACTAGTCTCAGAATGTTGGACGTTTGATTGACTAATACTTGTTCAAAAGGGTTGAAACTTGTGCCAAATTAACCCTAAGACGTGTGGCTATGATTCTGGAAAGTTTCGTGATTTTTGAAAAACGTTTACTATTTTTACGAACGTAATCAAAATGGATAAACAGTGCTGAAACAGAATATAAGTGCTGAAAGTAAATGACACCAAGAATTTTATACTGTTCGGTTATAAACAACCTACTCCAGTCTTCAAGGAACACCTTCCTCGGTTCACACTAATCACACAACACAAATACACCTTACCACAGGGTTGATGGAGTTACACACCAACTCCAACCCTTTACAAACCTTTTATGATGAATACAATGCACACGAACA
The DNA here is from genome assembly GCA_036186865.1 of Eustoma russellianum. Classification (NCBI taxonomy): domain Eukaryota; kingdom Viridiplantae; phylum Streptophyta; class Magnoliopsida; order Gentianales; family Gentianaceae; genus Eustoma; species Eustoma russellianum. The sequence continues at coordinate 15,605,782 of AP025064.1, read as the reverse complement.
CCACCACCTTGCAAGGTCGAAGATTGATCACACCTTGATCAATCTTTTACAAAGATAAAGAATGTGTGATGGTCTAAGATAAGCCTATTCAAGAATATGAATGTAATTACAATAGGCTTTTGGGAAGAAGAAAGAAAGAGAGTGTAGAAGAGGAAGAGCTAAGCGTTTTTGATCACTTAGTTTGCAAGACTTGTTCTTGTTCTTGTTTTGCTCTTCTTCCTTCGTTTTTAACATTATGGCCGTCCCCCTCTAGGTCCTTCTCCTCTTGAAAATTATCTTCTAAGTCCTTGGGAGAATATGTGTCATCATTGTGACATGATCTTGCTTACTTGGCACCTCCTCATTGGATGATCATTTAACTCTTGCTTACTTGGCACTCATTGATTGGTTGAATGTTGTCATCAATTGATGACTAGGAAAATCTGAGAATTCCACTAAAAACATGTGCTAAAATCACCATAAAACAATTACCATAACTTCCAAGATCATCACATAAATTAGGCAAGATAATGTTTCTCCAAACATGGTGAAAAAATCGGCCATTACTAGACTTGACATGCTGAAATTTCAGCATGTGATACATGGATGTTTATTTCAAATTGTTGCCAAATTTTCCTTCATTTTTATCTTAAAAATAAATCACCAATTAGTAGACAATATTCTCATCAATTTTGGGAATAAAATTTGACAATCACATGGCCAAAATTCGGCCTAGATACATTCATACACGTGCTGAAATTTTTTCAGCATGTGTGATATTCAATATATCACAATTTCACTTTCATATCTTATTCAAATTAATTCCAATTTGTCTTCCAATTAATCCCACATTTCAAGACACAAAATATAGCCTCATAATTGGTGAAAATCGGCCAGCCTATTATCCACATGCTGAAATTTTCAACATATGTTACAAATGAGATAAAATTTGAAACATTACCTTTTGTAGCTTCTTTCTTTAAGTCACCAACATTGTATGATTGATTCTTGGCCAATCAACATGCCAACAAGGCTCCAAATATGCTCCATCTCAGCTGGAATAGGCGTTGCAATGTATGTGTGCATGTGATGAATTTTATTTTTGCAAACTTTGTAAAATAGTGCACATTTAATAATACACACACGGTATATTCCAATCAGCCCTTAATTTAATTTTCTAGAACACTTTAAGATGTATGACATATGTAAAAAGTGTCAAGATATATGTCGTATGATGTGCAAAAAACGTTCCATGTGTTGTGTACCTAAAAAACCGAATTTTCGATGTTTATCGATTACCCGATTTTTCTCTAATTAAATTCTAACTTTTTGCACATGTTATATATATTATGTTACACATAATATACATAATATAAACTTTAATATTCAGCACTTTTCTGGTCTTAAAGTGGCGCCATTTACATGTGACAAAATTGAAATTGTAATCTCCACAATTTGGCCTTAATGTGGGGTGATTTGTGTGTGCCAACATGGAATGATTTTATGGCAGCACATAACATCATACCCACGACATTTTTGAGTATTTTTGAAGCGTAGGGGCTGGCCATCTATTTATGGCAAGTACGTGACACATTGGCGAAGTTTCGGTATTCGCCGGATACGACAATTTTCAGTTTAGAACCTTTTAACGTGTCGTATTTGATTTATCATCACCATGACTTATATCATATGATATAAGACCTGAATATAGTCATAAATATGAGTTAAGTATGGTGGTGTGACCACGTACGTAAAATATATAACGTGTCGGTAGTACGTTGGAATACATGTGTATGTGCCTTTTTCAAAAAATCTGAAAATATATATATTTATATATATGTAGGCGTGTATATATGTGGTGAAAGGAGGAGGAGGAGACTTTCCTTTCTTGGTCTTGTTGCCTTTGTGCCTTGTCCAAATGTAGCTTCCTTTAATGAACTACTTAGTTTAATTAACTAAGTACTTCACTTAATGAACTAGTTTAGTTCATTAATGGTGGCACCTGAAAATAGTATAAACACAACAAATGTTTGCCATTTGATGTAAGCTTTAACGCTTCATGGCTCGTTAGTACGGCAACGTTATATATAAACTATATAAGGCAAGTTATATGCAATATGTCATGCACACGTTTATGTCATGTATGTTGTCATGCACATTTAAATCATGTATTTTGAAATCACTCAAACCCCTTTTTCTCTACAATCTCCCCCTTTTGATGATTTTCAAAATAACCTACTTTCATGATTTAAATCCTATCGCTCCCCCTTAAATCATGCATAAATTCAAAATTTGAATTTTAAATTTCAAATCCGCTCCCCCTTCATTTATGCAATCAGTATCTCTCTCCCCCTTAAATCATGCATTCTCTCCCCCTTTATTTTGGAAAGTCAATCAAAAGAGAATGTAAAGATGCAAAAAAAATCATGTTTTTTAAATAATCTCAAACGTGCGTTCGTAAGGGTTATTTATTCAACCCTTTGAAAATGTCCCTTTTGGTACCCAAATTTGGGTGACCTTTCTAGGTCTTCCAAAAGGTAAAAAAGGTGATGAAAACGCAACATAATATACGTTAGGTGCACATGCGTTTGGCCTTTGGCCAAGAACTCCTTTATACGCATTATATGTATGACGTTTTTGATATGTCCTTGTGTTAGTGTGCGTAGTGTGTGATCTAGATGGATGAAATGAATGTCGTGTATGCATCACTTGTTTCTTATTCTATCGATATGGTAAAAAATTGTATTTCTCATGATATGAAGAAGAAGTATGCCGAGATGTGGGGAGAGGGGGTCTTGCGTCATCTTAGACGCCGTTTTTGGTTTTGGAATGTCAACTTTCTTAGACACTACAAACCTGGTTGGTTTAATGGATAATTCATTTGTTTTAATGTATCCTAAACCCGTCTTATCACTATCATGCTTTTGTGAAGAAATAATGTGATCTAGCATGTTTGTTCCCGTATCAAATTTCTTCACCATTTTCTCTAAATTCGCATTCCTTGATTTCAAGTTTGAAATCTCGGATTTCATTTCATTATTGTGCGTAGTCAATGATGAGACCTCTGATTTTAATGCATTAATGATGCGTGACGACTCTTCTTTTGAATCGTTTAATTGAGAAACAAGGTTCGTGTTAGAAGATTCTAACAACTTCTTGTCTTCAATTAATCGTTTCTTTTCTTTTGCAAGAGTCTTTGAAAACTTATGCAATTCTAAATATTGACTAAATAAATCATCATAAGAATATTCAGAATCAGAATCAGAGCCGGAAGAGACCTCATTTGATGCTTTAGATGTAAAGCATACTTGTGCCTTTTGTTCTTCCGTATCATCAGTCTCAGAGTCGGATGTGTCACTCCAAGTGGAGGCTTTGAAGGCTCTTCTCCTTTGTTTAGGTTCTGAGATGAGTGTATTCTTCTTCCGATCCTTGTCAGGGTATTTGTTTGTTTGCTTTTCTTTATTAGGGCAGTCATATGATAGATGTCCAAGTTTGCCGCATTCATAGCATTTTATTTCCTTATTTTTATTTTTATGATCCTTAGATGAGGTAGATTTATGTTTAATCGATTTTCTCAATATTTTTCTTAATCTTTTAGCCATCGTGATTAAGTCCTCATCACCGGAATCTATGTCACTATCATCTACGACATATTCATTTGATTGAAATGCTATAGCCTTATCATTTTTGGAAATATACTCAGAATGTCTTAAAGCGAGTTTGTTTCATATACCTTTAGTGATCCAATTAGTTCTTCCATCTTAATCGATTTAGTCTCTTTGCTTTCTTCTATGGCCGTTACTTTAGAGTCCCACTCGGATGGAAGGCTTCACAAGACCTTTTGTACCTTTTCCTGCATAGTAAAGGCTTTGCCAAGAGACTCAATAGAATTGTAGATGTTAGTCAAGCGAAGATCCATATCAACGATAGATTCATTAGGCAATAATTTAAATGACTCGAGTGTGGACATAAGCATGTTGATCTTGGACTCTTTTACTTGACTAGTGCCTTCGTGTTTCATTTCAAGTATTCTCCACATTTTTTGTGCACCAGAACCATTTGAAACATAGCTTGATTCACTTTTACTTAGTCCATTTAAAAGTAACTGCATGGCCCTAGCGTTCATGCTTAGTCTCTTTTTATCATCACTAGTGTACTCTTGCCTAGGCTTAACGACCTCTAATGTGACTCCATCTACAGTGGATAACTTTGATGGAACAAATGGACCATTTTCTATAATTGACCAAAGATCAATATCAATTGCCATAAAGAAAAGTTTCATTCTTACCTTCCATTGAACGAAAGACTCACCGTCAAAGAGAGGAGGCCTTATGGTTGACATCCCTTCTTGCACGGTGTTATAGCTAGTGGATGACATCTCACGTAGATCGTTGGATCCTTTTGTTGTGAGTGTTCCTGCTCTGATACCAATTGTAGGATCTGCAAGGCACCACTAGAAGGAGGGGATTGAATATTTGGTGCGGAAAATGTGGTTTTTAAAATTGTTTTGACTCAAGAACTCAACTTCTAAAAATAGTTTCTGTTTTCAGGACCAGTTTTAAAACGTTTTTAAAACTTCAAAAATTCTGAAATTTTGAGAGAACTTAGCCTCAGATGTTATGAGTGTTCCTAAAAACTTCAGATTTAAATTCAACCTCTAACCCCTTCAAAAATCGTTAGTGGTCAGATTGCGCGAATCTGCCAGAAACGGTATACTGTTTTGAAAAATTTATTCCTATTTGTACGTAACTCCAAATGCTCTGAAATTTTAACCACTAACCCCTTATATGTTATATTTAAATTGGTTGAAACAGTTTTGAAAAATTCTTTTAGAAAGTTAGTCAAATACTATCAAAGTCTCAACCTTTGCAAGCCTGAAAATCAGACTGCACTAGTCTCAGAACTTTGGACGTTTGATTGACTAATACTTGTCCAAAAGGGTTGAAACTTGTGCCAAATTAACCCTAAGACGTGTGTCTATGATTATGGAGAGTTTTGTAAGTTTTGAAAAATGTTTACTATTTTTACGAACGTAATCAAAAAGGATAAACAGTGCTGAAACAGAATATAAGTGCTGAAAGTAAATGACACCAAGAATTTTATATTGGTTCGGTTATAAACAACCTACTCCAGTCTTCGAGGAACACCTTCCTCGGTTCACACTAATCACACAACACAAATACACCTTACCACAGGGTTGATGGAGTTACACACTAACTCCAACACTATACAAACCTTGTATGATGAATACAATGCACACGAACACCACCACCTTGCAAGATTGAAGATTGATCACACCTTGATCAATCTTTTACAAAGATAAAGAATGTGTGGTGGTCTAAGATAAGCCTATTCAAGAATATGAATGTAAGTACAATAGGCTTTTAGGAAGAAGAAAGAAAGAGAGTGTAGAAGAGGAAGAGCTAGGCGTTTTTGATCACTTGGTTTGCAAGACTTGTTCTTGTTCTTGTTTTGCTCTTCTTCCTTCCTTTTTAACATTATGACCGTCCCCCTCTAGGTCCTTCTCCTCTTGAAAATTATCTTCTAAGTCCTTGGGAGAATATGTGGCATCATTGTGACATGATCTTGCTTACTTGGCACCTCCTCATTGGATGATCATTTAACTCTTGCTTACTTGGCACTCATTGATTGGTTGAATGTTGTCATCGCCTGATGACTAGGAAAATCTGAGAATTCCGCTAAAAACATGTGCCAAAATCACCATAAAAAAATTACCATAACTTCCAAGATCATCACATTAATTAAGCAAGATAATGTTTCTCCAGACCTGAATATACTCATAAATATGAGTTAAGTATGGTGGTGTGACGTTAACGTACGTACGTAAAATATATAACGTGTCGATAGTACGTTGTAATACATGTGTATGTGCCTTTTTCAAAAAATCTGAAAATATATATATTTATATATATGTAGGCATGTATATATGTGGTGAAAGGAGGAGGAGGAGACTTTCTTTTCTTGGTCTTGTTGCCTTTGTGCCTTGTCCAAATGTAGCTTCCTTTAATGAACTACTTAGTTTAATTAACTAAGTACTTCACTTAATGAACTAGTTTAGTTCATTAATGGTGGCACCTGAAAATAGTATAAACACAACAAATGTTTGCCATTTGATGTAAGCTTTAACGCTTCATGGCTCGTTAGTACGGCAACATTATATATGAACTATATAAGGCAAGTTATATGCAATATGTCATGCACACGTTTATGTCTTGTACGTTGTCATGCACATTTAAACCATGTATTTTGAAATCACTCAAACCCCTTTTTCTCTACAGATACATCTTGTTGGCTCCTGGATGAATAGATAGGCGGGAACTATGAGCTTCTTGAAGGACTTCATTCTTTATGACATCATCATTGGGTATGCATAACGGACCCCTGAACCATATGCTGTCATCACCACGGCCTCAAAATCTTTAGATGGCTTCATTTCAACTTATCCTTGATCTTCTTCAAAGCTTCATCCTTTCCTTGAGCCTCTTTAATTTTATCAATTAATGAAGGAATCAAGAACAACTTTGCAAGAACATCATCAATGGAATCAACCACTTCAAGATCAAACTCTTCCATATCGCACTGCAAAGGCGGTTGACGCGGATGGTTTGTTTTTCGACTCAAAGCATCGGCAACCCTATTAGCTTTTCCTGGATGGTACTGGATTGAGAGATCATAATCTTTTATCAGCTCTAGCCATTGGTGTTGGCACATATTTAGCTCTTTCTGGGTGAAAAGGTACTTAAGGCTTTTGTGATTGGTAAAGATTTTGCACTTTTTACTGTATAGATAATGCCTCCATGTCTTTAGAGCAAAAACCACGGCTGCAAGCTCAAGGTCATAGACTGGATAATTCTGTTCAAATGGCTTTAGCTGACGAGATGCATATCTTTCTGCATTAATACACATCCGAGACCGTTTTTTGAGGCATCACTATATACCATAAAACTCTCACTAGGGACAGGTTGAGCCAAAACTGGAGCAGGTGTCAACTTCTCTTTCAACTCTGCAAAGCTCCTTTCACAGTCAGAATTCCATTCGAACTTTGTCTTTTTCTGCATCAGTCGGGTGAGAGGCACAGCAAATTCTGGAAAATCCTTCAACGAATTTGCGATAATAGCCAGCAAGACAAAGAAAGCTCCGCACCTCTGTGACATTTGTTGGCCTTGGCCACTCCATAATAGCTTCAATCTTTTTGGGATCCACTGATATCCCATCCTTAGATATGACGTGGCCAAGAAATGATACGCTGTGTAGCCAAAATTCGCATTTACTAAATTTGGCGTATAACTGCGTCTTCCATAAGATATCAAGAACGATCCTCAAATGGGCTGCATGAAATTCTTCATCTGGAGAATAGATCAAGATATCATCAATAAAAACCACAACGAATTTATCTAGCTGCTCCTGAAATACTCGATTCATCAGGTACATAAACGCAGCAGGGGCGTTTGTCAGTCTAAATGGCATCACAAGGAATTCGTAATGCCCATAACGCGTCCTGAACATAGTTTCCGAAATATCTTTGGCTTTGATCTTCAACTGAAAATATCTAGAGCGCAGATCAACTATACTGAAGACTCGTACTCCCTGAAGCTGGTCAAATAGATCATTGCTCCTAGGCAGCGGTACTTATTCTTTATCGTGATCTTCTTGAGCTCTCTATAATCTATGTACAGACGCATGCCTCCCTTTTTTTTTACAAATAACATGGGAGCACCCCAAGGAGAGATGTTTGGGCGGATAAGTTTCTTCTCTAATAGCTCATGCAACTGCTCTTTTAGTTCTTTCAATTCAGCATGCGCCATTCGGTAGGGTGCCTTTGATATAGGCTCGACTCCCGGAATTAGATTGATTTCAAATTCGCTCTCTCGATCTAGAGGAAGGCCCGACAATTCCTCTGGAAAAACATCAGGATACTCCTGAACTGCCGGAACTTGAGAAAGACCAGATGGCGTTTGATCGGTACTTAAAGCATAGACTAAGAATCCTTCACGTCCTTTCTTCAACGCACGACAGGCACGGGCCGCACTCACATAGACATTATTGGGGAATTTCTTCAATTTTGAACCTCCGTGAAAAGTTACTTCTTCACGCGCTGGGTCCTTAATGGTAACTCGCCTCTCATGACAATCAATGTGAGCACGATTCTTGGAGAGCCAATCCATTCCAAGAATTATGTCGAAGTCGCTCATATTTATTGGAATCAAATCTGCTGCAAACCGATGCTCGCCGAACTCAATCTCACAGCTCTTGTACAAATGGTGAGAAACAAGCACCTGATCACCAACTGCTTGAACTCTATATGGCGTCCCAAGCCGGACGGGGCTATGATCAATATTCGTCGAAAACTTCCTTGAGACAAATGAGTGGCTAGCGTCACTATCAAACAATACATTTGTAGGCACACTACATACTAAGATAGCTCTTGAATCATGCAAAATTGACTAAGCAACAACATAACAACAATATCTTGCAAAATATAGACATTGCATAAATCTTAAAACATACCAGTCACAACATCAGTGGCTTCATCAACAGCAGCATCTGTCATAACGTGGACCTTTGCATTCGCACGCTGACGCTGGTTTCTTGGTTGCTGCTGTTGCTGGGCTCCTCTTTCCGGACAATCTTTGATCAAATGGCCGACTTTTCCATAATCAAAACACGCAGTTCCCTTGTCTGGACAATCCTTAAGCACATGACCCACCTTGCCACAACCAAAATATTTTCCTGCCTGAATAAAGCATTCTCCCACATGGTTCTTTTAGCAATGAGGACAGACTGGAATAGCTAGCTGCTCCTGCTGTTGACCCTGATTTCTTCGCTGATTCCTTTGCTGAAAATTTTGTTGCTGTGGGTGCGCTGAAAGCGATTCTGATTCTGATTCTGAGTCCTTCCCTGATGACCAGGTCCTCTGAAATTTCGCCTCGCTACCTTAAGGAATCCCCCACTACCGGATGCTTCTCTTCCCTCTTCTGATCAATCTCATCATGTCGGATGATGTCTCTCTCAATCCTGTAGCAGGCATCAAGCAATGCTCCAAAATTTGCGGGATTTGCATTAACAAGCTAAGTTCTTATCCTCGGATTTAACCCCCTTTCAAATTTCAACATCTTTGTCTCTTCATCATTCATCGTCGATGGATGAAATCTCCCCAAGGCTATAAACTTATTTGCATAATCAGCAACGGTCATCCCTGGCTCTTTCTTTAATGACTCTAACTCATGTCTCTTTTGCAGCTTAACTGAAGTGGGAATGTAGAACTTATTGAACTCTTGCAACAATCTCTCCCACGGTATCGGTCTTGGCAAAGATTACAGATTAGCTTTCCACCACTGATTTGCTTCTCCAAGCAAAAATGGTCTAACAGCCTGTGTTTTCATTTCTTTGGCGCACAGATCAATTCAAAGCAGTTCTTCACTTCATCAAGCCACTTTTTTGCAATATCGGGATCTGATTTTCCTTCAAATGTGGCACATTAGCTCTCTTCAGTTTTTCAAAATAAAATTGCGCATCTCTAACTGGCTCATGCAGCTAGGAGAGGCGTTCTGCTACATCATAACCTGTCCAATCTGAGTCACAGACTGACAAAAAGTCTGAAAAGCATGGATATCAGGAATCATCTGAGGTAAAGGCCCCTGGGGTGGAGGATTGTTCTGAGCAGGAGGTGGATTTTGATCTTGCGGTGGTGGTGGCGGAGGGACCTGAACAGGTGGAGGGGGAACAGTCTCTTGAGGCTGCGGAAGGACGAGCTCCTGTGCAGCTGGTCGAGCCCTCGTGGGTCTGAGATAAGGTCAAGCCATCTGCACTACGGAGCGTCAGAATTTATTCAGAGTTAAAAAAATCAGGATATTTGATAGAAATAAAATCATAATTTAAAGGAAGCTTAAACAAGGAGGAGAGGAGATATGATTCAAATTAGATTTTGAGGCATTTAGGATTTTACCGACTAGGATTAAAATTATTAGGTTAAGGTCCTAATTCCAGTCTAAGTCATCCTAGTCTAAAGTCGACACTCTTCTATTACAAAAGGAGTAACTTAGTTATACATTCTGCCCGAATCATAACTTAGTTATACATTCTGCCTGAATCTAGAGCGTGGGCTCTGATACCACCTGAATCCACTAGTTTCCTCAAATCATAACTTAGTTATACATTCTGCCCGAATCTAGAGCCTGGGCTCTGATACCACCTGTAGCGCCCCGTACTCGGCCAACCCACGCACGGTGCACCCGCCATACTTCGCTAGACGTCAATGCATAACATGTCACACTCCATGACAAAATCATGGACTATAATGTCATCATCCTAACAGGTAGCAAAATTTAGGCAAAAAACACTTTCAATGAAAACATTACCGACATCCGACATGGAGTTTACAAACCAAGTTCGCAAAATAAAGACAAATCCAAAATCAAAGTTCCCAAAATAAGTCCACAAAACATAAGCCCAACATAAAAGTCCTTAAGCTGCAATCCACTCTCATGACTACAGATACGAAACTCGAGGCTCATCATCAATCCACTCTAAACCATTCCCTGTAGGCTCTGGGGGGAAATAAAAGGGTGAGTGACAAAGTCACCAGCAAGTATACCATAAACAATCATGAAATAAATGGAAACTGTACACAAGAACCAAATTCCAAGAACCTCAACTTTTACGATATACCTGACCTTCAACCCAATAGCCGCAATGGTAACATGATCGTAACTTAGGAAACAATAGGCTAAGCATTCTACTCACAATCATATGCAATGTGTATGAATATGCAAATGCAATGCAACATGATAATTCTAACTTTCAAAACATAATCGTCATAAAACAAGGAGTAGAGAGGGTTCAGATCTATTGTCTTTGGATTTGAAACGGTCTTACCATTCCCTTCAGGTCTATTATTTCCGGATCTTAAAACGGTCATACAATCAATCATCATCATCAGGTCTATTATCTCTGGACCTGGACGGTCGTAAATCATCATCATCAGGTCTATTATCTCCGGGCCTGGACGGTCATCAATCATCATCATCAGGTCTATTATTTCTGGGCCTGGACGGTCATCAATCATCATCCTCAGATCAATTAATCCCAGACTGGAGCGCGTTGTGCTGGCCAGGAAGTAATGGTATCATAGGAACTTTCTTTCAAAAACACAAAACTTATCTTCACAAAAGAGAGATTTCTTGTAATTCTTTGGCATAAAATCAGTTTCATAAATCACATGAACATGGAAAATGCAATGCATGATATGCAACATGAAATTCAAGACTAAATACATCATAGAAAACATATACGGATTTGTCTCTTAAGCTAGAAAACAGTCCAGCAGCAATGCCCTGTTCACACGGCCTCAAAATCACCAATCCAGAGCCTATTTCTAGAAAATTTTGCCACAAACATGAATAATACTTAGATACATGCCATAAAAATTTTGTAACATTTCGAGATGCCTAAGGTCCTCAAAACATTAAATTACCATCAAGGGGTACTACAGAATTCTGCAGTGCAGTACCCGCCTCATCTCAGTTCCAAGGTCCATAAAACAGCATTCAATTAAGACAATCACCTGGAAAACATAGAAAACATACTAAGGAACAATATCCATATGCCCAAACATCATATCTAAGTCTAAATAAATAAGATCAAGGCCTCACAATGCACAATATCAAACTGCCCTGTTTTCCAGTTCTTTACCATGACCTTCATCTCAGTTTTTACCTTAAAACAGATATTTCAAGCCAATTTCTTTACATGGACGTGTGCATCTATGCCTTAGGTAAATAACATAAAAATTTTAAAGCAATCCGACATGTTTAAATGGCTCAAATAATTATTTTTCCCAGACTGGGTAACTGCAAAATCTGCAATGACCCGTCCTTACTAAAAATTCCATTGAAGCCAAACCACAAGCTCTTTTGCATAATTTCAGCCACACAAACTCAATACTCATATCAAGCTATCAGCACACCAAAATTTAGCCCAATTACATATTTATAAGGTTCATTTTAAGGCCAAGCAAGTTGCTACCAAAACAATCATGTTTCAGAGAATCTTACATATCAACACTATTACTCTTCAAACATCTCCCAAACCAACTCCAACTCTTAAAATAACTTGCTAAGCACCAAGTACACATTTTAACATGAACCTTTCAGGTCTCATGGTATCCTTTAAGCTACACACTACCCCCAAACCAAACAGCCTCGTAAACTACACGTAGAACATGACATTTTCATAAAGATACCAAGCATCCTTTTATTAAGTCAAATAACCATAATAAGCAATATTTGACCCAAATTTCCAACAATGTATCATGAAATCTTGAGTTCCAAACATATAAGCATGTTTCAATCATTCCCCTACTCCTTAAGAAAGCCGAAATTACCAAGCTCCCAATTCCTTCAATTTTAACATGCTTGACTCTTATATCAATAATGCTCCCTAAAGGTCCATATAAACAACTTATTAAGGGAACAAATACTCCATTTTAGCATGGGTTGACATACAAAAGGGGCGTTTTAGGGCTGTCCAACAGTACCTACCAAACAGTACACTATTCATGCATTTCTATACATTTTATGCCTCATAAAGTCTCTTCCTAACAAGAACTATTTCACCATTCAACTAGTCATCAAAACAACCCCTTTAAGTGAAGAATAGGTCTTATATCATGCTTAAATTAGGCACATAACATATCCATAAGGAGAATCACTCAACATGCCAACAATTTCTCTTATAAAACATCCAATTTCTCATGCTTTGCACTTAATACTCTATCTAAGGTTCATAACTTAAAACAACTAGACATTCAAGCATACAATTTCACAAATAAATCAAGAGTGTCTAGAGTATACTTGCCTCTTTTGAGCTTAGCAGTTCTTCCTAGCTTGAGCCTTGGGTTGAAATGGACTGAAGTTTCCTCCAACTTCACCAAAGAGGCATACGGTTTTGGTGAGGAGAAGAAGGGTGATCATTAGCTACTATTTTAATGAACAAAAGAGCTAGATTGAGGCTATATTTCCGTACCAAAATAGAGCTTAAATGGAGATTGAATGAGGTCCAACCCACCAAGATGCTAGCATCACCTACTAGCTTGAAAACTCTACACCTGGTGACCATTAGAAGGTGACAGTTTTATAGAGAAAAGGACACAACGTAAGCTTCACAAATGCAACTTGGAATTCACTTTGGAATTTAGAATACAATTTACCTAGATGATTTTTTTGAGCTTATGAGGATGATGGTCTTGAATCTCCTTAGTTCTAAGCTTGCCGAATGGAGTGATGAGATACCCCAGGTTCTCTTAATCTGCCAAGGTTTTCAAGGGACCTTTAGGGAGTTGCTTGGGGGAATCCTTGAGAGTATTTTGATAGAGAGGAAATGAAATGGAGTTTCTAGTATAGTCTTGAGGGAGGTTCCATGGAATACACCATGGGGTACTCGGCTGATTTAAAAAAAAGGAAGGAGACTCTTCAAGAACTTGAGGCATAATCATGAAGAGATATTTACTTTGTTAGGCTATTTACTCCATGTTTAAACTTTTGAGGATGGTTTTAAGAGAGCTAATAAAATAGTTAGTTGGGCATTAAGAATAAAGATGGTTCTAAGAGTCTCTAATACTCTATGTATGCCGATTTCTACAAAGGGTTGTGGGGTATAATTTTCATTACACTTGCTTCTTGGGATATAATTATATAATTAGATAATTTCTTATAATATTTACTTTAAAGAAATTTAATTGAAGAAGAAATAATGAAATTTAATAAAATGCACTTGGAAGGACTGATATTTTATTAAACCACTTCATAAGAGTCAGAGATACAGAATGATTTCTGTTGGGTACAACAAGAGACGTAGTCATTTGATTTAAATGCTATAACCTTATCTTGTTTAGAAGTAGATTCGGAATTTCTTAAAGTGAGTTTATTTTCATATACCTTTAATGATCCGATTAATTCCTCCATCTTTATTGATTTAGTATCCTTACTTTCTTCGATTGCAGTGACTTTTGAATCCCATTTGGATGGGAGACTTCTTAGCACCTTTTGAAAATTTTCCTGTGTAAGAAAAGCTTTGCCAAGAGAATCAATAGAATTGTAGATGTTAGTCAATCGTAAGTCCATATCAACGATAGATTCATTAGGCAATAATTTAGAAGGCTCAAGAATAGACATAAGCATAGTTATTTTAGACTCTTTGACTTGACTAGTCCTTTCGTGTTTTATTTCTAGAATTCTCCACATCTCTTGAGAACTAGAGCAATTAGACACGTAACTTGATTCACTTGTTGATTGAATAAAGTTGTAATCTTTTGGGCCAATTTTTGAGAATAATTGCAATTTTCTTGATTTATGATGAATATGCCCTACATATGTCATTTTTCACGTGATGTACTTCTTGGTGATTAGTTAACATGCTTGTTGCTTGTGTCGTAGATGGAATGGTTGGTTTGAAAAAGGTTTGATGGGTGTAAAGTAGGTGGCGGCTGATTTAGGGTTAGTTTGGAAGGTGCTGCGGGCATGTCTTAAGGTGTGAATTGTGGAAAAGCCTAGGGTCCATGTCATTTGATGTAGTTAAGGTTTAACACGATGTCATGAGTGTATATGTAAGCTGGATTCATGTTTTAGGGTTGAACTTAGGTGTTCTTTAGGCTTGGAATGGAAAAGGGTGAAAGTTGGTTTGCCATTGTGATTAAAAGTGGTGAAAAGTTGCTGAAACAGGGACTTGGATCGATCCAGGGGGGGCATCGATCGATCTAAGTGGCCCTAACAGGATTTTCCAACTCTCTGAAAGACATCGATCGATCAACTGAGGGACTTCGATCGATCGATGTCTAGGAAAACTGAACATCGATCAATCAGAGGACCACATCGATCGATTGATCGATGTACCTGGGGATGCAGAATTGAAACTCTCAGGAAAATATAGATCGATTAGGAAGCAGGACATCGATCAATCAATGTCCAAGAGCTTGACATCGATCGATCAGAAGGCTACATTGATCAATCGATGTGGCCAGTTCTGTAGAATTTAAGCTGAACTCTTAGAAATGATAGGGAATTAATGGCAAGTAGTTTGAGGGACTTTTGTGTGATAATTAGGACTAGTGTATGAGTCAAAGGAGTATTGTTAAAGTGTGACTGGCGTATGTTGAGGTGGGTAACCTTAAGTGTGAAGGAGTAAGGCTAAGTATGAAATTGGTAAGAATTTACTAGGAAATGTGTGAACTAATACGAGTTGGTTATATTTGAGGTTTGTGACCTGGTACTCGGTATGTAAAATGTGTGTGTGTGTTTAGAAGCTTAATATGATGCGACATGGGCATTTTGCACCACGACATGAACATTTTGTATTCCGACATGAGTTTTGCCTTGCGAAAGGTCAAGTAAGACTAAAGTTCTGAACAACAAGTTTGGGCTGCTGGTTGATGTCAGGGTATAAAAGTCACGCCTGCAATGACAGGATATAAAAGTGTGACCTAAAATCAACAGCAGGGCATAAAGTTCTGTTATGGGGCCATGGACCTTTCAGCACGGGGTATAAAGTTCTGTTTGTTGTGGATTGATCATCCACAGGGTATAAAGTTTCTGCTATGCGAATAATAAGATAAGAAGAAGTACGAAAAGTTTGTGAAACGACACGCATGACATGTTTGTGAAAGAAGGTTTATGTATGGTTTTAAAAATGTGCATGCATCAGGTGACACAAAGCATAGATTTTGACATGCCAGAGAACGACATTTGCATATGATCTATTTATATCGTATGTTTTGCTCGTTATGTGTTTGTTCCGTATTCATGTATCATTTATGTGGCTTAATTAGCTTTGTTAAGTTGTTATAAAAATGCTATTTGCTAACCCGAGCACCTTATTTTGGGCATTGATTTATGTATTGGTGACTCGTCGTGTGTGATCCGTAAGGTGTATAGACGGATTACTTGCTAGCGATGTTTTCGCTAAGAATAGATACTCCATCTTCTTTTCAGGTGAGCCAGAGTACGAAATGATTTTTGTAGAAGGGGACGACGAGTGGGCTCATTGGGATGATGGTCACTGAAGTAGACAGATTGATGTTCATTTTATTTAGCTGATAGAATTCCTGTTTAATATTTTGTATTGGAGGATATAATAGAAATTTCCTCAAACACGATTCATTTCCATTGTATTTCATTTGGTTACATTGTTGTTACTAAAGTTTTAAATTTTACGATGTTTCTGCTGATTTATCTTACGTCATGGATGACGTGTGCATGATCCGTTTTGATGCTTTGTAGTACTCGTAGCAGACTACGGCGGGTGCACTGGTACCAATGTCCAGTATCAGACCGGGGCGCAACAGGTGGTATCAGAGCCTAGGCTTCAGATCTATCTCAGAAACTTAGGATCATGATCTTTTAGTAACTTAAGATATGATTTTTCTTTAAGTTTGATCTTTAGGTATAAGCGCTAAAAATTTAGAGTCTAAGTACGATTCGGGCTGGGTGTGTGAGAGAGTGTTCTTCACTTAAGTTGCATATTAAATTTTCTTATTTCACACCCCACCCATTCTTTCGTGTTCGATCTTTCAGTATCATCCTGCGTTTACTAATTGCTAACAAAGGTATGACCTTTCAGAGAATGCCTCCGTGAAGAGATAACATCGAAAACTCTGGTAACGGACGGGAGAACCAGCCACCTCAGGTAGTACTACCCCAGCTACTCACTAATGCACTAACTGTGATTGTCCAGGGTTATGCCCAACAGCGGCAACCTCTGCCTCCTCCGCCACCGCAGCATAACATTCGTTTCTTTTATGGAGAGATGAGGAAGATCAGGGTCCCAGAGTTTGTAGGATGTACTGATCCCGGGGAGGCTTAGCACTAGTTCGCTGAGGTAGAGAAATGTTTTAGGCTGGTTCAAGTTTCTGAGGAAATTAAGGTGGATGTGACCACACCCCTTTTGTGTGGCAAGGCAAGTGAATGGTGGGCTGGTATGGTATTGAGGATGACCCCACCGATCTCCTGGGCAAAATTCTGTGATGCTTTTCTAAAGTACTATGTACTAGAGACATTAATTCTGGACAAGGTAAGGGCGTTTGATCGACTTGAGCAGGGTCGAGTGACAGTATCGGAATATGCCGACCGTTTCCATGCCTTGGGTAAGTTTGCTCCTGCGATTATGTCTGGTAATCGTTTAAAGATGACAAAGTTTGAACGAGGCCTGGACTCAAGAATACAGTCGGCAATAGTGAATGCGGGGATGAAAACCTATGAGGACATGATGGACGTGTGCTTCCACATCAAGAGTGATTTCTGCAGAGTGGCGGTAAGAGAGCTGGTGCAGGATCCTCTAACAGAGGTAAGAGACTAAGGGAAGAAGTTAGAGTTTGCGGCTGACCCGGTCGTTGGGTCAAGATTCCAAAGAGAGTCCTAGTGGGAAATTTTCATAGACCCCCACCACAGAATTCAGTAGTTCAGTAGTCTGTGGGAGTTTGCCCACACTGCAACAAGAGCCATGTCGGGGAATGTAGAAGGTGGGCGGGAGCATGCTACCGATGTAGACAGGTGGGACATCTTATTAGAGATTGCCCAAAAATAAGGAAGAATGCTCCGGGAGAATGGGCCCAGCAGCGGAGGGCTAAGCCAAATGCGAATTCCCTTGTTCATCTCATGACAAATATTGATGTACAGGAAGCCACCGATGTGGTAGCATGTGCGATTTTAATTAAGTTTAAATCCTGATCTGCATCGAGTCTTTACGTGTTTAACTCCCTATGTGAAAGTTGATATGATCCTAGGTGCTGTTTTAGTAAATAAGATACATTCGATAGCGGCACAAGCTACTCTTTCGTTGCAAAGAGATTCACTAAGCGCCTTGGTGGTTTACCTGAGTGGTTAGAGACTCGGTACCATGTCCAAGCGGCCGGAGATCAAATTATGACTTCGCATCAGCAATATAGGGATTGTGAGTTAGAGTTCGGAGAGCAAATGTTGTTCGCCACACTGATTCCTATCCAGATTTATGACTTCGACGTGATATTAAGAATGAACTGATTGGCCAGGTATCACGCCAACATTGATTGTCGGACAAAGCAAGTAACAGTCAAGAATTCTAAGATGGAAGACGCAGCCTTCCAGGGTGATGCGGCAGCAGAAGAAAATTCCTAAGAAGGTGTGTATGACAGCTGCCCAACCTTGCAGAGCCTTAAGGAAAGGTGCCGATGGGATTCTTGGTCTATGCAATGGATGCCACTCAAGAGATACCGTCTATTGAATAGATTCTGGTGGTCAACAAATTTCTGGATGTGTTTCCAGAAGAACTGTCGGAAGTGCCACCTCCAAGGGAAGTCGAGTTTGAGATAAATCTAATTCCAGGGGCCGAACCCATTTCTAATGCCCGTTACAGAATAGCTCCAGTGGAATTGAGGGAGTTGAAGGAGCAGCTTCAGGAGTTATTGGACAAGAAATTTATTCGCCCCAGTGTGTCAACTTGGGGAGCGCCTGTTTTATCATGATAAAGAAGGATGGTAGCATGGGGCTCTGTATCGACTATTGAGAGCTGAATAAAATTACCATCAAGAACAAGTATCCACTACTGCGAATCGAGGATCTGTTTGACCAAATCAAAGTAAGTTTTGATTAAGCATTGTCCTTACAAAAAATTTGGTTGTTATGATGGGAGGATTCCCTACCTATGTACAGGGTGCTAAGATTTTCTCTAAGATTGACCTCCGGTCAGGGTACCACCAGTTCTGCGGGTGAAGGCCAAAGACATCGCGAAGACAGCCTTCCGCACAAGATAAGGCCACTATGAGTTCCTAGTGATACCATTTGGGCTGACAAATGCCCCTGCAGCTTTTATGGATCTTATGAATACCGTCTTTCGAGAACAATTGGATAGGTTTGTGGTTGTGTTCATCGGCGACATTCTGATGTATTCCCCTGATGAACAAACCCATGCTGAACATCTGAGAATCGTCTTGGGCATTCTGAGACAGAAGCAACTATACGCCAAATTTAGCAAATGAGAGTTTTTGCTGAGGCGTGTGACCTTCCTTGGTCACGTGATATCATAAGAGGGGATTGTTGTGGATCCGAAGAAAGTGGTAGCTATCACCGAGTGGCCTAGACCCACGAATGTCACCGAAGTGCAGAGCTTCTTGGGTCTAGCTGGCTTTTACAGGAATTTCGTCGAAGAATTCTCAACAATAGCAGTTCTCCTCAGTCGTCTAACATGAAATAATTCCAAGTTTCAGTGGATGACTGAATGCGAGAAAAGTTTCTCGGAACTTAAGAAGAGGTTAACCACAGCCCCAGTATTGGTTCAACCCTCCAGTACTGACGGGTTTGTAATCTACAGTGATGCGTCGAAGAATGGTCTAGGTTGTGTTTTGGTGCAACACGGACGACTTATTACGTATGCCTTAAGGCAGCGAAAACCTTACCAGCAGAACTACCCGACGCACGACCTTGAACTCGTAGATGTTGTGTTCGCCCTGAAGATCTAGCGGCATTATTTATATAGAGAGAAGTGCGCAGTGTTCACTGATCACAAGAGCCTAAAATACTTGTTCTCCTAAAAGGAGTTAAACATGAGACAGCGGAGATGGTTGGAACTGCTGAAAGACTACGATTTGACCATTCACTACCACATGGGAAAAGTTAACAAGGTGGCTGATGCTTTGAGCAAGAAATCCCGCCATTCACGACAATCACCGCTGCAAAGAGAAATGGAGGAATTTGGATTGGATTTGGTTGACTCCACAGTGAATGTTTTTGCAGCATTGTCCATCACCCCGAGTTTGGTTAAAAGAGGCTCATAAGAATGATAAGACTCTGGGTGAGATTGTGGAGAAGGTGAAGCATGGTCAGGTTGAGGGATTTTAGACTAGTGATGACAGGAGCCTATAGTTTAGAGGGAGACTGTGTGTTCCTGAAGTGAATGAACTCAGAAGAGAGATTTTGCAGGATGCTCATAGCTCAAAATTCTCGACACACCCCGGTAGCACCAAGAAGTATAGGGATCTCAAACAGTACTATTGGTGGTCCGGAATGAAGAGGCATATCACGGAGTTCATCGAGAAATGTCTGGTGTGCCATTAAGTTAAGGCTGAACACCAGCAGCCTGGAAGATTATTGATTCCGTTGGAGATTCCATAGTGAAATAGGAACACATCACGATGGATTTCACAGCTGGTTTACAAAAGACGAGAATTGGGTACGATATGATTTGGGTTATTGTGGATCGGTTAACCAAGTCTGCACATTTTCTACCCGTGTCAAGTGAAACCTCTCCCAGTAAGTTAGTAAATTTATATGTGGACAACATTGTCAGCTTCCACGGTGTTCCAGTGAGCATAGTGTCTGATCGAGACCCATGGTTTACTTCAAAATTCTAGGCAGCATTTCAGAGAGCCTTTGATACGGAGTTAAGAATAAGTACAGCCTATCACCCTCAGACTGATGGATAGTCGGAGCGAACTATTCAGACGCTTGAAGACATGTTGAGGGCTTGTGCTCTAGAGTTCAAAGGAAGTTGCGGTGGAATGGTGAAGTTAATGGAGTTTTCGTACAATAAAAATCACCACAGTGCGATTGATATGGTTCCCTTTGAAGCATTATATGGATGGAAGTGCAGGTCCCCTGTTTATTGGGATGAAGTCGGTGTAAGGGACATCACCGATCCCGAACTGCTCGAGAAGACATTAGAAAAGGTGAAGATTATTCGAGACAGACTCAAGACAGCCTCGGACCGTAATAAAAGTTGGACGGATTCCAATGACGGCCTTTAGAATTTGATGTAGGTGAAAAGGTTTGTCTAAGAGTGTCACCTAGGAAGGGTAGTATGAGGTTTGGAGTGAAGGGCAAGCTAAGCCCCTGCTTTATTGGTCCTTATGAGATATTGGAGAAGGTGAGAACCTTGGCGTATCGATTGGCATTACCCCATTATTGGCGCAAGTCCATAACGTCTTTAACATATCACAATTAAGGAAATACGTGACGGATCCGAGCCATGAGCTTCAAGCACAACCTTTAGAACTTAAAGAGGACGTTACTTACCAGGAAGTGCCGGTGAGGATCGTGGATCGGAAGGACCAAGTATTAAGAAAGCGGGTGATTCCTTATGTGAAGGTCCAGTTGAGTAATCACACGGAGCGGGAAGCCACCTGAGAGCTTGAAGAGCAGATGCGGGAGAAGTATCCTCAACTCTTCAACTAAGGTACGTAAGTTTCGCGGACGAAACCTTTTTAAAGGGTTTGAATGTCATACCACATACTTTCCCGAGTCTAGCGTCAATTAAAGCAAATCAAAAACATAATTTTGATAATTATATATGTTTATGAGGCTTAGTTAAATGAATTTTAGGTGGAAAAATAATTTTTAAAAAAGCTGAAATTAAGAAAATTAGGCTCAAAATACCAAAACTGCCCCTTTTCCAGTTAAAATCTAAAGGATTTATACATTACATATAACCCCCTCAAGAGAAGTCGATGGTTACAAGAAGGAAAAAGGAGGAGTCGACTTTCGGAGAGGAAAAGAGTGCGAGTGGAGAAGAAGAAAGAGAAATGAAGAGGGGAGAAGAAAACCATGGGCAATCATAGGATCAATCCTTCTCGAAATTCAACCTGATCACCGTAAGATTACCTAGATTCGAAGGCAAGTGACCTTTCTATACGCTTTACGAAATTTTGATTCAATAGGCTCTATTTTACTAGAAAGAGAAAATTAGATCACATATATGTAATTTTGCCGTTTATGTTAATTGCTCTACTATGTGCTTCTATGCTTGTCGATTGAATAAAGTTGTAATCTTTTGGGTCAATTTCTGAGATTAATTGTAATTTGCTTGATTTATGATGAATATGACCTAAAGATGTCATTTTTCACATGATGTACTTCTTGGTGATTAGCTAACATGCTTGTTGCTTGTGCCATAGATGGAAATGGTTGGTTTGAAGAAGGTTTGATGGGTGTAAAGTAGGTGGCGGTTGATTTAGGGTTGGTTGGAAGGTGTTGCGATCATGTTCTAAGGAGTGAATTGTGGAAAAGCCTAGGGTCCATGTCATTTGATGTAGTTAAGGTTCAACACGATGTCATGAGTGTATATGTAAGTTGGATTCATGTTTTAGGGTTGAATGTAGGTGTTCTTTAGGCTTGGACATTGAAAAGGATGAAGGTTGGTTCGCCCTTGTGGTTAAAAGTGGTGAAAAGTTGTAGAAATTAGGACTTGGATCGATCCAGGACGGACATCGATCGATCCAAGTGGCCCTAGCAGGATTTTCCAAGTCTCTGGAAGAAATCGATCGATCAATTGAGGGACTTCAATCGATCGTTGTCTAGGAAAACTGAACATCGATCGATTAGAAGACCACATCGATCGGTCAATGTACCCAGGGATGCAGAACTGAAACTCTCTGGAAGACATATATCGATCAGGTAGGGGGACATCGATCAGGAGCTTGACATCGATCAATCAGAAGGCATCATCGATTGATCGATGTGGCCACTTCTGTAGAATTTAAGCTGAACTCTTAGAAATGATAGGGAATGAATGGCAAGTAGTTTGAGAGAACTTTCTGTGATAATTAGGACTAGTGTATGAGTCTAAGAAGTATTGTTGAAGTGTGCCTGGCGTATGTTGAGGTGGGTAACCTTAACTGTGAAGGAGTAAGGCTAAGTATGAAATGGAAAAGAATTCGCTAGCTAGAAATGTGTGAATTAATACGAGTGAGGTATGTTTAAGGTTTATGACCTAGTACTCAGTATGTAAAGTGTGTGTGCATGTTTGGAAGCTTAATATAATGTGACACGAGCCTTTTGCACCACGACATGAACATTTTGTATTCCGGCGTGAGTTTTACCTTGCAAAAAGACACTTGTGTGTAGAGTAAGACTAAAGTTTTGAACGACAAGTTTGAGTTGCTAGTTGATGTCAAAGTATAAAAGTCACGCATGCAATGGCATGGTATAAAAGCGTGACACGAAATCAACAACATGGCATAAAGTTCTGTTATGGGGCTGTGGACCTTTCAGCATGGGTTATAAAGTTCTGTTTGCTGTGGATTGATCACTCACAGGGTATAAACTTTCCGCTACGCGAATAATAAGATAAGAAGAGGTATTAAAAGTTTGTGAAACGAAACGCATGACATGTTTGTGAAAAAAGGTTTACATATGGTTTTAAAGAAGTGCATGCATCATGTGACACGAAGCATAGGATCTGACATGCTGGAAAATGACATTTGCATATGATCTGTTTATATCGTACGTTCTGCTCGTTATGTGTTTGTTCCTTATTCGTGTATCATTTATGTGGCTTAATTAGCTTGGTTAAGATGTTATAAAAATGTTATTTGCTAACCCCGAGCACCTTATTTGGGCCATTGATTTATGTATTTGTGACTAGCCGTGTGTGATACCATAAGGTGTATAGACGGGTTATTTGCTAGCGATGTTTTCGCTAAGAATAGATGCTCCATCTTCATTTCAGGTGAGCCAGAGTATGAAATGATTTTCGCAGAAGATGATGTCAAGTGGTCTCATTGGGATGATGGCCACCGAAGTGGACAAATTGATGTTCATTTTCTTTAGCTGATAGATTCCTGTTTAATATTTTGTAATGGAGGATATAGTAGCAGAGCAGAAATGTTCATTTTCATTTCTGCTGTATTTCGTTTTGTTACATTGTTGATGTTGTAATTTTAAAATTTACGAAGCGTCCGCTGCTTTATCGTACGTCATGGATGACGTATGTATGATCTGTTTTGACGCTTCTGCTCGTAGCAAACTACGGTGGGTGCACTGGTACCGATGTCCAATATCAGGCCAGGGAGCTACACGCAGGATCCTGAGCTGGAGTTCATAGAGCATGAGCCCAGAGAGTAGGTTCAGAGAGCTGTTTAGTAGACTGCTATGGCAACTTTTGTATTTTGGATATTCAGCTCTGTACTTATGATATTTGTACTGATGATGTACTTATGACACTATCTCAGATGTAGTAGTTCGTGCTTATGTCGATGCTTTATTTCTGTCTATATTATGATGCTTCCGCTATTCGATACATTTTTGTGACGATGTGCATATAGATGGTATCAACGCCTTGTACTTCTCGTAGCAGAGTACGGCAGGTGCACCGTGCTGAGACCCTAGTTCCGAACGGGACGTTACAGGTGGCATCAGAGCCAAGGCTCCAGATACGCAGCGAGCAACATAAGATAAACAACGACGTGTATGCAGGTTATGATCTTAGAATTTAAGTTTGATTGTAGAATGAGCGAGACTACCTTAGTATGGGTTCCCTAGAAAGGATTATTAAGATTGGATCCCTAAACGTAAATAAAATTTTGGTCTAAAATTTTATAACTTAGTTGGACTGATTGTGTGAAATAACTGTGTCAACAGGATGGCTTCGAATTCGATGAATAGTTTGGGGTTCCCCGTCATATGCCTCGAACATCCACTATCTAAAAACCATTTGGTTTTTAGATTCTTTGACTTTGCCTCCTTCTTGCATTCCTTGCATTTATCCTACAATGGAGACAAAGTTTTAGGTACCCTTTATTTGGGTCCTTGAATGTTAGGGGCACTAGTCTTGTTTAGATATCCCTTAGGTATCCAAACTTGAATATACCTTCTAGGCACATTTTTAGCATTGTTATAATTTGGAAAATAAGAAGAATTAGCATATACATGATTATTCCACACAAGTGAAGATGCATTGTTATACATGTTGTGCCATGGTTGATAATTATTATAGGATGGTCGAATTGTATAAGGCATGTGACTTTGTTTCTTATATGGCGCTATATAAGTGTGTTCATATGTATTTCTAAAAGATTTATATGAGTGTTGTCTATACTTAGGTTCATAATAAGTTGTATGCATTTTATTCGGTCTAATTGCATTTGTATACAAGTAGGCATAATTTCTAGGTTGTCTAGATGCAAAGTTTGTCCTAGATGTATGTTTATGCGTGTGTGCTTTTATGGGTGTATGTTGCATTTTGCCTTGATATTAGTAGAAGAAGGTGTAGAAGAAGATGTAGCAGACAAAGTTGATTTTATTGTATTATATGGCAACTTTGTACTAGATGAAATACACTTAGTCTTTTTATTTACTTTTTCATTTTCTTCTTTATAGCCTAAGCCGGTTTTATCATTACCATACTTTTGTGATGAGATAAGTATATCTAACATATTTGCACCCGATTTAAATTGTTCTAACATTTTTTCTAAGTTAAGTTTAGACGACTTAAGTTGTGTTATTTCATGTTCACAATGTAGAGAAAAGGGGGTTTGAGTGATTTCAAAATAAGTGACTTAAATGCATGATATATATACACACGTGCATGAGATATACATGTATGCATGATACATTGCTATTACTTGCCTTATTTAGCTTATATATAGTGTTGCCGGACTAACGAGCCATGAAGCGTTAAAGCTTACATCATATGGCAAACATTTGTTGTGTTTATACTATTTTCAGGTGCCACTATTAATGAACTAAACTAGTTCATTAAGTGAAGTACTTAGTTTATTAAACTAAGTAGTTCATTAAAGGAAGCCGCATTTGGAAAATGCACAAAGGCAACAAGGCTAAGGAAGGAAAGTTTTCTCCTCCTCCCTCCTTAAATATATACACGCCATATACATATATATTGCATATATTTTCAGATTTTTTGAAAAAGGCACATACATATGTATTCCAACGTACTACCGACACGTTATATATTTTACATACGTACGTTAATGTCACACCACTATACTTAACTCATATTTATGAGTATATTCAGGTCTTATATTGTAGCGCCCCGCACCCGGGCCTCTTCCGGATGCGGTGCACCCGCCGTACTTCACTAAGGAGAGTACAAAGCGTCATGCATAACATGCAAAAATCCATACATAAATCGTGGACTCCCATGCTAACATTTAACATGGCAGTAAAACTTAGGCAGAATTAAAACTTTCCAAATAAAACATGCATTACGAAATAACTAGATCCCCAGAGTAGTAGTCACACAAAACATCATAGTCAAATCCCACAGAGTACCAACATAGTCATAATACAAACATCTCAGTAGCACAAAAGTCCTTGAGTTCATTTCCCTTCACGTCTCCACGCCTATGGATACGGTATCCTCGGCTCATCTTCGATCCACTCTATCTTGGTATTATCTGGGGAAAAATAAAGTGTGAGTGATAAAAATCACCCAGCAAGGATACAATAAACGACCATGAATTACATAAAGAATTACAACGTGAATGGAACAACATAAATCTTTGATTAGCAACTCATACCTGTTTTAAGTCCTGAAGTCAGCTGGCGATATGGACTAAGCATAATTCTAGATACCGCTAAACACTATTGGCATATTAAGTCTTTAACTGTATCATACCACATATTAACGGAATCATGAATTATGCAATATAAAATGCATGAATGTCATGTCATGTCATGTCAAAGCATCATTATGGTCCCATAAATAACGTTTCATAAAACAAAGTGTCAGATCAATTAACCCCGGATCTGAGCGGGTCCAGAACAGAAATCAGATCAAATAACCCCGGATCTGAGCGGGTCCAGAACAGATATCAGATCAATTAACCCCGGATCTGAGCAGGTCCAGAACAGATATCAGATCAATTAACCCCGGATCTGAGCGGGTCCAGAACAGAAATCAGACCAATTAACCCCGGGTCTGGAGTCGGGTTAGTAGCATGCTTGGCCGGCAAAGGAATCATGAAGCTTTCTTAAAACATGGGACCGTAAAAACTTTTCATGCATAACGAGAGGATAGTCGTTTATAAAACCTTGCTTGCATCATAAAATCCATGAAAATCAGTTTCATGCTCATGCATGATACATGCCGTGATATGAAATGCAAGCCATGACATGAATAATCGTGTGCATTCCTTATAATATATCAACATACATGAATATGGAAGCTACATATCTCCAAGACTTTTACTTCATTTTCATAGGACGGTTAAGCTAATCAATTAGGTCCATTTCCATAATCCTTTTGTCACAAATACATTTAGATACATGTCATAAAATTTGCGGATTATTCCAATAACCATAAAGAGGTTTCTTACTTACTTTCCGAACTATTTTAGGTGCTGAGGCTGGGCTGACAGACTTTACTAAAAATTCAATTACTGTAAATCCGTAATGCGGTTTCCAGAAATTCCAACCCGTATACGTCATAAACATGTGGGACTAGTATCCTACCGAAATTCAGCCCATTTGCATGTCTCTAAGTCCCTTTTCTAAGCCTGGAAATTCGTTACAAATTTCAGGTGGGCTCCAGTAATTTCTATTGAGCAGTTTTACCAAATAATTCATTAAAAATAATCCAGAACTTATTTTGCTGAAATTCCAACTGGCATGTCTTCTCGACTCATAGAGTTATTATCATGCCAAAAACCAGCTTTATTGGTTGTTCACAAGGTCCTTTTTCGGGTGAAACAATATAATGTCCTGTTCTGCCCAGTTTCAGGCTTTCCATCCTGAGCAGCTTTACTCGATATTTTATTAAAAATATTCCACAACTTCTTTTTCCAAAATTCCAGCTTGCACATTTCCTATACACGTAATGGTGTTATCACACCGAAAATTAGCCACTTTGAACCTCTACAAGATCTCTTTTCAGGTCATGCAAAACATTATATCATTCTGTCCTGTTCCAGAATTTACAGTCTGAGCAGTCTTACCAATTATTTTATTAAACATTAACCATAACTTATTTTACCAAAATTCCAACTCTCAACTCTACTATACACATGGGTCTAGCTCTGTGACAAAGACCAGATTTATTGAAGGTTCAAAAGATCCTTTTTAAATTCTTTAAACCCAGGAACCAATTCTGCCCTGCTCCAGAATTTCCTACTGGAGCAGTTTTACCGTAAAATTTATTAAAAATAATCCTTTGCTTATTTTAACGAAATTCCAACTCTCACTCGTGATACATTCCTAGGACTAACGTTATACCAAAATTTAGCTTCATTGAAGGTCTGCAAGTCCAGTTCTCAGGCCGTTGAAAATGTCATCCCAATCTGCCTAGTTCTAGTTCTTTACTATATTGTCATGGTTTAAGTCAAATGCTCACCATTCCTTTTGTTCTTATGAACCAGGTCGTTGGTTATCACTTACATCCCTTCGTAACATGAATATCCAGATTGCATGCTTGTTATAAGATCACCTTTTCATCCCACTAAACAGTTTGCAAATGGTAAACCAAGCAAGTATCACACATGCTCAAAATAGTTATTCTTCCTTAGAGTCAAGGTTCACCCTTCTCTCCATCCATGAGGCCGAAACATATGGGGACTCTTAACACATCTTAAAACATATATTCAAACATGCAACATATTCAAGAGTCATTTTAGTCTAGTCTTACAAATAACCTCATAAAACCAACATCCATTACATGCATGTCTTCCTAAGATTTCTCAAGTTCCAACCAAGAATTTAATCTTGCCTAGACTCACTTAGATGTACCTTAATCCATCCTAAAACAGCCTCATTCCATGTTGCATGTAAGAAATAACATCATCTTAGACACAATAACCCACATGCAAAGCCGTGTACATAAGGAATCATTAAGATATAACCTTAGACTTAAGATATCTCACTAAAGATCATATCTTTGGAACTTTTAGTCATTCAAGTCACTAATTCTTTAGGTAAGTCATGAGAGATTAGTGTATACTTGCCTCTTCAAGCTGAGTTTTGTCTTAGCTTGGATATGGGATGGAATGAGTTGAAATCTTTCTCCTCCTTCACTTCTCAAGCACACGGTTTTTGAAGAAAAGGGAGGAAGAATGTTAGTCTTCATCCTAAAGTGAAAATAGAATTTATTTGAAGCTAGAATATCTTACCAAAATGGCTTGGAATGGAGATTCAAGTGTAGCAAGGTAGCACCACCTAAGAGAGTTGAAATCTTCCACCTAGTTGGACAAGGAGGCCACGGTTTTGGGGTGGAGGAGAACACCCTTGTGAGCTTCATCATTTTGTATGAAATATCTACTTAAGAACTTTGGAATGAGACTTACCTAGAGGATCCTTGAGCTTGAAGAAGATGAAGCTTGATTGAGAATTTCTAGTCTTCAAGAAGGGAGGGGCCGAAAGTTGGTGATAGAAGGGGGATGGAGAATTTCCTTAAGTGTTTAGTAGGAGCTTTCTTAGGGAAATGTTCAAGACAAGATGGAAATGAGGTTGTCTTGAGAAATAAAAAGAGCTAGGGGGGTAAGGGGGAGGCCGGCTTGTGCATGGGAGAAGGGGAAAAGAGGATCTAGGCCTTGCTTTTCTTACACACTAGCTTCTTCTCTTCTTATTTTATTATTTCTTTTGCATGCAAGTTGCTATTTAATATTTGAATTATTATGTAATTTGTTAATTATAATTTATTTGGAAGAGTGTGGAGAATTCTAGATCCTCCCACTCCTTGGCCGAAATTATGAGGGTGTTGGGGGGTATTTTGGTCTTTTCACACTTATCATATCCAATACTTATATAATTTATAATGTTATTTATTTCGTTTAATTTTGATTTTAGTTTTACTTTGTGAGGATTGTTTATGTTTGTATTCTTACAAGAACGAGCTCACTTCAAGGGTGATCAATGGCCCTTGGCCGAATTCTCAAGGTGTATCACACACCTCGTGACGTTCGATTGTATAACTATTTAGTATTCGCCCTAAATGAACTTGAAGAATTTAAATAAGGAAGCGATAAATGTGACTTAAGTAACAGGCTCGTGAAGGAATCATCGCTTTTATTTTGTCACTTAATCATAGTCTCAAGTACACGGTTGTCGGGGTACAACATCCTCCCCCCCTTTATCATAAGTTTCGTCCTCGAAACTTCAGATCCAGTCAAAAAGATGAGGCATCAACTCCTCATGTTGTCATCCGTTTCCCATGTGGCTTCTTCTTTAGGTAAATAAGATCGTAAAGCGTATATTTAGTTCCCTCAGAACTGCTTTGTTCCCTTCATCTTAGAGGTCTCATCAGAACTTATTCTAATCCTCGAAAGGTGTTATTGTCACCTATCCCTTCCGTATAATCATGATCATAGCAGGCTTATAATTTCCTTTTTAAAATGAACAACTAGGCAGAGATCATTAACTCTGGGGTATAGACCATTAGCTCTTTTCTATAAACATCCTTCCAGTGATCATATAGCGATCATCCTACTTACGAAATAGCTTCCAAAGACACCCGGGATAATTCCCATAAGGTACACCTACCAAGCTCTTCATAAGGTATGTCCCGTATTCATCCGTGTTGCTGATTGCCTTATTACGTACTAACTCTCACCCCTTTTTGCGATCATTTCATAGAATCGAACTAGAAGTTGTGGGTTTTCCTTTGAAACTTATGTCCCCTTTATGACATTTCAATCATCCTAAGGTGGCCCGTTCTCTCATGACATGGTTTTCATAGTCATGGCCTATTCCCCGCATAGTGTAATAAAACGGGTACAAGTGTTAATAGTGACGCGTCATGACGAGGACCCTGCGTCCCATACACAGTGTCATACTTAGTAATGTTATCACTAATAACCTTACCTTACTCGCTTGTGGTCTACTAATCATAACCCAAGGAGCTATCATAATCACTCCTACTTGGTTAATAGGAAGTAGAGCAGAGGACATAGGTATCTTACACTTATTAGGCATACCTTAGTTGTTTCTTTGTCATCCGCATAGACTAGCCTTATATGGTTACGGTTTCCACCTTCTACTTCGTTTGCTTGTTAAATCATTTCTTTCATTCTTTCGTCCCCTTACATCGCATTCCGCTCCATAGCGGCCCTCCAATAATTCACCAAAGGTCCTTGAATACGATTTAACTTAACCTAATTGGATCTGGTAGTCTAAACCTTTCATCTCTTATAATCAAAGGAACATACTGTCCCAAAGTAATGAATGAGTATGGAAATGCCTGGCCTTTGTCTTAGTGAGTTAAATTCCGACAACGATATTCCTTCAGGGTTAGTATGATGTAATTGACCTATCCTGATTATGTACTGTTGGAGTTTCCTTCTTTTCATGACGGAGGTCCTTAAGTCCTGACTGTGAACCATACACTTTCCTTCGATAAACATCCTTCTATATTCATGCGTTAGCCATAAAAGCGTTTCCATCGGTGTTAGAAATTTCTTCCCTAAAATACATATATGATGACTCGTACCTTAATCTGGGATTGTACTCTTATAGAATGGTGAAACCCCAAACTTTCGCCAAGTCCTACCTGACTCCTCCGTTTCGTCGACACGCCAATCCCGTGATAATCGAACCTAGGGTCGAAGTTCTTCCTTGGAATTTATGTCGTTTCGTGGTGTTCCTATTCCTTACAAAATCTATGTTTTCTTTTCCCAATCACCAGAGTATTCTCGTTTGCTTTGTCCTCATAGACTATTATGTTATGCAAGATTTCGTCACCTCATATTGTTACTGCTAGAGTGGGTTAGATAATCCCGACTTATAATAGTCAGGGAAGGAATTTAACCATCTTACTGAATTTCCCTTAAGATGCCGGGCTCATAAAGTCTATAACGTGTCAGGACGTTTGTCAATCCTAATAGTTCTGGGGATGTCTATGATTCGCCTTGCACACATTCCATGTTCTTCCTCGAGCTTGGTTCTCTCGCTGGAAATAGTAAGTTTGCAATTCGGTTTCGTTAACACTTGTGTTTCCCGAAGTGGTCAAACAAATCATTGATCCTAGGCAACTGGTATTTATCTTCCATGGAAACCTTATTGAGCTCCGACTATTATGGTAATAATCCAACCTTTAAGAGCAATTTGATAACTTATTCTAGTTTTTACACTTTAGTTGGGATACTTTATCGCATTGCTCCAATGACCGTTTATACCTGGCTAAAAGACATAATAAAACATAGGTACTTCAGATTTAAATTAAGCAGTCGGGAGTACCTGTTACGATTTGAGGTTTCAGGCACTGCTGAATCAGGCACTCTTTCATCCAGGTTAGCGTTCTTGGTTATCCCTTTATTATCCCTCAGTGGACGCGGTCGCCACCTCCTGTTTTGTTCCTTAAGTCCCTTATTTTGTCCTTCCATTAGTTTAATATCATGTTCCGCTTTGTAGCAGTCCTCCAGTAATTCCTCGAAAGTGCTAGAATATGCATTAGCTAGCCGAATCTTAATCCGAAAGTCTAGACCTCGCATGAATCTGATTACCTTGTGCTCTCCGTCTTCCATGATCAAGGGAACATAGTGGCCCAATGTAGTGAACCGACGAGCAAACTCTGAGACAGTGATACCTGGTTCTTGTCTTAAGGTGTCAAATTCCTCAACCCTCGTCATGATTAGTTCTGCAGAGAGGAAAAACTCACAAAACTCCTCTAGAAACCTTGCCCAAGTCACCGGTCGGGACAATGGCTGGATACAAGTTCTCCACCACAGGCTGGCCTTGCCAATCAAAAATGGCCGAACAATTGGTGTCTTTACCTTCTCAGGTACTCGTATCAGCAAGAAGGTACCTTCGACTTCATCAAGCCATTTTTCCGCTTCCTCGGGACTAGATTCTCCGCCAAATTCTGGGATATGTGCTCTTACTAGCTGCCGGTAATAAAACCCAGCGCTGCCCGGGGGTGAAAGTGACAATGCTTGTTCATTAGTCTGTGATGCCATCTGCACTTATGGTTTTAATGTCTATTTAGAATATCGGAATTAAAATCAATTGAATTTGACTAAGGACCAAAATCGAAAACTCTTAAGTAAAGGAGATAAAAAGGCACGTCTTATGTCATTGACCTAGCTTTCACAGTTTAGGATTAGTTATTAAATCACATCCTAAACCCGGTCTAAGTGGTCCTATTCTAAGGTCGCCACTCATCTAAAATCATGACTTAGGTCCACGATCAAACTTAGATTGCTAAGATCATAACTTAGTCCTACATTCTGCCCGTAATCTAGAGCCTGGGCTCTGATACCACCTGTAGCGCCCCGCACCTGGGCCTCTTCCGGATGCGGTGCACCCGCCGTACTTCACTAAGGAGAGTACAAAGCGTCATGCATAACATGCGAAAATCCATACATAAATCGTGGACTCCCATGCTAACATTTAACATGGCAGTAAAACTTAGGCAGAATTAAAACTTTCCAAATAAAACATGCATTACGAAATAACTAGATCCCCAGAGTAGTAGTCACACAAAACATCATAGTCAAATCCCACAGAGTACCAACATAGTCATAATACAAACATCTCAGTAGCACAAAAGTCCTTGAGTTCATTTCCCTTCACGTCTCCACGCCTATGGATACGGTATCCTCGGCTCATCTTCGATCCACTCTATCTTGGTATTATCTGTGGAAAAATAAAGTGTGAGTGATAAAAATCACCCAGCAAGGATACAATAAACGACCATGAATTACATAAAGAATTACAACGTGAATGGAACAACATAAATCTTTGATTAGCAACTCATACCTGTTTTAAGTCCTGAAGTCAGCTGGCGATATGGACTAAGCATAATTCTAGATACCGCTAAACACTATTGGCATATTAAGTCTTTAACTGTATCATACCACATATTAACGGAATCATGAATTATGCAATATGCAATGCATGAATGTCATGTCATGTCATGTCAAAACATCATTATGGTCCCATAAATAACGTGTCATAAAACAGAGTGTCAGATCAATTAACCCCGGATCTGAGCGGGTCCAGAACAGAAATCAGATCAAATAACCCCGGATCTGAGTGGGTCCAGAACAGATATCAGATCAATTAACCCCGGATCTGAGCGGGTCCAGAACAGATATCAGATCAATTAACCCCGGATCTGAGCGGGTCCAGAACAGAAATCAGACCAATTAACCCCGGGTCTGGAGTCGGGTTAGTAGCATGCTTGGCCGGCAAAGGAATCATGAAGCTTTCTTAAAACATGGGACCGTAAAAACTTTTCATGCATAACGAGAGGATAGTCATTTATAAAACCTTGCTTGCATCATAAAATCCATGAAAATCAGTTTCATGCTCATGCATGATACATGTCGTGATATGAAATGCAAGCCATGACATGAATAATCGTGTGCATTCCTTATAATATATCAACATACATGAATATGGAAGCTACATATCTCCAAGACTTTTACTTCATTTTCATAGGACGGTTAAGCTAATCAATTAGGTCCATTTCCATAATCCTTTTGTCACAAATACATTTAGATACATGTCATAAAATTTGCGGATTATTCCAATAACCATAAAGAGGTTTCTTACTTACTTTCCGAACTATTTTAGGTGCTGAGGCTGGGCTGACAGACTTTACTAAAAATTCAATTACTGTAAATCCGTAATGCGGTTTCCAGAAATTCCAACCCGTATACGTCATAAACATGTGGGACTAGTATCCTACCGAAATTCAGCCCATTTGCATGTCTCTAAGTCCCTTTTCTAAGCCTGGAAATTCGTTACAAATTTCAGGTGGGCTCCAGTAATTTCTATTGAGCAGTTTTACCAAATAATTCATTAAAAATAATCCAGAACTTATTTTGCTGAAATTCCAACTGGCATGTCTTCTCGACTCATAGAGTTATTATCATGCCAAAAACCAGCTTTATTGGTTGTTCACAAGGTCCTTTTTCGGGTGAAACAATATAATGTCCTGTTCTGCCCAGTTTCAGGCTTTCCATCCTGAGCAGCTTTACTAGATATTTTATTAAAAATATTCCACAACTTCTGTTTCCAAAATTCCAGCTTGCACATTTCCTATACACGTAATGGTGTTATCACACCGAAAATTAGCCACTTTGAACCTCTACAAGATCTCTTTTCAGGTCATGCAAAACATTATATCATTCTGTCCTGTTCCAGAATTTACAGTCTGAGCAGTCTTACCAATTATTTTATTAAATATTAACCATAACTTATTTTACCAAAATTCCAACTCTCAACTCTACTATACACATGGGTCTAGCTCTGTGACAAAGACCAGATTTATTGAAGGTTCAAAAGATCCTTTTTAAATTCGTTAAACCCAGGAACCAATTCTGCCCTGCTCCAGAATTTCCTACTGGAGCAGTTTTACCGTAAAATTTATTAAAAATAATCCTTTGCTTATTTTAACGAAATTCCAACTCTCACTCGTGCTACATTCCTAGGACTAACGTTATACCAAAATTTAGCTTCATTGAAGGTCTACAAGTCCAGTTCTCAGGCCGTTAAAAATGTCATCCCAATCTGCCTAGTTCCAGTTCTTTACTATATTGTCATGGTTTAAGTCAAATGCTCACCATTCCTTTTGTTCTTATGAACCAGGTCGTTGGTTATCACTTACATCCCTTCGTAACATGAATATCCAGATTGCATGCTTGTTATAAGATCACCTTTTCATCCCACTAAACAGTTTGCAAATGGTAAACCAAGCAAGTATCACACATGCTCAAAATAGTTATTCTTCCTTAGAGTCAAGGTTCACCCTTCTCTCCATCCATGAGGCCGAAACATATGGGGACTCTTAACACATCTTAAAACATATATTCAAACATGCAACATATTCAAGAGTCATTTTAGTCTAGTCTTACAAATAACCTCATAAAACCAACATCCATTACATGCATGTCTTCCTAAGATTTCTCAAGTTCCAACCAAGAATTTAATCTTGCCTAGACTCACTTAGATGTACCTTAATCCATCCTAAAACAGCCTCATTCCATGTTGCATGTAAGAAATAACTTCATCTTAGACACAATAACCCACATGCAAAGCCGTGTACATAAGGAATCATTAAGATATAACCTTAGACTTAAGATATCTCACTAAAGATCATATCTTTGGAACTTTTAGTCATTCAAGTCACTAATTCTTTAGGTAAGTCATGAGAGATTAGTGTATACTTGCCTCTTCAAGCTGAGTTTTGTCTTAGCTTGGATATGGGATGGAATGAGTTGAAATCTTTCTCCTCCTTCACTTCTCAAGCACACGGTTTTTGAAGAAAAGGGAGGAAGAATGTTAGTCTTCATCCTAAAGTGAAAATAGAATTTATTTGAAGCTAGAATATCTTACCAAAATGGCTTGGAATGGAGATTCAAGTGTAGCAAGGTAGCACCACCTAAGAGAGTTGAAATCTTCCACCTAGTTGGACAAGGAGGCCACGGTTTTGGGGTGGAGGAGAACACCCTTGTGAGCTTCATCATTTTGTATGAAATATCTACTTAAGAACTTTGGAATGAGACTTACCTAGAGGATCCTTGAGCTTGAAGAAGATGAAGCTTGATTGAGAATTTCTAGTCTTCAAGAAGGGAGGGGCCGAAAGTTGGTGATAGAAGGGGGATGGAGAATTTCCTTAAGTGTTTAGTAGGAGCTTTCTTAGGGAAATGTTCAAGACAAGATGGAAATGAGGTTGTCTTGAGAAATAAAAAGAGCTAGGGGGGTAAGGGGGAGGCCGGCTTGTGCATGGGAGAAGGGGAAAAGAGGATCTAGGCCTTGCTTTTCTTACACACTAGCTTCTTCTCTTCTTATTTTATTATTTCTTTTGCATGCAAGTTGCTATTTAATATTTGAATTATTATGTAATTTGTTAATTATAATTTATTTGGAAGAGTGTGGAGAATTCTAGATCCTCCCACTCCTTGGCCGAAATTATGAGGGTGTTGGGGGGTATTTTGGTCTTTTCACACTTATCATATCCAATACTTATATAATTTATAATGTTATTTATTTCGTTTAATTTTGATTTTAGTTTTACTTTGTGAGGATTGTTTATGTTTGTATTCTTACAAGAACGAGCTCACTTCAAGGGTGATCAATGGCCCTTGGCCGAATTCTCAAGGTGTATCACACACCTCGTGACGTTCGATTGTATAACTATTTAGTATTCGCCCTAAATGAACTTGAAGAATTTAAATAAGGAAGCGATAAATGTGACTTAAGTAACAGGCTCGTGAAGGAATCATCGCTTTTATTTTGTCACTTAATCATAGTCTCAAGTACATGGTTGTCGGGGTACAACATATATCATATGATATAAGATATGGTGATGGCAAATTAAATACGACACGATAAAAGGTTCTAAACCAAAAATTGTCGTATCGGGCGAATACCGAAACTTTGCCAACGTGTCACGTACTTGCCATAAATAAATGGCCAGCCCCTATACTTCAAAAATTGATAAAAATTTCGTGCACATGACTGTATATTCAGCCAAAAATACTTTCCATGTTGGCACACACAAATCACCCCACATTAAGGCCAAAATGTGAAGATTCCAAGTTTAATTTTGTCACATGTTAATGGTACCACTTTAGACCAGCCAAGTGCTGAGATTTAAAGTATATATTATATATATATTATGTGTAGCATAATATATATAACATGTGCAAAAGTTGAAATTTAAATTAGAGAAAAATCGGGTAATCGATAAATATCGAAAATTCGGTTTTCTACGCACACAACACATGGAACGTTTTTGGCACATCATGTGACATGTATCTAGACACTTTTTACATATGATATACATCTTAAAGTGTTCTAGAAAATTAAATTAAGGGCTGATTGGAATATAACATGTGTGTATTATTAAATGTGCACTATTTTACAAAGTTAGCAAAAATAAATTTCAGCACATGTATATGGATTGCCTAACGTCCCTACAGCCAAGATGGAGCTTATTTGGAGCCTTGTTGGCATATTGATTGGTCAAGGATCAATCATACAATGTTGGTGAATTAAAGAGAGAAGCTACAAATGGTAAGAATTCAAACTTTGTCTCACTTATAACACATGCTGAAAATTTCAGCATGTGTGAGCATGGGTGGCCGATTTTTACACATTAATATGATATATTTTATAATCTTTTATTGTGTGATTGATTGGAAGAAGAAATGGAAATAATTTGAATATTATTTAAATTAAATAAAGTGTGATATTCTACATATCACACATGCTGAAATTTTTCAGCATGTGTGTGACTTGTGTAGGCCGAATTTTTGAGCATAATTGTGTCTAAGTTCATTTCTCATGTGATAAGAATATTTGCCATCAATTGGTGATTCATTTTAAAAAGAAAAATCAAATAAAAATGGTAACATTTTGAACTTTATCTCCATGTGTCACATGCTGAAAATTCAGCATGGTATGTACACTTTATGGCCGATTTTATGCTTAAGGAAGAATTTTTGTCTTGCAATTTATGTGATAATCTTATGCTTTATGGAAATTATTTTGTGATGATTTTGGCACATGTTTTAAGTGTTATTCTCAGATTTTTCCAAGTCATCAATGATGACAACATTGAACCAATCATGAAGTGCCAAGTAAGCAAAGCTTAAATGATCATCCAATAAGAAGATGCCAAGTAAGCAAGACCATGTCACAATGATGACTTACATCCTCCCAAGGACTTAGAAGATAATTTTCAAGAGGGGGACTACACCAAGGGAGGACGGCTGCAACAACATTAAAAGGAAAGAAGATGAGCAAAAACAAGACAAGCACAAGCATTGCAAAATCAAAGTGAAAAATGCCTAGCTCTTCTTCTTCTACATTCTCCTTCTTTCTTTCTTCTTGTAAGCCTATTGTATTCATATCTTTCAATCTTGAATAGGCTTGATATAGACCACCACATATTCCATATCTTTGTAAAAGATTGATCAAGGTGTGATCAATCTTCATTCTTGCGAGGTGGTGGTGTTCGTGCAAATTGTATTCACCGTACAAGGTTTGTAAAGGGTTGGAGTTAGGTGTAACTCTATCAACCCTGTGGTAAGGTGTGT
Source organism: Eustoma russellianum (assembly GCA_036186865.1). Lineage (NCBI taxonomy): Eukaryota > Viridiplantae > Streptophyta > Magnoliopsida > Gentianales > Gentianaceae > Eustoma > Eustoma russellianum. The sequence goes on along the minus strand of AP025064.1, from coordinate 15,567,051 downwards.
TTTGTGTGTGTGATTAGTGTTAACCAAGGAAGGTGTTCCTTGAAGACTGGAGTAGGTTGTTTATAACCGAACTAGTATAAAAATCTTGGTGCCATTTACTTTCAGCATTTACTTTCAATTACTGCACAGTTTACTATTCTTGTTCGCATTCGTAAAAATAGTAAACGAATTTCAAAAATCACAAAAATTTTCAGAAATATACTCACACGTTCTAGGGTTAATTTGGCACAAGTTTCAACCCTTTTGGATAAGTATAAGTCGATCAAACATCAAAAGTTCTGAAACTAGTGTAGTCTGATTTTCAGACTTGCAAAGGTTGAGACTTTGATTGTAGTTGACCTACTTCCCAAAAGAATTTTGCAAAACTGTTTCAACCCAATTCAATATAGTATATAAGGAGTTAGTGGTCAAATTTCAGAGCATTTGGACATACACACAAATAGGAATAAATTTTTCAAAACCGTCTACCGTTTCTGACAGATTCGAGTGATCTGATTACCAACGGTTTTTGAAGAGGTTAAAGGTTGAATTTTAATTTGACATTTTTAGGGGACCCTCATAACATTTGAGGCTAAGTTCTCTCAAAATTTCATAATTTTTGGAGACCTATAACCTGGTTTTAAAAACGTTTTAAAACTGGTCCTGAAAACAGAATCTGTTTTCAGAAGTTGAATTGTTTAGGTTTAAACAAATTTTAAAAAACCACACTTTCCGCACCACCTATTCAACCTCCCCCCTTCTAGTGGTGCCTTGCAGATCCTACACACAACTTTCTAACTTAGACTTTAACATCTTATTTTCCATTTTTATCTTATGTTCATCTTTCCTATATGATTCAATTTTATTATCTAAATAATCAAGAGTATTAGTAGACTCTTTTTTAAGAGATTCTAGTTGATCGGAAAATTCCAAGTTGGACGTCTTCAACTTGTCATTTTCTTCAACTAGTTTCTTCTTTTCTTTAGAGAGCCTCTTACAGTGAGCATGCATTCTTAGAAATTCTTCATACATTTCATCAAATGTCATGTCACTATCAGAATCACTATCAGAAGAAGAACATACCTCGTTGGATACGAAGCAGACTTGAGCTTCCTCGGTTTCGGATTCTGAGTCAGATGAGTCGCTCCATGTGCTCACCTTCATTGCTCGTTTCCCTTTTCTTGCCTTAGACTCCTTTGTCTTTGTCGTTTGAGCCTCCTTGTCCTTGGCTTGTTTATTGTTGTTGTTGTTATTATTATTTTTCTTCGTGGGACAGTCGTATGAAATATGTCATTTTTGACCGCATTCATAACACTTTAATTCTTTATTATACCATTTTTTTATGTTATTCTTCCTTGGTTGAGAAGAAGAAGAATAAGAAGAATTACATTGTCTATTCCTATTTGGACGTTTGAAAAACTTTCTAAGTTTTCTAGCTATCAATATCAAGTCATCGTCTAATTCAGTATCAATATTACTATCATCGTTACTAGCATGTGTTTCGATTGTTTTGAAAGCTATTGACTTACCGGATGACTTAGACGATTCAGACTTTCGTTGGTTCAGTTTTACCTCATAGACTTTAGAAGACCCGATCAATTCATCCATTTTAGTGATGGACTTTGTCTCCTCGATTGCAGGCACCTTTGGATCCCATTCAGCAGGGAGGCTTCGTAGCACCTTTTGAAGCTTTTCACTGTTCGAAAATGACTTCCCTAAAGCTTCAAGGGCATTGAAAATATTAGTAATCCTCAAATCCATAGACGTTATGGATTCGTTTGGCAACATTTTGAAAGTCTCTAATTCAGTTATAAGCATGTTTATTTTTGACTCTTTAACACCACTAGTACCTTCATGCTTTAATACAAGTGATTTCCACATGTCGTGTGCGCTTGTACAATTTGACACATATCCTGCTTCAGAAGTTGTAAGTCCATTCAAACGTAATTGCATAGCTTTAGCATTCATAGACATTTTCTTTTTATCATCTGATGACCATTCACTTTTATATTTTTCAACCTCTTGAGTTACTCCACTAACTTGTGTAACTTTCGTTGGAATGTACGGCCCATTTTCAACTATAGACCATAAATCGATGTCCATAACCATTAAGAATAGCCTTGTTCTTAGTTTCCAATGAACAAAATTATTGCCATCAAAAAGAGGAGGGCGTTGTGTAGACATACCTTCCAACTCACCTCTGTGAGAAACAATAGCCATAGTATGTACCTTGGATTTGAGACAAGCAGTATATAATGAATCGTTGTTTCTTGGCCTTGTATTGTTCGTATGGTGTTGAATCTTGCTTCTTTTGAGTGGTGTTGGTCTGTCTCTGACACCAAATGTTGGACCGTGCACCTGCAATAAACACCACTAGAGGGGGGTGAATAGTGGTTAGCAGAAATTACACTACAACCCTTTGTTAAAATCCTCTTTGAAAATAGAATCTGAGACCACCTCAGATTCAGAACCCGTTTTTAAAAAATTCACAAATAAATGTACACAGCTCCAAAAATCATGAAACTTTCAAGAATTGAACTTCAATGTGTTAAAAAGAATCTGTACAAAAATAAGATACAAATAAGATTGTTTGGCCCTTCAAACAAATAAAAAGATTCAGATGGTCAAACAGGACAGAATTGGACAGAATGTTGCTGATTTTGAAAAACGTGTTTCTCTTTGAATACTTGACCAAAAAGATTGATCTTTATATCAAAACACTCCTTATAAAGTCTAATTGATGTTTCCAAAAGGCCCTGACCTCAAAAAATTCTGGATAAATACAGAATTCAAGTTTTCTCAAAACGGGTCAGATTGCAGCCAGATTGGAGCAGTTATCTTGCAAAGACTGAAAGGCTAACTTTCCCTTGCTCAAATCAAGTGATTCTTATTGCAAATGAAAGATAACAGTCTGAAGTATAACTCCACCAAAAATTACGGATTTTGAAAATGTTTAGCTATTTTTTCAAATTGTGAGAAGTTGTGTAAAAACTGCAGTCAGAAACGGGCAAAAACAGAAATAAAGAAACAAGAGAAGAACACCGAGGATTTATCCTGGTTCGGTCAACGTGACCTACTCCAGTCCCAAGGAACACCTTTCCTTGGATTTAACTATCAAATAAACACCTTACAACAAGAGCCAAGCTTGATCCTTGGGTTATACACCAACCTTGGATAATCACCTCTATGCACCTCTTGGTTACAACATCTCTACCACCTATTGATGTAGCCTTATAAATTTGGCTAATCAATCATACAAATCCAACTCAAGAAGGTGTGTATAATGTAGCTGGACAACAAAAAATTGGAACACCTTAGCTACACAAAGTATGAACGAAAATATGAGAAGAGAATAGAAAGACAACAATCTTTAATTTTGCTTTCAAGTGTGTGTCTTCTCTTCTTCACCTTGCCTCCTATTTATAGTGTGAATAGATGGCATATTCTCTCCAACTTTTGGACCATGTGATGGCTGAGAATTTGAATTAAATCACCTCCATAATCATCTCCAACAACCTTGTCTCCATTACATTCAAATTTGAAATTTTGCCAACTAGCTTGTTTTTGAATTTTCCACTTGTCCAAAAGTCATAAAATGAGTACACCACCTTCTCCACCTGTTTATGGACGTTTTTGATGTTGTATGTATGTATACCAACTCAAATTTTGTGAATAAAAAATAATGAATAAGTGTTGACAAGATTATGTCAACATATAACACCAAAATTCCTACTTTCTTCTCCTTTACATATTGTGATGAATCCTGCACCAAGGACACCTTGTAATCTCTAAAAGATGATGATTAATATCCTCTTATAACATATATAAGAGGGTCTTCAAGAAAAAAATAGAATGTGACATCTCAAATTGTCACATATCCAGCTATAGTCAATAATATCATCGGTTGAGAGAATAAGATATAAGATCACAATATAATCTTCAAAATAATAATAACAAAGCTCCAGAATGAAGATAATAATATGCTCAAGAGATTCCTTGAGTGAAAATACCAAAAATACCCTTGGGGGTAAAATGACCAAAATACCCCTTGTGTGAGAAAACTCCAGAAATGCCCCCGATGGTCAGAGATAATCGCAATACCACCTTTGTTATGATAAATAAGATAATAATATGCACTTGACATATTTTCACCATATGATGTCCCTACAAAACTCAAAATACCAATTTTGCCCTTTTTGGTAAGTTGTAGAAACTTCCAAGGCACGTTAGTCACAAGACAATAATAATCACCAAAAACACATAATAAGCACATAATGAACATGTATAATTCATATACAAACAAAAAAATCATTTTAACACATTTTAGAAAATTATTTCTAAAAATCCTAGACATCGATCGATCAAAGTGCCTCAGCTTCATAGATAGATGTCTCACATAAAGGTTCAGGTTTTGTCTCTGACCTACATCGATCGATCGAAGTGAGAGTTCGATGTACATCGATCGATCGATGTGTCTCAGGTTTAGAGATCGATGTCTCACAGAAAGGTCTTAAACTTTTCTGCCTTACATAGATCGATCGATGTGCAACAACCTGAGAGATCGATGTCAACTTGTTCAACTTTTTCAACTTTTAATCACATATAACACCATGTGTGACATTTTTAAGTATTCATCACTTAAAATCATGACTTTGAAAATTATCCAAACATATTTCTCAACAATATATATATATATATTTATATTTCGAGCATGAATATTGGACCATAAGGAGAGGCCCAATTCACCCCCAAGTGCTTGGGAGGTTTCGGCCCCAAGGATAGGAAAGACCTTAATGGAATTACTTAAGATTGTAAAGGCCATCTTCTAAGTAAGCCAATTAGCCATTAAACAAGTATGGGTAGTGGGCAAAAATTTGGTGCCAACCCATACCTCATTTTTGGCCCTTAGCTCAAAGAAGGCTCAAATATTTTCCTAACTACATATTTTAAAAGGAAAAGGGGGAAAATAAATAAATTAAGAAAAGTAACTAATAAATGCGAATAAAGCATGGTTGGGGTCATTAAAGACCCCCAACCAACCGGACGCCTAAGAGGCTAACCATGGAGGATTTTTAAATCTTACCATGGTTACTTTATCATTAAACCAAGGTTAAGGTAACCATAATTGGATAAAGTAATTAGGGTTAGTTCAAAATTAACCATGATTAGACTAAAGTAATCAAGGTTAACTCCTTTAACCCTACTATGGTAAACCTTAACCTCTCTTACACCCCTCCCCAACGGCTAACACATAGCCAAGAAAGAAAATTCCCTCTAAAAAAACACACTTGAGAATTCTCTCAATGTTTCTAACACTCAAAGGACCCTCAAGAGCAAGAAGAAGAACTTCCTCTCTCTCTTCCTCTCCAAACCACACAACCAAGGGAGCAACCAAGAAGATTTAGGTTCTTCCAAGACTAAGGGGTATTAGGTAAGTATTCTTAACCTTCTTGAGAAGATATCTACATTTTCATAAGATGAAACTTATGGTACTATTTCCTTTCTCATAACCGTGACCTTCAAGGTCACTAGACTCAAAAAGTCTCAATCTTTTGGTGGATCCTTGTCTTAGGAGTCTTGTACACTACTCAAGCTTCATTTTGGTAAGTCCATCTAGCCTTTACCAAGTGTACCTTTTACTTAAGAATGAAAACTAACCATTGACTTTTTTTGGTAAGTCCATCTAGCCTTTATCAAGTGTACCTTTTACTTAAGAATGAAAACTAACCATTGACTTTTTCCCCCCAAAACCATAGGGTACATGCATAAAGAGGAGAAAGGTTTCCACTTTTCCATACATCTTGCAAGAGGAGTGAGTTGAAAAGGTAAGTACACTATACTTTTGTGGCTTGAATGTGAAAGTGCTTGCATGAATGACTAGATAACCTTAAGATTCAATTTTAAATGCGAAATGTTAAGCTTTGATGCATGAAGCTTTTGGCCCAGGGGTTAAGTGGTGTGTATGTGTGAGTTTTGCTCAAAGGTGGATTCTTTAGTGATTTTAAGTATTAGTATGTGATAATCCAAGATGAACATGCTAAAGATCCTTTCTTTTCCATGGATGGGGGCTACGGTGGGAAGGAGTGAAAGAAATAAGGGTAGTTTTGCAAGAAGGGATAAGTTATGGGGTAAGATGTGAACAAGATTTATGTTTTCGTATGTTAAGCTTAGTATGACCATTGTGGATATGCTATTTGGCCTTGCATGTACATAAACTGCTGTTTCAGGGTTAGGGGGCGTGTGCACCAAACTTTGCTAAGGGTTGTTTTAGTGGGAATATGGTGTGTATGGCCAAGAAGTGATGTATGTAGCATACAAGCTGTTATGTAATGATTTGTATATGATGCTTGTAGTGTGTTGAATCTATAAATTTCCCATAAAAAGGGTAAGTTCGAAGTTTAATGAAGTGTTTATGACAAACCATGCAAGTTAGGACCATTTAGGAAGGAAATGTGACAAACTATGAAATTTACTGGAATAGGACAGATTTTATGCTATTTTTGAGACCGAAAAGAGACCTTAGGGACATTCAAATTAGTTTATTTTTGTTATGACACTAGCCCTATGTGTATATCAAGTATAAGAGTTGGAATTTCTTTAAAAGGAGTTACGGATTATTTTTAATGAAATTTTTATCAAAACTGGTCCTGCTGGAAAATTACTGGACTAAACAGATTCTTTATGACATAATGTGTGACCCGGAAATGGACCTTAGGAACATTCAATTGGGCTGATTTTTGAAAGGATACTAGCCCTATGTGTCTACTAAGCGTGAGATCTGGAATTTTTGAAAAAGGATTTACGGTGTAGTCACACTAAAATTCGTAGTAAAATGAGTCATTTCAGAATTCAGCATGTAACGGTTTTGGAGAAAGGAATAAATGATGCCCCTAACGATATTTTTAATCCGCGAAATTTGTATGTCAAATACTTAAGACATATGCGAACCTTTTTATATAAACCACTTACCCTAAAACGAATAATCGGAAGGTAAACACCATGATTAAGAGGGCGTTATTAATCTGAAATTTCGAGCAGAATTGAGGAACTTTTATAGGGCCTTATTCGAATGAACTTAGGCTAGTTATGCAAATTGGGCTTGCAATCACCAATTAATGGAATGTTGATACTAGTTTCCCAAAGCCGGCCCAAATTAAAAAGGAGTTTCATGGGCTTACAGGAGAAACAAAAGAAAGGGGCGTTGAGTTGCCTAAATTTCAGCAGCCTTGATTCGTAGTTAATTAGACTAAATGTCTTACAAATTTTACATCGTTACAAGGATTCTACCATACAATTGACATTTTTTATGCATATGTATGACAAGCACTCATGATAGTGGACCTAACCATGAGGGAGTGAGGCCGAATATAAGGAAAGATAATGTTGGAAATTTTTCCAGCAAGACGAACAAGTGGTACATACGTGTATATGTAACGCATTATATCATGATTTGCATATTACATGTCATGCATTGCATCATTGTCATTTACATGATTTATGGCATTGATTTTATGCGAAAGAAAGATGAAAAGCATTTTTAAAGAAAAGATTCTGTGTTGAAAAGAACGCTTCCCACCGGTACCGTGTGTATATGTTCCTGGCCAGTAAGGACCCGCTCAGATCTGGAGTTAATTAATCTGATGATATTGACCATTCAGGCCTGGAGAGAATAGACCAGATATGGACCGTTCGGGCCCAGAGAGAATAGACCTGATAAGTGATGACATTACCGTTCTGAATCCAGGAATAATAGATTTGAAGGGGAGACGTGACCGCCTCAGATCCAGGAAGATAGATCTGAACTGCTGACGTTACCGTTCTGAATCCGGGAATAATAGATTTGAAGGGGAGACGTGACCGCCTCAGATCCAGGAAGATAGATCTGAATTGCTGATGTTACCGTTCCGGATCCAGGAATAATAGATTCGAAGGGGAGACGTGACCGCCTCAGATCTGGGAAGATAGATCTGAACACTCTATTGTTTTTCTTGACGATGATGTTTTGAAGAAAAAGCACTAAGGATCATATTCTCATTTTTATCATGATGCATCACACGTACATATGAATGCATGTCACATTTGTGGAGTCATTATGTAGTGACATATGATACTTAGACTAAGTTGTTATAACTTAGTAGTTCATAACTATGACCTTATTTAGTAATGATCCTTGATATGTTACGAATTTATGCAAGTCGCGGTCTTCTATTATTATGTTCCTTATTAAGTAACGATCTTGCTTAAGTTGTGATTTTGACGCATTAATTGTTGATCTCTAGCGGGTATTGGATGGAGGACATGTATGTTTCTAAACCGAAATTTTGGGGTTCGGTTCTTATATGTACTTTTCATTTAATCCTCGACTATTATAGTATACTTGCTGGTGACTTTGTCACTCACCCCCTATTTTTCCCGCCCAGAGGCTGCAGGGAACAAGGTAGAATGGATTGAGGATGAACCTAGGGTCCCCTACCCGTGAGGATAGCAGAGGAAGGATGGATTAGGAGACATGACCTGCCGGTTGTGACTGATGACTGATTATGTAATTGTGATGGGAAACATCTACTTTTAAGAATTTTGGTACCTTTAATTTGGGTTGTAAAACTATGAATGATTTCGTAGACGTTTTTAAATTTGAGGTTTTAATTTGGCCACGGTTTCGCTTACCTGATGACGCGTAAGCACAAAAATTCATGCATTTTATCATGGATTACGATACGTTATGGATCGACGCCTGGTACTCTCCTTAGTGAAGTACGGCGGGTGCACCGCTTCCGGCTAGGCCGGGAGGCGGGACGCTGCACATATAAATATATTTTTGTATAAACATATGATCATACATATATATAATTGATTACATTAATGGATGTATGTATGCATGTATGTAGACGGCATTGTGTGTATATATATTCAAAGTTTTGATATTTTATGTGAATAAAGCCAAAAATATGTATGAATGTATTATTGATGTACCTCGACAGAATATGTATTTTGTGTAAGGTATTTGTATAACTTTCATATGTATATGATTTATAACTTATGATATATATATATATATATGATTATGTGGGTGATGAATTATGTGTAATTTCATGGATTTGGATGAATTTGATGGTGGAGAAAATCAGGATTTTGTATGATTTGAGGGTGGAATAAGTTTGGAAATTGTTTTGGATGAATTCTAGTAGAAGGTGACGGCGTCAGTGGCATTACGTGGGCCACACACTGGCATGGTAGTGGTGCGTGAGGCGCATGGACAGGTGCAGTGTGTTAAGTGTGAATTGTACATGCTGCTTATGGTCTTTGCTGTGTGAAAATATGGGTTGTGTATTTTGGAGGGAGGTCGAGGGTTAGAAAGTGGTAGTATATGAATTAAGGTTTTGGGAGAAGGGGAACGGGTTGGTCGAGAGAGTGGGGTGGGGGAAAAAGTACTGACGGAGGGGGGGGCAGAGAGGGGACTGAGGGTGAGGGGCAAGGGGAGGGGTGAGCTAGGTAGAGGGTTGAGGGAAAAGTGGTTGAGGGAGAAAAGGAGGGATAGGACGATAGCAAGGTCGCAGGCTGAGGGAGGAGTACGCTAGCAGGGCCGCAGGCTGAGTACAGGCCTGAGCTGCAGGCCAGTGAAGTAAAAGAGAATGAAAAATAGGGAAGAAGGAAATTTGGACTGTAGGCGTTGGGCTAATTTAACATATGAATTCATAAGATAAGAATTGAATTTGTGAGCTAAGGAATGGATTTTTGGTTGAGAGACGTACGTGTATGTATATACGTGTATATGAACATGTATAGGCGTGGGCATATATATATATATATATGTATGTATGTATGTATGTATGTATGTATGTATATGTATATGTATATATGTATATGTATATATATATATGTATATATATGTATGTGTATTTTTTTTGTAAGCGAAAATTTTATTAAGAAAAAAAGCCTCACTTTTGGCAGAGGAAAACCATATTACAAATATCAGAGTATGCGAATAAATGAAATAACAAACTAATAATGACATATCTCCAGTCGTATATGATATGCCGCATTAAAACCTTGCCAGGTAAAACCACCCTTGTGGGTAAAACCTCGGCGAAGGAAAAAGCGTACATATTTATACGGCTATCATTGATATGAAATGAATATAATATTGAGTACAAAGCTATGGTTGCTGCAGAAGTTTGTGTAAGCTGTATTTCGCAGAATGTGTTGACTGGGTCGCTGCTTGGTCTTGACGTATCCAGGAATAGCCATACCTCGGAAGATTGCCAGGGAGAAGTTATACCAGTGACAGTGAGAAATGAAATAAGAGAAAACATAAAAGTCAAACACATACCGAAGTCGCCTTGGCTAAATTTGTGCCAAGGCGACGATTTTATGATATGACGCACCAGTGTAGTCGTAGTTGCAGAGTCCGCAGATGCGTGATTGAATCGTTGCGTTGCCGTAAAAAGTCCTGCCACCATAATATGTAATCCAAGCCATGCCCAGGCAAGTAAAAAGAGCAAGGCATTAATGATTATGAAGCAGATTAAAAACAAGGCCAAAAGATAGCAACATATACCAAGCCTGCCTGGATCCCTTAGGATACAGGCAGAGAGATAGATAAAACGCCAATCCATGTGGAAGACTTTTAGAGTATCAAGGGACACGCAATTGAATGGAGCAAAGATCCAATGAGATAGAAGCGCGCACTAATGAAGGCAGAGTACGAGATGTATAATATTGTGTGATGGGGTGCAACATGGCGTGTTGAGCTAAGTAATGTGCTGCCATATTTGCCTCACGATAGATATGATGATAGCCGAGATGTTGGAGATGAACGAGCGTGTGAAGTAACCGAAGATAATAGTTGCCATGCACTAGTTGCGGGCGGGCCAAACGAGATATCATCTGGGCACAATCAGATTCCAATATAATTCCACGATGTAGTGGAAGAAAATACAAAATGACAAAAAATGCGGCCTGAATCTCCCTGTTTAATGGTGTACTTGGAGGCAGTCGAAAAGAAATTGCTCCCACACAAGATCCCATGTGATCGCGCAATATAGCACTCCCTGCTGCATACTGTCTGCCAACTGCCGCATCTATGTTCAATTTTAACCGACCTGGCGGTGGTGTTAGCCAACGAATCAGAAGAGACCGCAAAGGCGGCAGCGACGGCAGCCAAGAGAAATATCGTCTAGGGTCAGCTGCAAGTTTAGTTCCTGATATTTTTTGCACCAAATAGTAATGTCATAGCGTATTGAAGCCCGAAGTGATGTGACTGCAATATGAGTTTGTTCCCCGTAGACTAAGGAGGTATAGCCACGCCAGATGTCGTACACTATAATCGCTGGAATGACGATTTTGAAAACCCCAAGAAGAGACGAAAATGAGGAACGATACCACCAAGCGAGTATATACTGATGCAGTTGCAACGATGATGGTAGAGGACAGTGTAACTCCCCAGCATAATAAAGCCATAAAGGCCGCACATATGAACAATGTAAGAAAACATGATCTACTGTAGCTGACGCTCTTTTACAGAATGGACATCGCGTAGGGCGAGATGTAGAGTACTTGCCAATATAATCTTCCAATGGCAGCGCAGAATGGAAGAATCGCCATAAGAATATCTGAATAACTGGGGAATGATGTTTAAACCAAATGAACTTTGTTGAAAGGAGATGCGGGTGAGGCGTGCGGCAGTTATCATAAGCACTTCGCAAAGTAAATTCTCCGGTTGGCGTGTGTAACCATGTGAGGTGTGCACCGTGGCCAGCAGTCTGAGAAAGGCAGAAAGGATGTATTCTGCAAATAATTTTCCAGATAGGTGAATCTTGTAAACGAGGCAAATAATCTCATCGGTGACCATATTTGGCGTGCATATATTTGCTCCAAAGCGTAGAATGTTGATGATACGACCACCAAATACGGTAGTGATAAGCTCGCTGTAACATGTTGAGGTCTCGAATCCCCAAGCCTCCCTCTTCCTGAGGCGCGTAGATAGTATTCTATGACACCCAGTGATGTCGACGGCCCCAATCAAAAGATGCCATGTTTCTATTTATTACCTTTATAACCGATTTAGGTAGCCCTCCAGATGCGAGGATGTGTAATGGTAATGCCGCTATGACAGAGCGTAACAGAATTAAACGACCAGCAGAGGAAAGTAATCGAGAGTGCCATCCATAAATCCTATCATCAAAATGCTGCAACAGAGGAACACAGTATCTGGCACGTGCAATGCCTTTATGTAAGTAGGAACCGTGGTATCTGAAGGGTAAGGTAGAACATCGCATGTTGATGATATCCTCAAAAATGCGTCGCTGCTGTGGAGATATATTAGTAGAAGGAATCATACTGCTTTTTTGAAAATTAACCTTTTGACCAGAAGCAGTTTCATACTGCGTGAGGAAGGTGTGAAACCGTCGAAGGTTTTGCTGTGTACCTCGTAAAAATATCAACAAGTCGTCTGCATAGGCCAAATGTGTGATGGTAAATGGAATTCGCCCTAAGCGAAAAGGTTGCAATCTTCCAGCAGTTATTAATGCTTTCAATCCTCTGCTGAATCCCTCAGAAGATAGAATAAATAGTAATGGAGATAAAGGATCTCCCTGTTTTACCCCTCTATATGGCCGAAAAGTAGAGGAAGGCTGACCATTAATTAAGACTGCTAATGTGGTAGCCCGCAAGTGATTTAAAATAATGCGAATGAAAAAGTCAGAGAAACCAAAAGTGCGCACTAATATTTCCAAGTATTCCCAACTGACTCTATCAAATGCTTTCATCATATCTAGCTTCAAACATACCTGTGAACCACCCTTATCCATCATATGTATCATCTCTCGAGCCATAAGTACTTGGGAAGAAATATCTGAGCCTGGCATAAAACCCGTTTGTTCCGGAGATATTAAGCGTGGGAGCAACGTACTCAAATGACTAGCAATGATTCGTATACAGACTTTACTCAGAAAATTAGTAAGACATAATGGGCGAAAATCACTGAAGGTAGCAGGAGAGTGCTTTTTGGGAATCAATGTAATCAGTGCACTAGCCATCACAGTAGACTGAGGGATGCCAAAGAAAAATTCCTGCACCGCTTTTACCAATCAGTATGAATGATTGACCAACAACATCGATAAAAGTTACCATTAAAACCATCGGGACCTGCTGCACTAGTAGGATCTAGATGCCAAACTGCATCTTTAATTTTCGGCTCCATGGGTAATTGCGTTAGCAGAGCGTTATCATCCGAAGAAATCACCCGTGGAATATGACAAAGAATATCATTATAATTATGAGTATGCTCACGAGCAAATAAAGATGTGTAGAAGGATACCGCTTCGGCCATAATCTCATCAGGCGTAGAGCATAACTCGCCAGCAGTCGTGTGTATTTGTTGAATACGTAACTGTAACCGTTTTCCCTTGACAATAGAATGGAAATCGTGTGTTGGCGTCACCCTCTTTTAACCATCGAACGCGAGATTTTTGCTTCCAAAAATGCAGTTCATAGGAGGAGGCTTGAAGATATTCAGCCTTTGCCTTATGATACTCGATCCGGTTCGTATCAGTAGGAGATGCGTCCCAGATGCTTTCAGCTCGTGAAAGATTGGATTCTGCCTGTTTTACATTGGAAAATATGTTACCAAAGATTTCCTTGTTCCACCGTTGTATGTCCTTCTTTAAACAGAACAACTTGGAGTAAAAGCCATACATGCCGCCAGTAGTAGGATAAGATGCCCAAGCATGTTGCATATAATTATAAAAATCCAGGTGTAGCAACCATGAGTCTAGAAATCGAAAAGAGCGACGGCCCTCGGACTGGCATATACGACATAGAAACAACAAGGGGGTATGATCAGAAGTAATGCGAGGTAGATGCGTGAGCTGTAAATCCTCAAATTTATCCTGAAAAGCAGAGTTAATAAATAACCAGTCTAGTCTACGACGTACTCTTCCAAGGCCCCTGCCATCCGTCCAAGTAAATTTTAACACCCGAAACTGCGGTGACATCAAACAACATGACTCGATACAGTCATTAAAATCCTGTAAAGCAGAGAGAGATGGCTGCGAACGGCCTTCATGATCAGACAAAGATCGAAACGTATTGAAATCTCCCCCTACTATCCAAGGCAATGTAGATGTTTCTGAGAGTGTACATAAAGAATGGCATAATGCTCGGCGTAGTAAGATCGTGTGCTTGCCATAAACTACAGATATCACAAACGAGAATTGCAGTGGCCGAAATATTAGAGTAAAATGTACCACTTGGTCTTCATCCTGCACCGACACTAAATGAAAATTTGAGTCACGCCAGAAAAACCAAATGCGTTCAGACTGCGATGAGAAATGATTCGTAAAACCAAATTCTAAAGCATAACGAGCAATACTAGAAGATGAATGCTTTGGCTCTATCAAAGCAAGTAAATTTAAATGATGATCACGTATTAATTGATGCATTCTGGGCAGAGAAGCACGCATGCCTCTTATATTCCATATCATAATATTCATTGAGAAAAAGTAGTGTCACTTCCCTGAATGGCATGAGAAGCACTGTGCGTAAGGATAGTAGACGGCGGCAATGGAGGTAAATCCTTTCTTGCTCGACGCTTTCTACGAGGAACAACTGGAATAAATTCTTCTAAGTTCGTAGATTCCTGTAATCGTGAAATAAGAATGTCCTTGTCCGGTGTAGGAGGTATGAGTTGCATGCGGCGGACTACTTCCTCCGGGATAGTCGGAATGTCTACGGTAGGTTCCTCTATTGGTAGATCATTATCCGAAGAATGTCCCAGCTCGCAATTATCCGAAATGTCCTGTAAAGTATTAGCAACAGTCCCACCGATTAATTTTTCAGGTATATCATCTTGGTGGACTGGCGGATCATGGTCAGGTTGTGACACCAGATCAGCCGGTGGACGGTCAACTAAAGATGTGCCAGGCGGCGCAGAATGTTTATTTTTAACCGGTGTCCAGCGCTGGATTGGGAGATGAGGCGGTGGGGGAGGCGGTGGGGGAGGTACTGAGGATGATTTTTGCGGTGGGCATGAGGCCACTGCATGGCCTAATCGTCTACATGTAGTGCAAAATGACGGCAAATCTTCATATACTACAGACTGCAGGATGTAACGGTTCTTAGCCTGCACATAAATTTTTTGAGGCAATTCCTGAGAAACATCAACTTCCACACATACTCTAGCAACTGAAGGTCTAAGTTCATCTGCTATTGCTACATCAAGCTTGAGGGGGGATCCAATTGGCCGAACTATTTCAAAAAGTGCCTCTTTACGATGAAGATGAATAGGGAGACCAGGTAAATCTATCCAAACGGGGACAATAGGAACATCAGTGGTAGGATCGAAGTCCACTGTCCATTTCGTAATACGCATATGACAGCCTGAAATATGCCATGATCGACGATAGAAGCAACGCAAGTAATCCGCCTCATTCCGGAAATTCAGCAGTATATGTGTTGGATCGATTAGGGTTATACAGAGATCATGATGAAATCCTATTTTCTCAAAAACATCTCGTATGACCTTCAAAGGAGGCCGCCCATACCAGAATGTACCCACCAAAGGATATTTGAAAGGGGCAGCAAGTGCATCAATTTCTGAATCCAAGAAGGAGATTAAGGGGATACCTTTGTATCGAGAGACTGTCTTTGGAGAAATGTTGACTTTTTGCGATGATGAGTCGCCGGCCACAACCGCCGCAAAAGAAGGCGGCACTGACTCCATATGGATGAACGATCGACTAATGATAAGTGAGATGCTTATATGCGAATGAAATGAAAAATCTTGCCGGGAGAGTGAAAAGCGAAAGCAATGCTGGAAACTAACGGGTAAACGGCAGAATCTATGCGGCGGCGGCAGGTGCCGCGCGATCGCTGGCTGTCGCCCTTATCCCCATGTGTGGGTATATGTATATGTGTGTGTGTGTGTGTGTCTATATATATATATATATATATATATATATATATATATGTGTGTGTGTGTGTGTGTTGGTAATATTTTGATACTTGGCTTCTTTGGAATTGTTTTGGAAAAGTTTGGTAATTTGGAATGTTTTTGGAAAATTGTGCATTGCTCTTTGCAAAATTCACTCTCACAAGAGAAATATATCGTTATGCTGGATTGATCTCAAACAAATGGGATATCAGAGCATATTTGACTATCTGGGATAGGGCACTATATTTGACCGCCAATTAGGGTGGCCTGGCATATTTGATTATCTAGGATAGGGCGCTAGGGCATATTTGACTATTGGGACAATCAATTCATAGGTATTACGTATAAGTCACTTGTAAAGAAAGTGCTATAGCCACTGCATTGAACTTGGTTTTGGAAATTTGGAATTTTGAACTTTGTACCCATTTGCAATCGGAATTGGATTTGGATTTTGTACCTATTTGGAATCGGATCTAGAAATTGGAATTTTTGAATGGACTTTGATTTTGAACTTGGCATTGCACCAATTTGGTAACCTTGCATCATTGGATTTTGACTTCGACTGCATTTGATTGAATATTGAGTGGATGGTCAGTATTGTTGACTTTGATGGTTGTTAGACTATAAGGGTATTATAGTAATTTATTTACGAATGAGAAACTCGTTATTTTCCTAAACTATTTAACTATGTATTTGCACTTGTTTCTCCGTGTATGATCTCATATTGGGTACATACATGCTACTTACTGGGCAATGTTTTGTCGCTTATACTATACTTATTTATGTTTTGATGAGAATCAGGATTATGATTTGGTGTTCGTAGAGGAAGAATCCGAGTGGGGATATAGTTGACTCAAGGATTTTACGAGGACATTTATTTATGGAGTCATTATGAGACATTTATCTGTGGATTTGAGATTTGACAATTTATTTGAGACGTTAGAGATATTTTATAAGTTACGATTTATGTTGGATTTTGGATATTGCCTAGATTTGTATCTTGACGATTGAGAATTATTTTAATGATTTTAATTTTATGACGTCTGTTGACGTCATTCTACGTTCTTTTGCTGATGTGTATACGATTTGGTTTCGACTTCTTTTATTTCTCTTAGCAGAATACGACAGGTGAACCGTTTCGAGTACTAGGGCTGGAGACGGGTCGCTACACATTCAGTATGCACTTTGTCAAAATCTTCTTGTGTCATTCTGAACTTTGGCACAAAACAATTATGTCAAAACCGTATTGTGCAAGAATGATTTGACAAAACCGTATTACATCAGCGGGCTCTCTCAAAACCGTTTGGTGCCTGCATCTACAAACTATCCATCGGTACGCAATGATTTTGTCAAAATTGTGCATATATTTCACGACTCTATAACATCAAATGAAAGATAACCAATTTCATACAAAACTTCATTATGCGCCTGTGCAAACACATACTATATGTCACCAAGCAGTTCACAACTATAACACTTGTACCAGTGCAACACAACTTTGAAATATTCACTAGTGTCATTATGTTTCTATATAATGTTTTAATGTCTTTCCTACCATTGTTACAATGAATATTTATTTGTAATGTTTATTTTTATTAATGTTATTTGTATTTTAACCTTTAAATAACTAGACTATTGTTGTGTTTTTAATTTCGGTATCGATTTATTTAGGGTTAGGGATAGAGTTAGGGTTAGTGTTAGAGTAAGAGTTAGTGTTAACATTAGGGTTTGGGATGAAGGCTTGCTTATAAAATGTAACGAGGACCATAAGAAATTTGTCATCGATATTTATGGCACGCTGATATGATACTTAATACATTAATTGAAATTCATAAATTGAAAATTGACAACCATAAATCAGCTGGCCGACATTTTAACAAGCTTTATAATTTCTTCGATAGTACGTTTGGGTCTGGAAACTCCATCTGTAACGTCTTCCTGTTTTGAACTAGTGTCGATTTGCCTTTTATGTGAAAGAGTGTGTACAGTGAACCTTATAGGTTATGAACAACACGTGACACTCTCATTAGATCTTTGTCATTGTATTTTTTAAGAGCATCCCAGTTAAATCATTCATGTCTATTAGGACCTAAACACGACCATCTACACACAACTTGAAGATCATCTTTATTTTCTGACAACGATCAATGCATGTTGGGCAAATTCATTCAACTTAATGTGAGTTGAAACATTCAAAATAATCGTATCAGATTCATTTCTAAGCATACAATACAAGTGCGTAGTCATTTTCCGAGCATAAGACATCGTTCAAGCCTACAAAAATCAATGACAATTCAATTGATATGGTAGAATGAAGTTTTGTATGATATCGATTAGCTTTTATTGGACTTTATAGAGTCATAAAATGTTTGTACTATCTTGACACAACCGTTGTGCACCGATAGATATTTTAATAAGACGTTCACAAAACGGTTTTGACATAAGCGTTTGGCACAAGAAGGTTCTGTCAAAACCGTCTTGCGCAATATAATTTTGACAAAACCGTCTTGAGCTAAAAGTCATAATAGCAAAGACAGTTTGTCAAAATCGTATTTCATGGCACACTACAGTTTTGATAAAACCGTCCTGTTTTGATAAAACCGTCCTGTATACATTTAGAGAAAACTCCAATTGTGTGATAAAACTGGCGTTTTTTTTATTAAAACTTTTATATTAGGCACTTGCTGAATAGCTGCTAGAGGGAGGATGGTAGTGTGCACCTTAATCATCTCTTGTACTTTGTTGTTTTCCACCTCATTTTCCTCGGATCCTTCAATGGGTTGTGAAGAAGGAAATAAAATCACAAGTTCCTTCACTACACCTTCACCCTCATCATCCTATTCAGGCTCTACCTTTTCTTTCTCTTAGAATCTTGAAAGTATTGCAGAGAGGAAAAGGAAATCACATGCTCCTTCATCATACTTTCAATCTCATCCAA
Organism: Eustoma russellianum; assembly: GCA_036186865.1. Classification (NCBI taxonomy): domain Eukaryota; kingdom Viridiplantae; phylum Streptophyta; class Magnoliopsida; order Gentianales; family Gentianaceae; genus Eustoma; species Eustoma russellianum. The sequence continues at coordinate 15,548,203 of AP025064.1, read as the reverse complement.
CTTTTTGAAGTCCGTTTCTTCCTCGTTAGGGTCCCTCTAATGTTTATTCCTCAAATCTCATTTCTCTCTTTTGTATGCTTTTCCCAATTGGTATGACTAGGGTTCCCAGAACTCGGTCCTAGTCCTCAGATCTCTGATCTGGCTCACTGGTACCAGATCGGAGATCCAATCAAGATAGATCGTCGTCGGTTTGAATGTCCCAGAGACGGCCGCAAATGGTGTCCAGAATTTCCCGATGAGATGAGTTTTATTATGCTAGAGGCCTGCACCGAATGATAAAGTCGGATCTTCACTTTGATCTAATATGATCCAAAAGTTATAGAAAACATTATCAAATCTCTATACAATCTAATAATGTTAGAGACCCCAGAGTTTAACTCCAGGAAAAATTCTCCGACAATCAAGCTAAAATATTTAAGAGAAACATGTCTAGATGGTATTCGAATGATGTATTTTCTCATTGGAACTAAACATAGTCCTCTCAAGATGTTATTTTCTTCTTTTTTATCATCTGAGCGGTCAATTCATGTTGAAGAGCTATAAGAGCGTGTCATGCGTCCTACCCTGTCGATGTCCTACTTGTGCAAGGTGGCTACATGTTGTCACGTGTCGAATTGTATGTCTTAACTGCTCGCGTGGCAAGTGTTTGTTTTGGCATGAGCTTACTTTCGACAAGCTGACCAGGATGACTTTGGGCACCAGGTCCTCAGCCGATGTAGCGACCCGTCCCAAGCTCTAGTACTCGGAATGACTCACCTGCCGTATTTCGCTAAGGAAAATACAAGGCGTCGAAATTGATACAATTACATGTCAACAACTCGACGCAAATCGATGTCAGCGGAAGTCAAAATAAACCCCGAAATCATCATAAATAATAAATGCTCTACAAAGGTCTATGTCAAACTCAATACAATGTCTGAAATGAAATAAATGTCTAAATCTCCATAATGTACGAAAACTATAAAATCATAAATCTTCTAAGCTTATCCTCAGAAATATCCCTAATGGCCACGAGCAACCAACTATCTCAGTCCAAATCATCCTCGGGGTATGCTAGCTCGTCCTGCTTATCTGAAAAATTATAGGAAGATGTAGTATTAGTGACACTTCGCCCAGCAAGTAACCTCACTATACTTACATGGGATCATACACGGAGAAGCAAATGTAAAAAAAAATAAATAACAATATAGAAAATAGCATGCTTCTCATTCGCAAATAACTTTACTATTATGCTCCTATAACAATCAAGCAACAAAGTCAACGAATAGACCAATAACCAGTCAAACCAAACGATAGTCAATCAAATGTTAGTCCAAGCCAAAAAAATCAATGATGCAATTTCTAAATCGATGCTATGCAAAGTTCGACAAAAATTCCAAAGTTTCCAATTTCCAAAACCAAATGCAATATTCGACACAAAACAATTCGATCAAATGTCCAAATCCAACTACGATATCTGGTTCCAAACCGGTCCAAATATTAAATGTCCAAATCCAAATGTCGAATCGATTTCTAACGCAAAAACCATGACACTTTCCTTACAAATGACTTATATCGCAAGACTTACGAATTGATCCCCTAATTGGTCAAATGTGTCACAGGCAGCCTATCAAAATAGTCAAATGTGCCTGGACGGCCCAATTGGCGGTCAAATGTGTCTGAGCGCTCTATATACCAAAATGACCAATATGCTCGGACGGTCCGTTTGTTCGAAACCAATCCAGCTTAACGATATATTTCCCATGTAAAGGTGAATTTCCAAAATATGCGATGCACGATTTCCGAAATAAATTTTCAAATCCAAAAGATTGTCAAAATTACCAAATAGCTCAATTTTCAAGAATCCAAACAAATAGTCGAAGTAATTTCCAAAATTACCAAACTGTCCAATAAACCAAATGTTCCAAAATCAAATATACCAAATAATCTCAAAATCCCAAAAGTATCAAATGTACCCTCTCAGCCGCATACATACATACATGTATATGTCCACGCTCATACATGCGCATATATACATACGTACGTATACGCACTTTCCTCGGTCCACTTTTCTTCCAACCCACTACCCAACTCACCTCAACTCTCCTTCAATCCCTCAGCCCAGCCACTCCCCTACTAGTCACCTCCCTGCCCCAGTCCAGCCCTCAGCCCAACCCTTTCCACTCTCTCTAACCTAATTTCCGTCAGCACCCTCACCCCACTCCCGCGCCTCACTCAAAATTTCTCACCACAGACTTTTTCTCACATCTAACCACATAGACATCTAGTACCATTCATGATTAACACATTGGCGCAAAATCACCGCCATCAGAGCACGCACACGCCCACACGCGCGGCTACACTTTCGCCCATGCACGGCCAATGGGCGGTGTGTGTGGCTCACGCGTCACCGCTAGTGTCGCGTTCCGACCACCAGAATCTCTGTTTTCTTAAATCCGACCTATTTCCACCCTCAAACTACACAAAAATCCTATTTTTAACAAGTCCAAATGTTGTCCAAAGCCCCCAAAAACCCTAAGTTTTATTCCACCAAATTCATATCATTACACACCATATTTTATCCAATTCCAAAACATACCCCAATTCTCACAACCCTGACCGCCAATTGGTACTCCCCTCACTCCAAAAAAGAAAAAATATGCAGCCATAAGTACAAATCAATACAAACCGTTTATTGATGTATGTAATGTGCACGACAACCATATTTAATTGTATATATGATAAAATGTCATTGCAGCTAAAAAAAAGTACCACATCGGCTGCCATTCAAATGACTTATGAGCATTTAGAAAAGTTTGATTTCTTCACTTTGTGTATGTAATATGCACGGCAACATATTTAATTGTATATATGATAAAAATGTCACAAAATATGGCTAAAAAAGGTGCCACATCAGCTCCCATTCACATGACTTCTGAGAATTGAGAAAAGTTCAATTTATTCACTTGGTAGCATTTCACGTAGGCCCAGCAAATACATATGAATTATATATACATTCAAGCATATATGTTTGCATAAATATAATATATCTCATACATGCATATATGCCCATTCGGCAACTGATCACCTATATTCATATGCACACGGTACACACGCTTTTGAACATACAATCATTTATCCAAACACATATACGAATGCATGATCCTAAATCATAATCGAAAGTATAATCATATAATTTTTGCAAAACATAGTAAATATAATAGGGTTGTTTACATTGATTAAATATGTTGTACCGTAAACGAAGTTTACACATATACGAATGCATGATCCTAAATCATAATCGAAAGTATAATCATATAATTTTTGCAAAACATAGTAAATATAATAGGGTTGTTTACATTGATTAAATATGTTGTACCGTAAACGAAGTTGAAACGGATTGAAGCCAAGAATTATTCTTTTTTCTCCTGTGCTGGTCTGGGGGGTTGGGGTCAAGAGAAATCCTTTTTTTTTTTTTTGTTGTGCTTTGGCAGAGAGAGATGGTGTGAGGGGGGGAAAAAATTTCAGAGGGAGAGGAATTCTCAGGCATGAGGGGCGAGGAAATGGGAAAGGGTGGTTAATGGGGGATTAAATCCCCCATTCAAACGTTATCCAATTTTATTTTTTCTATTTTTTTCAACGTGTGCAAAAAAATATGCACTTAATATTTTTTTCCCTTTTCAGTACGGTTGTAACAGCCGACCTATAGGATGTAGCTGAGGTATGCACCGTTACAGAGGTGATAGTTGAGACTAAGCTAACAAGTGAAGTCTAGGTGATGCATGTGGCTAAAGTGACCAAACTTCAATACTTTCGTGTGAGTCTAGCTGATGTTGACTTGAGATTCTCGCCGGCATCGAATGGATGACTTGCATCTCCTAGGCTGTGCCGATGTAGCTGTGTATTTAGACCCATACAGCTGATGTAAATCTTAGACGACTTATGTCTTTGTAAGATCAAATAACGTTGACTGTGATAGACCGAGTTAGTTACATTTATCATTTTTTCGAGTAGTATTTTTGTACTCGTCAGGGGATATGGAGCCTGAAAAAGACGACGGTGAGTTTCTTCAATTTCCGTCGGCGGACTTAAGAATATGTTGATCGAAGAAGAGGTGAAGAGAGAGGCAATATTTTTCATTGCCTTTTGACTATTCTTCTGTCAAAAGTCAAACTCTATACCTGAATCTTATAAGCATTATCATTTTTCATTTTGAAAAATATCAATTTCTGTTAAAAAGAAGGAATTTTCTTGGATAAGTATTTTATAAAATAATTCACGTGTAATCTAAAGATTCTTGTTTTATTGGAGTCATGATATAAAGTTTCGTCCTTTCATCTTTCACACTATTTTTTCCGGGGAAGTACTGTAAATGTGTAACAAATGTACTAAAATCACATCAAATAAGTAAACTATCATTTATATGTTTACGTTTATATTCCCATCAAGTAAAATGACTCAATAAATTGGTTGCACTTCTTATATCATGAAGTAACAGTTGATCGGTACAGCTTGAAACAATTTTCATTATTGGTCATCAGAAACCAACCTTTGTGTTCTAACAAATGAGTATGGTTCCATATACATCCGATCCCTCTAAGGCTGTTGTATATATTCCCATCAAGCGTTCCTGCATATCGAATTAGCGAATTTTGAATCACTCTAGCGAACTAAAGAGGTATACCTACAATTTTAAAAAGATGGACAGAAATGAGGTTTTTCGGAAAAGGTTAGGGATGACTAGTATAGCAGATAAGATAAGAGAGGGGAGACTGAGATGGTTTGGGTATGTCAAGAGTAGACAGACAACGGCGCCTGTCAGAGCAGTCAAAAGCCTTATTGTAGAAGGGAAGAGGAGTATAGGCAGGCCCAAACTGACTTGGGATGAGCGGATTAGATATGACCTATTAGATTTGCATCTCTTCGAGGACATGGTGCACGATAGGAGTTCATGGAAGCAGAGGATTAAGGTTAGCTAGGTTTAGACAGGATATAAGGGCACCTTAGAGTATACTTAGGGGCTTAGATCTTATCTACGCTTTGGGTGTATTTTGTTAGGTGTAGCAATTGTCCCGTGGCGTAGGCCGGTGGGCGTAGGCCGTGTGGGCCAAGTCACAGTCGAATGCCGTGGGCGCTTGTGTGCTGAATGCACTATAAGGCTAGGGTATGCGCATCTCCTGTCACCAATTGGTTTAGGGAGAGTTGGTAGCGCCTGAGGTCCTACAAGTGGTATCAGAGCAAGGTCACGGGTTCGATTCCCAGCAGGAGCAATTGCTGAGGGGGAGATTGTTAGGTGCAGCAATTGTCCCGTGGCGTAGGCCGGTGGGCGTAGGCCGTGTGGGCCAAGTCACAGTCGAATGCCGTGGGCGCTTGTGTGCTGAATGCACTATAAGGCTAGGGTATGCGCATCTCCTGTCACCAATTGGTTTTGGGAGAGTTGGTAGCGCCTGAGGTCCTACATATTTTTGCACTTTTTTGGTTTTGTTTTTTATCTTTGTCTTGAATTATACGTGCATAGACACGTTTATGACCATTTTCATATCAGGAGCTTAGTATTTGCATTTACTGAATTTTCTCACTAACACAATAGCACGTCAAATTCATATTATTGTGTCATTTGTGCAGGTACAACCATAGCTGCGGGTCTTACTGGAAGCAAACTCTCTATACCTAGGGATAGAGGTATTGTTTGTCTGCCGCTCACCTTCCCCAGACTCTAACGGCAGCTTTTGCTGTCGTTGGGATATACTGGGTATGATGATGACGACGAAGAACACCACAATTTATTCTATATCCACCACTTTTCTTTATTCATTATCAATTGTACATATATGTCCCTAGTCTAATTTTCTTTCCGGCTTGTTTCAGCATACTTTTGATTTTCCATCAGCAGGAAAGGGAAAAAAGAAAGATAAACTATCTCTTATCTACCAGAAAAACTGTAGAATGACTCGTTCATCGTATCAGTTTATGAGCAAATCTGATTAGGTACATAATAAATTTACTAAATTCTCCCTTCCCCTAGTATAGCAAAATAAAATAAGAAAATGTGAACTGAGATGGTTTAGGCATGTCAATCGGAGGCAGACAACGACATCTGTTAGAGTAGCTGGAAGCCTCATTGTAGAGGAGAAAAGGTGTAAAGGCATGTTCAAACTGACTTGGGAGGAGCGGATTAGCATACCTACTAGATTTGCACATCTCTGAGGACATGGTCCAGGATAAGAGTTTATAGAGACAGAAGATTAAGATTAACGAGGTTTAGACAGTATACTGAGGCACCTTAGGGTATGGTTAGGGGCTTAGATAATCTCTCAACTTTATGTTGACTTTGCACTTTTTTGTGTTTATATTTGTGTTTCATTATTTGTCTATACAGATACATATAGAAACAGAGGTCTCGCTGAAAGCAAATTTTTTATCCTTTTAGGATGGAGGTATTGTTTGTTTGTCTCTCATTTTTTTCAGATTCTAGCGACAATTTGTGATGTCGTTAGATTATCTGGGTATGTGTTGTCGTGGTCTACGCAATAAATTACTACAATCTTTTCCCGAATACGGACGTAAATTCTTTATATTCATGAATCTGATTGTAGAACCTTTGGTTCAATTTAAAATTTTGTAGGTTAAGATGAATAGACGATTTAGTGCAATTTTCTACATCTGATGAGTTGTTATCCAATTAATCTTGAGGGATTATAGGTATTATATTTTGCTTCTTGTTAGTGTTTGATTTGCATTTCTTAAAATCACAACGTGGGATTGATTTTACAAGTTGATTAATTAGTGTAGTGCAAAATAACAGTTTATATTGTATTCTGCTGTGAAAATTATATTAAAGTGAATTGATAGTTTCTTTTTTTTTTCCCACAATTTTTTGCAGTTATGAAGATATTCTGCAAATCGTACTTTTTGGATGAGCATCTCTAAGGATATCACTCAAAATTTGCATAAACATGGATGGTGTCAGCTTTTTGAAACCTTTATATATTACGAGTTAATGTACGAAATTGGAGGATTCAAAACTTCAAAAATTTCATGGTGAAAATCCTTCTTCAGGACATATGGCATGGTTGTTTACTGTCTGTCTATATTTTTTTAGATGAAAGACGGACGACACCATCGAAGTTTTATTTATATAATACCTTCACTTATGGTGGAGGAATACCGTAGTTACATAAGTGTGTCTTAGCTACGGAAGACTCTCCCAAAGAATGAAAAGTAGCTACACGAGTCTATAAGCAAATGATAAAAAAAATGATGTTATAAATAAAGTAATCATATGTATTTGCCATGTGGCTTACGCGATGAATCTTGTCCGATGTGGTTGACAACTGTAATGATACTCCTCATGCAGCACGGAGAAAAGGATTAGACCAGGGTAAAATATAAAAGGAAGGCCAAGATGATAAAGATGTAGTCCACATGCCCACGTCGTCTTGACCCATCCAAAGGACCAAGGAAACTAGTAAATGAGATGAGCCAACCCAAATGGGAGACGTACAATTGGCATGTAGCCATGAAGAAACAGGTCCACAGCTCCGACATAATCAAAGAAAGAGATTAACATCTACAATAAATATATATAAACAAGACAAGGTAGCAAAGAAGTAAACACATGCCCATGTTGCCCGTAGTCTAGTGGACCACGGGCAACCAACCCTGAACAGAGCCAACCCATATAGAAGACAATACGTGAAAGTTGTGATCATAGAGGTCTAGGGCCGTTGTGAATTCCGCGCTCATAGTAGCCAAAGGTCGGCAACGCTCTATCCGCGATGATGATACCTTGGAGTGAGGTAGGCAAACAGGCGAAAGAATCATATGATGTAAAGGTCTGAGTGGGAAGAGCTAACTGTGCCAGTAGATGAGTAGACTCATTCGTTTCTCGCGGTGTGTGTACTAACGACAAGGACCTCGACAGCAACAGGGTGCGCGATCTTTGTATGTCAGGCGCAAGCAAGGAGGAGGGAGAAGCTGTACGGATAATCAATTCAACACAATCAACTTCTAAGATTACATTCCCATATCGTGGGAGATAATACATGAGAGCCAGGAAGCAGCTTGTGCCTCGACTCGCAAAGGCATGTCAAATCGGAGTGGGAAAGATATTTCATGTATAAAAGTACTAGCGGAGTCGCGGAGAAGAGCTCGACGCTTGAGTGCGTACAACCAACTGCAGCATCTGTATTTAGCTTCAAATGTCCTGATGGAGGCGGTGACCAATGAATTATCCTCGGTCGATGGGATTGTAGAGGAGGTGATCATCGGGCAGCGACTAGGTGGGGTATTGTAGTGGCTATTATGGTGCCAGTCATAGATGATGCCCAAGTATATGGATCCATGCGAATAGACCGAATAGTCAACTGAGGAGACCAAGAATGGTCATCAAATAGGATGGAAGCATACATTTTGCAGATATTCCAAAGCAACACTCCTGGGAAAATTGATTGCGTTGCTCCTAAAAAAGAGGAAGAGGCCGAACACCATATATGCAACAAATATGAACGCCAAGAGCCGCTAGTGAACGACAGCAAATCTAGCAAAGCGGTAAAATATGTCCAGATCACGTGTACCTCTGGACAAACAAAAAATAGGTGCAATGTAGTTGCACTGGCCGTGTGACAAAATGGACAGCAAGATGGCAAGACAGACATAAAGTGACTAAGATTATCAGGCAATGGGAGCGCTCGCTGATAAAAACGCCATAAGAACAACTGTATAGCAGGGCATTGTGTGCGATGCCAAATGTAGACACAAGATAGTAGACTCGGTCTTGATGGTCGAACTGCAGAGTAAGCCTATTTTAACGCAAACGTTCCGGGGGATCGGAATGGGAGTAGATGTAGCAATATCCGAACATAAAGAATGCACAGCACATATGCGCTTCAATCCAGGGGAGTCATATAATCTCGGCTGAAAGTCATTCCGAATGCCATATCTCGCTCACATATATCGGTCCCATAATGAGTCGCTACAATGGTAAAAATGCCAGACTTTACAAGAATACGCAGCCTGTATAGAAAGCAAGTCACGCACGCCCAAACCACCTTCATGCGTAGGTAAGCATAAGTTCGTGTAAGAGAGCCAATGATAACAACAAGGGCCCCAAAAGAATCGTGCAAACCGAGCCTCCAATGCTTTAATTACACTTTGTGGAAGACGGGTGCCTGCCATAAGATATAGTGGTAATGAAGATAAAACTGATTTAATTAGAACCACTCTACCTGCCATCCCCAGAAGCCTCTGTTGCCAAATTTGCAATTGTCTGTCTACATAGGATAATATATCTGTACATTGAGAAGTACGTGTAATTCCATTATGTAAATAAGATCCTAAGTATTTGATGGGAAGTGATGATTGCCTCATGTCTAACACTCCAAGTAACTCAGCCCGTCGCCTAGTAGAAATTGCTGAAGAGAACACTATTGTGCTTTTATGATAGTTAATGGCCTGCCCGGATGCTAGTTCATAAGTAGTGAGCAATCTTTTAACATTCCTCAAATTATGCATATCTGCTGCAACAAAAAGAAGGAGATCATCCGCATATGTCAAATGTGAGATGGTGAGTGGGAGGCGGCCCATGGGAAAAGGCCGAATAGAGACGCTATGTATATGTGAATGAAACGCTTGTGTAAAGGCCTCAGCCACAACTATAAAGAGCAAAGGTGATAAAGAATCCCCTTGCTTCACCCCCCGTGTCGGCTCAAAGAAACCACTTGATAAACCATTGATTAAAACAGAAAAATATGTGCTGCTAAGATAATTATTGACTAACTTAGTAAAGATTTCCAAAAATCCAAACCGATCCAATATCAGGTGTAAGAATTGCCAGTTAACCCGATCAAAAGCTTTGGCAAGATCCAACTTAAGTAAACAGTTGGACGAACGAGGAGAATGATCTAGCCAATGAATCATCTCATTGGCTAACAACACATGCTCACCCATTCCTTTACCTTTCTGGAAACCCGCTTGTTCAGAGGAAATGATAAGAGGAAGTAAAGTACTCAAACGTGTAGCTAGAATCTGAGTCTGAATCTTACTAAGAAAAGTACATAACGCGATCGGCTGATAATCGGCAAAAGTAGTTTGTGTGTTTCCTTTTGGGAGCAAAACTATCATAGTGTGGGTTGCTGCTTCGGTAATGGGATCCCAGAATAAATTCATGGAGGGCCTTATATACATCTAAGTGAATAATATCCCAGCAAGTGCGATAAAAACATCCATTGTAGCCATCTGGTCCCACTGCACTTTGAGGATCTAGCGCCCAAACCGCCAAGCGCACTTCATCTTCCGTGGGCATAGCTGTTAAGAAAGCATTCTCCGCTGCCGCAATAATAGTTGGGATTGTTTCGAGTAAAGCAGGATTGTCTATGTTGATTGAGCTGTAAACATGTGAGCATAAAAATCAACGGCTGCCTGCTAAATAGCCTGCCGAGTGTCACATATTATACCATCATGTCGCTTTATTTGATGTATGTATTGGCGACGGTGACGATCCCGAACAATGGCGTGGTAATATGCCGTATTAGCTTCACCCTCCTTCAACCATTTTACACATGCTTTTTTCTGCCAGTACGCCATTTCTTGGGCACAAGCAATGCGATTTGGCCTGGGCAGCATTATATGCTACCCGGTTTTCAGCTGTGGGAGATTCATCAAAAGCTAGCTCAGAATGTTGCACTAGGGACTCTATATATTCCACCTTTTTGAATATGTTGTCAAAGACTTCTTTATTCCAAATGGATAGATCATGTTTAAGAAGACGTAATTTGTAATAGAAGCCTCGCATTCCCCCTGTTGTAGGATATGACTCCCATTTGTGTCGAGTATAAGAGAGAAACTGGGAATGAGATGTCCATACTGTAAGGAAGCGAAATTGCTTGGGTGTAGCAACCATAGATTGGAGACAATGTATCAATAACGGACAATGATCTGAAGTGACTCGAGTTAAATGCGTAAGTTTAACATGGTGAAACAACTCAAAGAATACTGTATTGCAGAAGACCCAGTCCAACCGGCGACGAACTTGACCCAAACCACTACCACCTAACCATGTAAACCTTGTCCTGATATGTGGTATAATATGCCACGATAAGTGATCCACAACATCATTAAAGTCGGCCAGTGATGATAAAGAAGGTCGAGAGATTCCCTGATGATCATCCAATGTAAGAAAGGTGTTAAAGTCGTCTGTTATCAACCAAGGAGCTGACATATCACAACCAAAAGAAATCAAATTATCCCAAAGAATGCGGCGGTCCGCTATAGTGTGATGCCATACACACATGAATGCCAATAACTGACATTTGAGGCAGATATACACAAATGAAAATGAGACACTTGCTCCCCAATCCAAACTTCTTGTAAGGATAAATAATCACAATGCCAAAAACACCACACACGATTGCTACATATTGAAAGACTGGAGGTAAAACCAAGCTGAACTTGAGTGCGTTCTAATCGAGTTACTGGTTGTTGTGGCTCAATTACAACGAGGAAAATCACTGGATGTTGATGTAATAGCGAGCGTAAACGAGATAAAGAGGTGTGTAAAACTCTGATATTCCACACTAGTAGATGCATTACGATTGCTGAGAAGGTAAGTGTGAAGCTCGAATAGAACTACGAGTGACAACTTGGTGCTGTGGACACGAAACTGTTGGGAGGAAACCGCGAGATAGCACAGCAGAATAAGAAATAATCTCTCCCAAATGCAGCAACTATAGAGAAATAATCGAATGAAACACGAACAAGAACACCAACAATTTTAGCGTGGAAAAACCTCCCAAAGTAGGAGTAAAAAACCACGGGACCCGTAGGCCACTTAAACGATCTCCACTATAATCAATAATGGGTACAACCAAGTCTCTCTAGGCTCAGCTAGAGGAATACAACATCATCAAGATCAACCAAACAATCTTGGAACACAACAAGATACAAGAGAGGAACCAAGAATACAAAGCTAAAATTTTCGGACAGAACATTTCAGTCTCGGAAATGCAGGTATCGGTCACACATAGACTCCTCCAAAATACATCTCCACCGTTCAGAATGTACTACTATGTCTTGGGAACAATCTGTCAAAATTGGGTGACGATCCAACGGTGCAATACTCGGCAAATGCAAATTTTCTGGAGGCTGGCAGACTGTCCAGCACCTACGAATTTTTCTCTTCCTCACTTGTATTTGTCTCTCTTATTTTTCTTCTTCTCTTCTTGTTCTCTCTTCATATTTGTTCCACACAATACCTCTATTTATAGTCTCCATCTTGTGCATTTCCAATGCACAAGGCCTTCAAAGTCTTTCAAGCAATAAACATCCTTGGAGAAGCACAACATCATTCCAACTTCCCTTGTTGGAATTCTTCCAATGCCATAATTGTTTTTTGACTTAAGACATTGGAACTCTCCAATGTTGTAATTGTATTTTGACTCCAAACATTGGGACTCTCCAACTAGGAGGGATACCCAACAAACTCCCCCGACCGACTAGTTGGAGGGCGGCATCAATCCGGAAGCCATGCGGCAAAACTTAAACTTTCCTCTTGACAAAACTTTTGTCAACATGTCGGAACCATTTTCATCCGTATGAATCTTCTCAAGCTCGAATAGCTTGGTATCCAAAGCATCACGAATCCAGTGATAACGAACATCAATATGCTTGGACCTCGAATGAAATGAGGAATTCTTAGACAAGTGGATGGCACTTTGATTATCACAAAACAAGACATACTTAGCTTGTTTCACTCCTAACTCCATTAAGAATTTCCTCAACCACAACAAATCCTTCGCTGCTTCCACAACGGCTATAAACTCGGCCTCAGTTGTAGAAAGTGCAACACACTTTTGCAATTTTGATTGCCAAGCCACGGCTCCCCCGGCAAAAGTCATCATATATCCTGAAGTAGACTTGTGATCATCCAAGCTCCCGGCTAAGTCAGAATCCGAATAACCAACCAATGTAGGAGAATCACATCCCAAAGTCAGCCTCAGATTCGATGTTCCACGGAGATATCTCATAATCCACTTCACGGCCTCCCAATGATGTCTTCCTGGATTTGAAAGATAACGACTCACAATTCCCACAGCATGTGCTATATCGGGTCTTGTGCAAACCATGGCATACATCAAACTACCAACTGCCGACGAGTATGGAACATTCTTCATACTCGATCTCTCATCATCAGTAGATGGACACTGCTCGTGACTGAGCTTAAAATAAGAAGCAAGCGGAATACTCACTACTTTGGCCTTGTCCATGCCAAAACGCTGAAGAACCTTCTCAATGTACTTTTCTTGTGACAAAAATAACTTCTTTGCACTTCTGTCACGTATGACCTGAATCCCAAGGATTTTCTGCACTGGTCCCAAATCCTTCATAGCAAAGGATTCACTCAAGGTCTTCTTTAACTCATTGATTTTGGAAAAGTCTTTTCCAACAACCAGCATATCATCAACATACAACAGAAGAATGATAAAGTCATCATCAGAAAATCTCCGTATAAAAACGCAGTGATCGGCCTTTGTCATCTTGTAACCATGCCTAACCATCACTGAGCTGAACTTTTGGTACCACTGTCTTGGCGCTTGCTTCAAGCCATAAAGACTCTTTGTCAATTTACAGACACAATCTTCTTTACCCTTCTGTTGAAAACCTTCAGGTTGCTCCATATAAATCTCTTCATGCAGATCACCATGAAGGAAAGCCGTTTTGACATCCATTTGCTCAACTTCTAAATCAAGACTAGCAGCTAACCCGAGCACAACTCGAATGGATTGCATCTTCACCACCGGAGCAAAGATCTCGCTAAAATCAACACCTTTCCTTTGGGTAAAACCCTTTACCACCAAGCGAGCCTTGTATCGAACTTGTGAAGTATTTTCATCTTTCTTCACTTGGTAGACCCATCGGTTTTTCAATGCTTTCTTGCCCTTTGGCAACTTCACCAATTCAAAGGTGTTATTCTCACGGAGGGACTGCATCTCATCCTCCATGGCATCCATCCATTGCTTTTTTGTTTTCATCTTCCAAAGCTTCTTGAAAATTTTCAGGCTCTCCACCATCAGTAAGAAATACATACTCGTCCGGGGGGTAGCGAACGAAAGGTCTTCTGTCACGGGTAGACCGTCTCAACTCAACAGCACCAGCAGGCTGCTCAACCACCTCCTCCTCATAATGGACTTCATTCTCAACACCTGGAGTCACATCAGGCTCATCAACTACAACATTTGGTGTGGGAGCAGTTGTAGTTCGTTGATCACCAACCAAATCTTCATTTGCATGAGTAGGAATTTCTTTCTCAACCTTCTCAATATCATCGATGGTGTAGTCCTCCATAAACACAACATCTCGGCTGCGAACAAGCTTTCTTGCAACCGGATCAAAGAAGCGATAGCCAAACTCATCAAGTCCGTATCCCACAAATACACATTTCTTTGTCTTGCCATCAAGTTTGGATCTCTCATCTTTTGGAGCGTGCATATAAGCAAGGCACCCAAACACACGAAGATGGTCATAGGATACATCTTTTCCACTCCAAACACGGTTTGGAACATCAAACTTCAAAGGCACACAAGGTGTGAGATTCAGCACGTGCACCGCTGTATTTAAGGCTTCACCCCAGAAATACTTCGGCAACCTTGACTGAGATAACAAACATCTCACTCTTTCAATCAAGGTTCTATTCATTCTTTCGGCTAGCCCATTCAACTGCGGTGTCTTCGGAGGAGACCTTTGGTGGCGTATACCTTGGCTCCGACAATATTCTTCGAAAGGACCAATATATTCTCCCCCGTTATCCGTTTGGATACACTTGAGCTTCTTTCCTGTTTCTCTTTCAACCGATGCTTGAAAGGACTTGAATGTATCAAGCACTTGGTCCTTCGTCTTCAAAGTATAGGCCCAGATCTTCCGAGAATAATCATCAATAGACGTCACAAAATAGTAAGTACCGCCAAGTGACCGGATCTTCATCGGTCCACACACATCGGAATGCACCAAGTCCAAAATCTCCTGCTTTCTTTTTGGTTCGGAGGACTTGAAAGACACACGTCTTTGCTTTCCAGCCAAACAATGCGCACACAGCTTCAGTCTTGCATCGGAAACACCGGATAACACATTCTTCTTGGCTAGGATGCTCATTCCCTTTTCGCTCATATGACCCAAACGCTGGTGCCATAATTCCGAGGAGCTATCATTTTCACAAGTATTCATGTAATACTTGGAAATCCCAAATTTGGCAACGTACAAATTTGAACACTTCTTTCCTCTCGCAACCAACATTGAGCCCTTCGTCAATTTCCATTCATTACCTGGAAATGAACTGCAATATCCTTCACCACTTAGCTTTCCAACAGATAAGATATTAAACCGAAGATCAGGAATATGCTTCACATCCTTGAGAACTAGTGTAGTTCCATTACTAGTCTCAACACAGATATTCCCCATTCCGACAATGCTCGATTGTCCTCTATTTCCCATACGTACTACTCCGAAATCACCAGCCTCATAGGTTGAGAAAAGATCACGCCGAAAGGTAGCATGTGTAGAAGCACCACTATCAATCACCCAATCCATCTCTTCAGATGATATATTAACACTTTCTACACACTCATCACAAATAATGAAGAAATCATCAACAACGGCAATATCATTATTGTTGGTACCTTCTTTCTTGACATCATTGTGGTTACTCTTGTCTCTCATTTCTCTTTTCAGCTTTCGGCAATGCTTTCGGATATGACGCTTCAAGCCACAGTGATGGCACTCTACATTTGACCATTTGTTGGAACTCTCACGAGACTTGCCACGATCCGAAGATTGGTTTTGACTCTTTCCTCTTGAGGCACCACGATTATTCTGAGTCCTTCTCTGACTTCTCCTCCGTGATTCAGTGACCAGCATCTCTGCATGAGAAGAGGAACCAAGAGACTTGCGTCTCATTTCTTCACTGAGAACGGCACTCTTAGCCGATTCCATTGTGAGAACACCATTCGGAGCAGAATTTGATAACGATGTCTGGAACGTCTCCCATGAATTTGGCAGAGTGCCAAGAAGCCATAAAGCTTGAATCTCATCATCAAAGCTTATGCCCATCGTCGCCAATTGATTCATAATTCCCTGAAAAGCATTCAGATGGTCGGCCATTGATGAACCATCATCATACTTCAAAGACATCATCTGCTTGATCAGGAATAACTTATTATTCCCCGTCTTCTTAGCATATAACTCCTCCAGGGCTGTCCAGAGGGTTCTCGCATTAGACACCTTGCTTACATGATTCAATACATTATCATCGACCCACTGGCGGATGTATCCACAAACTTGTCTGTGCAGCAGGTTCCATTCTTCATCACTTTTTCCTTCGGGCTTCTCGGTAGAGAAAACCGGAACATGAAAGCCTTTGACATAGAGCAAATCTTCCATCTTTCTTTTCCAAACATTATAGTTGGAGCCATTCAAACTAACCATCCTGGATGTGTTCACTTCCATAGTTGCAAACAGTCAATAGAACCTCGCTCTGATACCACTTGTTGGGAGGAAACCGCGAGATAGCACAGCAGAATAAGAAATAATCTCTCCCAAATGCAGCAACTATAGAGAAATAATCGAATGAAACACGAACAAGAACACTAACAATTTTAGCGTGGAAAAACCTCCCAAAGTAGGAGTAAAAAACCACGGGACCCGTAGGCCACTTAAACGATCTCCACTATAATCAATAATGGGTACAACCAAGTCTCTCTAGGCTCAGCTAGAGGAATACAACATCATCAAGATCAACCAAATAATCTTGGAACACAACAAGATACAAGAGAGGAACCAAGAATACAAAGCTGAAATTTTCGGACAGAAAATTTCAGTCTCGGAAATGCAGGTATCGGTCACACTTAGACTCCTCCAAAACACATCTCCACCGTTCAGAATGTACTATTTTGTCTTGGGAACAATCTGTCAAAATTTGGTGACGATCCAACGGTGCAATACTCGGAAAATGCAATTTTTCCGGAGGCTGGCAGACTGTCTAGCACCTACGAATTTTTCTCTTCCTCACTTGTATTTGTCTCTCTTATTTTTCTTCTTCTCTTCTTGTTCTCTCTTCATATTTGTTCCACACAATACCTCTATTTATAGTCTCCATCTTGTGCATTTCCAATGCACAAGGCCTTCAAAGTCTTCCAAGCAATAAACATCCTTGGAGAAGCACAACATCATTCCAACTTCCCTTGTTGGAATTCTTCCAATGCCATAATTGTTTTTTGACTTAAGACATTGGAACTCTCCAATGTTGTAATTGTATTTTGACTCCAAACATTGGGACTCTCCAACTAGGAGGGATACCCAACAGAAACCTGGGAAGCCAGGCGACGATGCCTTTTCTTTACATGGACAACAAAGCCGACAGGTTCAGTGCTTGGAGGTGGCTGAATCAACTGCTGCAACAATGTTTCAATAGGTAGAGGATGTGGAAACTGTGCCATGCGACGAGCAATAAGAGCGGAGTCTGCTTGATATGTGGACCAAAGATCTGGACCAACAGGGGGTCATGGCGGGTTTGCGATGGCAGATAAACTTCGGTGTCAGAGTGGCCATGAATAATGTCTTCAGAGGTGAAGGGCTGTGACTGCATATCGTCTGTGACATGCCCCAATAGTTTTAGGTCCAGAGAGTGAGTGGGCAGAGGGATCTCCCCTGGCGGCGGAACTGTGGATGGAGATGTCAAAGTGGCAGAGGCCCGATCAGCAAGAGTGTCTGCTGTTTCTGGAACTAACTGTGGATCTTGAGGAGCAGATAATTGAACGCGGACAGCAGCAGGTGTTGGAACTATAGATACAGCAGAAGCTGGCTGAGTAGAGGAGATTTTTTCCTTCCAAACCTTGGTAACAGGATCAGGCTGCAGATTGTCTTTGACAGGAGAAGGGCAGTTTCTTGTTTTATGGTCCAAAACACAACAAGTTGAGCAAAATAATGGCATATCTTCATATATGACAGACTAAAAAAATTCACGGTACCGACTTTGAATGTGCAATTTAGCAGGAAGTTCTTCAGAGATATCAATTTCAAGACAAATACGTGCAACTGAAGGACGCAGTAATTTTTGCGTGGCTGCGTCCAATCGAATAGGCGTACCAATCATAGAGGCAATTGCAAACATTGATGATTGATGCTGCAGATAAACCAGAAGTGACGGTAACGAAATCCAAATAGGAACAATGGGCGTGTCATACCTTGGCTCAAAATCGAATGTATACTTCGTGACTCGCATCGAATAACCAAGAATCATCCATGATCGGTGACAGAAACAACGACTGTAATCCTTTTCCTGTTCAAAGTGAATTAAAATGTGTTTTTTATCAAGGAGGCCGAGATTTAACTCTCCAACGAAGCCAATGCGATCAAAAGCTTTCTTCAATGCGGCCATTGATGGCCAGCCATGCCAAAAGGATCCGATGAGAGTATGTTGTAATGGGGCAATCAAAGAATTAACTTCTTCATCGGAGACTTGGATGGAAGGGCAGCCCTTGAATTTGGAGATTGGTTTTGGCCAAATGTGGGGCGGCGAATCTCCACGGAGCACATTAGTAAAGGAAGGCGGCGATGGAGGGCCCGCCTGCGGCAGCAGCATCGCGATCGATGGAAAGTGACGTAGGGCCAACGCTCTCTAAGGCAGCGATCGCCGAATATTTTATATTACATTGTCTGCCTATATATATATATATATATATATATATATATATATGTGTGTGTGTGTGTGTGTGTGTGTGTGTATGGAGACTGCCTTCGAGACCAAACATATATGCAGCGTTTCTGTGCTCTAGCGATAAAAGGCGGCGGCTTTTAGCCGTCGCCGGTCTCCTTTTCCGGTAGCTTTTTGCATCCCTTTCTCATCTTCCTACATTATACGTTCATTGTTATCTGTTCTCTGTTTCTATTTTTTGTTTTTTGCAATTATGCACTGCGACAACAATGGCGGATCCGCTATTATCACCACCGAAAAAACAGCCAACTTTTGCTTCTCTATTCAAATCATCGTCTTGCCACTCAATTGTTGATAAAACCATACATCGATACAAGGGTAGTCCAATGATCTCCTTTACAGACGATGAGGTTTCTGCATTGGCTAAACCATACAAATTTTCGTTGGTTGGATCGTTTTGGTATGGCAGGCCACCTTTAGCCACCATCCGTGCCACTATTGATCGAATAGGATTCAATAGCACGGTACGCATTGGATTGCTGGATTCAAATCATATACTAATGGAATTTGCGAATGAACCAGATTATTTGTGATGCTTTTCTCGACAAAGTTGGATGATCGCAGGAAAATACATGCGTGTTACCAAGTGGACGCCAGATTATGATCCTAAAATTGATGTGCCAATAGTTCCATTATGGATCTCTCTTCCTGGATTACCAGTTCATTTTCATCAAAAGGATGCATTATTTCAAATAGGGAAAATGATTGGAACGCCTATGAAGCTTGATAACGCTACTACCGAACGTTTACGTCCATCGGTAGCCAAATTGTGTGTTGAAGTTGATATCTCCAAAGAATTGCCTTCCCGAGTGTATATTCAATTATCCTCTCGAACTATATCATAGCCGGTAACATATGAAGACATTCCACAGTATTGTTCATCATGCATGCGTCTAGGGCATTCAAATGACAATTGTGGGAAAGATAATGCTACGCCTGCTACATTACAGAAGACTTCTAGTGAGAAAGATACTGCTCCGTCTACTGCATTACAGAAGACATCTACGAGCATGGCCAAATCCAAAGAAAAAGACACAAGATGGACTCCAAAAAAATTCCCATCATCCATGCCCAATATGTTGCAAACTGCTCCAGATCCCTTAACTGATGCAAACACAGGAATATGTGAATCACCTCCACCCAATCAGGTAAATCTGCTTTCGCCGGATCTGTTACAAAATACTCATATTACCACAACCTAGGATTTATCGAGGCTGCAGAGTATTGATGATATCCTAATAGGAGAATATCCGGCTACTCATCAATATTTGACAACAACAAAGGATGACTTGCGGCTACCAGTTGACTACTACTCAGCAGTTTCGACAGATGATGATTTTGTTAATTACGTATCAAATGTTGTCCAGGCTGTAGTGATTGATGATGCATAACAACGACTACGGGATTAGACATATACGGCATCCCCAACAGAAAATACACAAGAAAGCCAATTTCGAGTACCACCTAGGCTGCTTCGTCGTCGTGTATGCAACATGGAACCAAATTCACCACCAACAACAAGATCTCGTACTGCACTCTCAAACTCATTTGATATTTTATCTACACAATGAATATGTTGATTTGGAATGTTAGAGGTATTATTACCTCACTGCCAAGGTTAATCTCTTGAAATCGCCGTCATCACTTTCATATCTTAGTAGTAATCGAGCCAAAGAAAAGAGCATCTACTTTGCTATCTCACATACTACAGCTGGGATTCTCTAATGCTATATCAGTCATTGATGACAAAGCTTGGATTTTCTGGAGGGAGACTATAGTTCAGTTGGAAGACCAACGTGCAGGGGTACAAAATCACTCTTTGAAATTTAATATAATGCACACAAGAGAGACCTTCTGGTGCGCCATTGTATATGCACTTCATACTATTATTGCCCGTCGACCATTATGGGATGATCTCAAACGGTTTCATACATCAATAAACCGGCCATGGATTGTAGGTGGAGACTTTAATACTTATCTTTCATTGGATGAACACCAAGGCAGATCGGTACCTGCATTGCAAACACCGCAGGACTTTAATGAATTTGTTGCAGCAGCTACATTACAAAGTATTACATTTCAGGGGTCCCCTTTTACATGGTCAGATGGCAGAGGATTAGGACGGGTCAGTCACATATTAGATCGCTACCTGTGTACTGCAAATTTCTTTGACCTATTTGTAATGGTTCAGTATCAACATCTGAACCGAACATCGTCGGACCACGCACCGATATTTGTACAATGCAAACTAGAAACACGTCGTTCATCATCATCATTTCGGTACTTAGACGCTTGGACAACACACGCAGAATTCGATGATTATGTGAAACACCATTGGCAGTCCTTCCCTACAATTGGTGGTGTAGGATCTGCAAGGCACCACTAGAAGGGGGGGTTGAATAGGTGGTGCGGAAAGTGTCGTTTTTAAAACTTGTTTAAAACTAAACAACTCAACTTCTGAAAACAGATTCTGTTTCCAGGACCAGTTTTAAAACGTTTTTAAAACGTTTTTAAAACAAGGTTATAGGTCTCCAAAAATTCTGAAATTTTTAGATAACTTAGCCTCAGATGTTATGAGGGTCCCCTAAAAATTTCAATTTAAAATTCAACCTTTAACCCCTTCAAAAACCGTTGGTGATCAGATTACGCGAATCTGCCAAAAACGGTAGACGGTTTTGAAAAATTTATTCCTACTTGTATGTAAGTCCAAATGCTCTGAAAATTTAACCACTAACTCCTTATATAATATATTTAAGTAGGTTGAAACAGTTTTGCAAAATTCTTTTGGGAAGTAGGTCAATTACAATCAAAGTCTCAACCTTTGCAAGTCTGAAAATCAGACTGCACTAGTCTCAGAACTTTTGATGTTTGATCGACTTATACTTGTCCAAAAAGGTTCAAACTTGTGCCAAATTAACCCTAGAACGTGTGGCTATGTTTCTGGAAATTTTCGTGATTGTTAAAAGTCGTTTACTATTTTTATGAACGGGCAACAACAAGAATAAACTGTATAGTAACAGAAAGTAAATACTGAAAGTAAATGGCACCAAGAATTTTATACTGGTTCGGTTATAAACAACCTACTCCAGTCTTCAAGGAACACCTTCCTTGGTTCACACTAATCACACACACGAAATACACCTTACCACAGGGTTGATGGAGTACACACCAACTCCAACCATTTACAAATCTTGTACGTTGAATACAATATGCACGAACACCACCACCTCGCAAGAATGAAGATTGATCACACCTTGATCAATCTTTTACAAAGATATGGAATATGTGGTGGTCTATATCAAGCCTATTCAAGATTGAAAGATATGAATACAATAGGCTTACAAGAAGAAAGAAAGAAAGAGAGTGTAGAAGAAGAGGCTTAGGCGTTTTTGATCACTTGTTTTGCAATGCTTGTCCTTGTCTTGTTTTTGCTCATCTTCTTTCCTTTTAATGTTGTTGCAGCCGTCCACTATAGGTCCTCCCTCTCTTGAAAATTATCTTCTAAGTCCTTGGGAGAATGTAAGACATCATTGTGACATGGTCTTGCTTACTTGGCATCTTCTTATTGGATGATCATTTAAGCTTTGCTTACTTGGCACTTCATGATTGGTTGGATGTTGTCATCATTGATGACTTGGAAAAATCTGAGAATAACACTTAAAACATGTGCCAATATCAATCACAAAATAATTTCCATAATCCATAAGATTGTCACATCAATTTGCAAGACATAATTCCTTCCTTACTAAGACACAAAAATCGGCCATTTAAGAGTATATACCATGCTGAATTTTCAGCATGTGATACATGGACATAAAGTTCAAAATATTACCATTTTTCTTTGATTTGTCTTTTTAAAATAAATCACCAATTAATGGTAAATATCCTTATCACATTGGAAATGAACTTGGACACATTTATGCTCAAGAATTCGGCCAAGACATGTCTCACACATGCTGAAAAATTTCAGCATGTGTGATATGTAAAATATCACACTTTATTTAATTTAAATAATATTCAAATTACTTCTATTTCTTCTTCCAATCAATCACACAATGTAAGATGATAAAATATATCACATCACGAAATTTTTATGAAATTTTGAAATATAGGGGCTGGCCATCTATTTATAGCAAGTACGTGACACGTTGGCGAAGTTTCGGTATTCGCCCGATACGACAATTTTCAGTTTAGAACCTTTTATCGTGTCGTATTTAATTTGTCATCACCATGACTTATATCATATGATATAAGACCTGAATATACTCATAGATATGAGTTAAGTATAGTGATGTGACGTTAACGTACGTACGTAAAATATATATAACGTGTCGGTAGTACATTGGAATACATGTGTATGTGCCTTTTTTAAAAAATCTGAAAATATATGTATTATATATGTATGTGGCGTGTATATATTAATGAGGGGAGGAGGAGAAGACTTCCTTCCTTAGCCTTGTTGCCTTTGTGCCTTTTCCAAATGTGGCTTCCTTTAATGAACTACTTAGTTTCATTAACTAAGTACTTCACTTAATGAATTAGTTTAGTTCATTAATGGTGGCACCTGAAAATAGTATAAACACAACAAATGTTTGCCATATGATGTAAGCTTTAACGCTTCATGGCTCGTTAGTCCGGCAACATTATATATAAGCTAAATAAAGCAAGTAATAGCAATGTATTATGCATACATGTATATATCATGCACGTTTATATATATTCATGCATTTAAGTCACTTATTTTGAAATCACTCAAACCCCCTTTTCTCTACAGGTGGAATGTGGGGTTTTTATACAAAACTGCAAAAATTGAAAACATGCTTGGCAAGATGGAACAAAGAAGTTTTTGGCAATATTTTTGATGCTATTGTTGCAGCTGAAGAGGAAGTAACTAAATGTGAAAGACTATATGATGCACAGCCAACGGATGAAGCAAGAACAGCATATCACTATGCAATGAGTCAACTGCGTCTATCGCAGAAACGAGCTATGTTATTTTGGAAGCAAAAAGCGAACGTAAAATGGATATCTGAAGGGGATGCGAATACAAATTTCTTTCATCAAAAGGTAAAAGAGAAAAGGCAAAGGCAATGCATCCAACGTATCACAAATCAAGATGGAGTCCAATTGGATTCTCAACAAGATATTGAGAGCGAAGCCCTTCGATATTTCCAAAACTTATTTACAGCTGAGGCAACAAATAATTATGATGACATTTTGCAGTGTGTTCCACATCTGGTTTCCACTGTTGAAAACACATAATTATTGTGCATGCCGGATCTTGCTGAAGTGCAAAAAGCAGTATGGGATTTGAGCCCATCTAGTGCCGCTGGACCGGATGGTTTTCCAGGGTCTTTCTATAGACATTTTTGGAGCATTATATCTATGGATGTTTATAAATCCGTTCAAGAGTTCTTCTTAGGAATCCATCCGCCTGCTAAAATGGCAGCTGCACTCATTACATTGATACCAAAGGTGGCAAATCCTATCAATTTTTCGGAATATCGGCCCATCTGCTTAACAAATTTTATGTCCAAGGCAATTACACGTTTAATAGCCACACGGCTTTCGCTTTTATTGCCAAAAATTATATCACCTGAACAAGCAGGGTTCATGAAAGGAAGGGATATCTCGGAACAAATATTATTGGCTCAAGAAATGGTACATATTATGGATAGATCAGTGCGTGGAGGTCATATACTTATTAAGCTGGACATGGCAAAGGCGTTTGATAGAGTATGTTGGACGTTTTTACGACCAATCATGACCAAGATGGGATTTCATCCGCGCCTTATTAGACTGCACATTAACAACTTGTCAGCCACACGTTGTTCAATTCTAATTAATGGGAATTCTGCAGGTTTTTTCCCTATCACACGTGGAGTAAAACAGGGAAATCCACTGTCTCCATTACTCTTTATATTGGCATCTAAAGGATTCTCCCGAGGACTTAAAACGTTAACGGACAATGGTACACTACAAGGTTTTCAATCAGGCAGAGTACCTCGAATAACACATCTGGGGTTCGCGGATGACTTAGTCATATTTCTGAATGGCAGCTCTAGAAATTTACAAAGATTTCGGCACTTCTTGGAGTCCTATCAAGCAGCTTCAGACCAACTGGTTAATTTACATAAGAGTCAAGTTGTGGTGAGTGCAGGATTGCAAGGTACAAGAATTTCACATACGCTGGGCATGCGACTAGCGAATTTCCCAATTAAGTACCTGGGTTCATACCTACATAAGGGGATCAATCGTGCAGCGTACTGCACTTCCTTAATACAGCATTTCGACCGTCTTCTGAACTCTTGGTCCTCAAAGCTTTTATCCATGGCAGGTAGACTGGTTTTGGTTAGACATGTTTTGTGTTCAATGCCATTACATATAATGGCAAGTTCCAATCTTCCAAAGAGCGTCATTACTGTTCTCTCTCGCAAAATGGCAAATTTCTTATGGCAAGGTCGACATCATTGGCAGTCATGGGAGTCTATATGTAGGGCAAAGGAAAATGGGGGATTAGACATACGGCATCTAAGCACACTGCAGCAGGCATATAATTGTAGATTATGGTGTAGATATCATCATTCTTCAACTTTATGGGCTCAATTTAGCCGGGCAAAATATGGCAGAAGGACAACGTTATATGCACACATTTACGACTCTCCTACTTGGAAACGCATCTGTGCCGCTGATTCATTAATGTTACACCACGTCCAAACTACCCCGGATGGCTACATATGGACTGCAGACACAAACGGTCAGTTCTCGTTAAAATCAACATGCACACTTTTAGCCATGCCATCGACAACTACATATCCAAAACATATTTGGTGGAAGACACTACCTCTAAGGTGCCGTATATTTTTATGGAGATTATGGAGACGATCATTACCACTACCGGATAATTTACGCTTTTGGCAATCGATTTTTCCAACACAGTGTGTTTTTTGCAAGACATCAACAGAGGATATGAACCATTTATTCATATCATGTACCAATATTATTCCGTTATGGAAGGAGCTTTCAATCATCTTTTCTGGTCCCGTCCCCACAGATGTTTCATTACGTATTTACTTAATGAAATGGTGGAGTGCATCATCCCAGCAGAATATGCTTGGACAATTGCGTTCAGTGGTACCATCTTTCATGGTTTGGGCCATTTGGAAAGAATTTGCAAGTATCAAGTTTGGTGAAGATGTTTTCTCTCCTCATAGACTGTTTCAAAGAGCAAAAGATCTTATATACACATGGTGTGACTCAACGAAACATCGCAAATTTTCACAACAAATACCACACCTGGTGCTGAAACATTTCTCTCCGCATATAGCGAAGAGACTGCCCAAAATTGTTCGCTGGATAAATCCACCCACCGGAAAACTGAAACTAAATGTTGATGCTGCAGTATCCAACAAGTTGGCGGCTGGAGCAGCAATCTTGAAGGATCATCAAGGATGTCTGGTATCTACGATGTGCTTTACCTTGCCAGCAGCGCAACCACTCCATGAAGAATTAATGACGTTGCAATATGCCATAATATACTATGCAATGCAATACAATAATCTCTTGGTTGAGATGGATTGTAAACAACAAATCGTGAATCTCTCGTCCCACTCTACCTTCACGGGTCCATATGCTGCAGATTTAAATCGTACTACTACATTTCTCCAACTCAATGGGGCGACATTACTACACTGCTTTCGGGAAACAAACACAGCAGCTCATAAATTAGCCACCTACGGATTTCATTCCTCAGGTCACACTCTTTACTCCTCGTTGGCATCCTTGCCAGCAGATGTCAGAGGCGCTATCTTGACGGATGCTATGTTGCCATCATTTAGATTTTGATCATCTTATGTCTCCCAATAGGTTGACGCTACTTGCATATGGTTGCCTATGTCCCTGTCAGACATAGGCAACGTTGGTATGATTTTATTCGCTTAATGATTTACTTGTTTGCAATTTTTAGTATACTCATCCAGCCTTCTTATGATATTTTCATGCGTGTTTTTGATGAGGAAAATCCGGTGGATATGACCACAAATCAGCAGCTATGGTACCCCCTGCATTCTCATGTGTGGTTGCCTATATTCTGGATGAATATAGGCAACACCGGTATGTATAATATCTGCAAATCTTTCACAGAATTATTCACGTATCAATTGCGGCTTAATCATTGGTTTTTCTATGTTCTTGGGGAGGCACAATGGGATTTGCAATCGACATGTCAAGAATGGCCATACTTCAATTACGTTGCATGCAAAATCACGGGCATACTAGGGAATAAATAGCGATTTCACCTGCGGCTATCACATCTTCAGGATATACACCGTTTAATAGATCATTTTCATTCTATTTGTCCTGATCAATCATTAGCTAATATTTTGTGTAGTTTTTACATTTTTAAACTGTTGTTTTGTTTACTTTGGGAGAGTCTCCCACCATAGATAGGTTCAAATGTAACCACGGTATTCCTCCGCCACAAGTGAGGGTTCTATTTATTAATAAAACACCAGGACGGTACCGCCCGTCTTTCAATTAAAAAAATATATATGTGTGTGTGTATATGTATGTGTGTATATATATATATGTATATATATGTATATGTATATATGTATATGTATGTATGTATATACGTATATATGTATGTATGTATATAGACACACACACACATATATTGTTACACCCCAAAAAATTTCGTTACTTCGGTACGTATCCTTATCGTGATTATGCACATGTAAATTTTACACTTGTATTAAAACTTACGAAAGATCGATATGCGACGAAATTCGTTAATGAACGTTACGGTTTCGTCCTAGGAATTAAAGCAATACAAATATGTAACAACTTAAACCTTAGAATAAATTAAAACAAAAACAAAAAGCATGACACAAAGTATTTGCCACTACTTAAATAAAAGGAAAAGAAATTAAACACATAGAAGATATTTTGGGAAGATGAAAAAAAGAAGAAAAGGGGTTAGAAAAATCGGCCATAATGGCCTAAGACAAGATGGAAGAAGTCGTCCATATTTTCCTACAAGCAACCATCATTCTTCACATTCTCCCAACCATTCCACTTCTTCCATTTTTCCTCCTCCCTTCTCTTCCCTCTCTTGGCCGAATTTGCTTCCTAATTATAGGACAATTTCTCTCTTTCTTCCACACTTCACACTTTATCAAATACTTAACATTTTCTTCTTTCTTCAACCAAGAGAAAACAACTCTCCAAGCCTCATTTTTTCTCCTCCTAGCTTAAATTCACCAAGTCCAAAAACAAAGTGTAGTTTTCTTCTCTCCACCTCACACACTCATCTAAAACACTACCCATAAAATCCTCCTTCATCCAAACACTAAGGAGATCAAGTGTAGTTGAGTTAAGAATCAAGGATTAACAAGGTAAGGACACTGTCTATCTTAGGTTCCTTCTTCTATTTCTCCATTGCGATGGTTGCACACTAACCCTCTATTTTCTTTTCAAAACCGTGGTTACCTAAGGTGTAGAGGAGAAAGATTTTCTTCAATCCAAGTGAAGCAATCTTTACTTTTATAAAAAGATCAAGTGATAAAGTCAAATATTCTTCCGAGATCCTTCATGATTTTCAAAAGATCTATGTACTTATGTTCATATAAAGTTCGATCATCCATGATGTATGTTCAATGTTTTAGTATCAAGAATATGTAAAAGCCATGTTCATATGTGTTGTGAATATGAGGATCTATATACTGTACACATGACCATGTTATATAAAAATGAGTATATATGTATAAATAAAATAAAATAGACACACATATGTAATATATGTATAAGTTGAAGAAATAAAATGAAGATATATGCTATATTAGAAAAAAGTGTAGTAAGAAGGTGACTTTGATGTATTTATTTATGTATTTGTTCATGATGATCATCAGTACGTATTTTCTATGGTATGTTGGTTTCATATGTTTTATGATCTTGTTTTAGTATGTTTATGTATGCATCATAAGCATGTTTAACATACTTGATCATAAATATTGTTTTTGATGATCATCGTTACATATATACATATGTGTACATACGACCTACATGGTCTTTTATAGTCTACTTTCTTTATTTTCATGATTTCCATCCTTTGAGTTGTTTATATGATTGATGATGATTTTGTGAGACTTTATGTGGATGGAAATTAATATGTTTATAGGTAGTATGAATATTCAAATCAAGATACAAGTAACAGAGGGGAAAAAAGAAAAGATTTATGTGATGAATATATATATATATGTAAACTTTCACCCATATTGGTAAAAAAGGAGAAAGAATAAGTTTTATTACATGTACAACAACAACACATACCCAGCATATCCCAACAAAAGCAAAAGATATTGCTAGGGTCTGGAGAAGGTGAGAGGCAAGCGAACAATACCTCCATCCCAAAGGATAGAGAGTTCGCTTCCAGCGAGAACCCCGGTTCTATATGTACCTGCATATACACATAATGAACGAACAAATAATGCAAGAGAAAGATAAACACAAACAAAATGCAATGTCAATTTAACGTTGAGAAAGTGTCTAAGTCTCTTTATATCCTCTAAGCTGCCTCTATATCCCAAACCTTGCTAACCTTAGTCCTTCGTCTCCATGAGTTCCTATCCTATACCATGTCCTCAGAGAGTTGCAAATCTAGCATGTCATGTCTAATGTTCCTCCCAAATCAGTTTGGGTCTGCCTATACTTCTTTTCCCCTCTACAATGAGGTTTTCAACTGCTCTGACGGACGTCGTTGTCTGTTTCTGCTGACATGCCCAAACCATCTCAGTTTCTCCTCTCTTATTTTATCTGTCATACTAGCCACCCCTAGCTTTTCCCTAAATACCTCATTTTTGAGTCGATCTAGCTTTGTATTTCCACACATCCACCTCAACATCCTCATCTCTGCCACTTTCATCCTCTGCGACTGTGTTCTCTTCATAGCCCAACAGTATGTCCCATATAACATTGCCGGCCGCACTGCCACCCTATAAAATTTTTCTTTTAATTTAGTTGGAAAATTCATGTCACACAGCACCCCTGAGGCCGCTCTCCACTTACACCAGCCTGCTTGAACTCGGTGGACACATCACTATCTATGTCTCCATCCTTCTGTACAAATGATCCTAGGTACTTGAACTTAGTTGCCTGTGGTACCACTTGGCCCTCGATGGTGAGTTGGCTATTCTCATCGTCAGATGTGCCGCTGAAGTCGTAGTACAGATATTCATTCTTAGAACGACTAATCTTTAGGCCTTCTCCCACTACAGCCTCTCTCTACTGCTCTAGTCTTATACTCAGGGTATGTTTACTCTCGGCGACCAATATAATATCATCAGCAAAAATCATATACCAGGGAACTGCCTCCTAGATTGTCTTTGACAATTCGTCGAGGACAACTGTGAAAAGAAACAGACTCAAAGCAGATCCTTGACGGAGGCCTACCTCCACCAGGAAGAAGTCCGTATTCCCCACAGGCTTTTTCAAGATCGATGAAGACCATATGTAGATCGCGCTTCTTCTCCCTCTACTTCTCCATCATTCTCCTTAGGATGTGTGTTGCTTCATTAGTTGACTGTCCTGGTATGAAACCAAATTGGTTCACCGTAACCTGTGTTTCTCTCCTAATTCTAGTGTCGATTACTATCTCCCATAACTTCATAGTATGGCTTAGCAACTTTATCCTCCGGTAATTCCCGCAACGCTGTATGTCTCCTTTTTTCTTATATAACGGGACCACGACACTCTTTCTCCACTCATCTGGCATTTTCCTGTTTTGAAAATAAGGTTGAACAGAGTAGTTAGTCATTGAGCCTCTTTATCTCCCAAATACTTTCACGCATGAATTGGTATGTTATCCAGGCCAACTGCCTTAGCTCTTCCCATCTTCTTAAGTGCTCTCATCACCTCCCCTTGTGTGATGCTCTGACATTCGCCGTTATTATGTTGTCGTTTTTGGGTAATGATGCTGCCTCTTTCTTCGTGGTCGGCCCTCCCACCGTTGAAAAGATTATGGAAGTATGTTTGTCATTTCCACTTGATGTCTTATTCTTTGACTAAAACACGTCCATCTTCTCCCTTTATAAACTTCCCGCCTCTTAGGTCTGTCTGTCGGTCTCTAGCTTTGGCAATCTTGAAAGCTCTCCGCCTTTTGTTTCTAGTCTTTCGTACATCCTTTTATAGGTTGTGGTCTTTGCCTCCGCCACTGCCTTCTTTGCCTCCTTCCTAGTGATTTTATAATTCTCCTTTAATCTCACTTTCTTCCTCCCCCCTCTGTGCAGCGTAAGAGCTTTCTAAAAGTTCTTTGTTTATCCCTTATTTTTTGTTGCATATTTTCGTTCCACTACAACGACTCTTTATGTACGGTTGTCTTTCCTATTGTTACCCCAAAAGTTTCTCTCGCCGCATGAGTAATAGTAGTCCCCATAACCTCCCACATCTGGTTCATGTCCTCACCCATTTGATCTGATATCGTGGAGATAACTTTGTCTCTAACTATGTTAATTTTTTCGTCCTTCAAACTTCCTCATCGAATCCTGGATGGAAATTTCCTGACCCCCTTGCTCTGCTTTTGTCTCAATGCTATAATTACCAGTTTAAACGGTGTTGCGTCACTACTGGCTCCCCTGGTATAACCTTGCAGTCCCTCCACAACCCTCGATCTCCACGTCTCATCAGAAAATAGTCCATCTGTGTATTACGTCATCTGCTGCTAAAAGTGATCAAATGTGTTTCCTTTTTCTTGAAGAACGAGTTTATAATACCTAGGTCATGGGCTACCGCTAGGTCTAGCAGATTCCTACCCTGTTCTTCTTTCTCTATAGCCAAATCCGCCATGTGCTGATTGAAACCCATCGATATCCTTTCCAATGTGACCATCAAAATCACTTCCTATACAAATTCGTTCCTCCTTATGTATTGACTTCAACACTACATCTAAGCACTCCCAAAATTCTTTCTTCTCCTGTTCTCCTAGTCTCACTTGGGGTGCGTAAGCACAAATCATTGTCACTACCTCCTTGTTTAGTACTAACTTCAGTACCATAATTCTATCATTATATCTTATCACTTCGATTACGTTCGTGTGCAATTCTAACTTTATTAGAAATCCTACTCCATTCTTGGTCCCATCGGAACCCGAATACAACAACTTATACCCATTACACTCTTTACCTTTGTTCTCCTTCCATCTGGTCTCTTGGAAGCATGCTACATCTATCATACGCCTCTTAAGTACATCTACAACCTCCAACAATGTACCACTAAGAGTTCCTATATTCCAAGAGGCTACACGTAAACTATCCGCTGCTTCTTTCTCCTTACATGCACCCCTCGTCTCTAGACATGGTGTTATAACCGTTAAAAAAAAGAAAATAAATAAATAATATTGAGAATATTTGATGAAATTTAATGGGTTAGGATAAAGAAAAAAAATAATAATAAATAAATTTAAAAAAAAAATTAAAGGAACGTGAATTGAGGGGGGGGGAGTAACTGCCCCCCTCAATCTGCGCAGAAGGAGGGGTTAAAATGGGTGGGGGAATCGGGAAAAGCCAAAAGGAAGCAAACAAAAAAATATATATATATAAAATATTCAGAAGAAAGAGAGGCACAGCGGCAGAAGGGAAGGCAGGAAAAGGAAAAGGAGAAATAGGGAGAAGAGAAGAAGGAGAAGAAGGAGAGGAGAGAGAAGAAAGAGAAATCAACCGGGTATACTCTAATCGCGTATTGTTGTCCGCAACCCAGGTAGGTTCCTTTTCCCCCTCCAATTAGTCCAAATTCAAGTATGCTTTGGTGGTATTCTATGTGTTTGTGATGTCTTAATTGTTAGATTCAGTAGTATGTTGTTCAATTTGAGAAAAGCATGAAATTTGGACTGTGTGGAACGGCTATATTGATTTGCGTTGCTTTATTTGATTTTAGGGATAAGTTTGATAATCAAAATAGTAAAACTCTTGCAGGATTAGAGGTTTTTCATTTTGTTTTGGCCTTAGAATAGGTTCCCATAGACTGGAAATAGGCGAAAATATAGATTGGGGCCGGAAAAAAAAATCGTCGGAGGCCACCGGTGCGCCGCACGCGCCGCCGGAAGTGGCCGCGCGTGGCTGCACGCGCCACTGCCCAAGCTGGCGCTGGAATTTGCTAAGTTTTTTTAAAAAAAAAGGGGTTAAAGGCTAAAAGGGCCGAAGGCCCTGAACCGCAGGGAGGAGGGGCTGCTCTTAACGGGCCAGCCCTGCTTAAGAGGCTTGCCCAATTGTAAAGTTAAAAAAAAAGGGGGGGGAAGGCTGGTAGCGGGCCGGGCCGGATGGCCAGCGGACCGGGCAAGTCACCAGCCGGCCCAATAACTGCCGAAATATAAAAAAAAAAGAAAAGGGGGATTTCGGGCCAGACCCATGGCGGGCCGGACCAGATTGATTCGACGCTTTGTATTCTCCTTAGTGAGATACGGCGGGTGCACTGTTCCCGATGCTAGGGTTCGGGAGCGGGGCGCTACAGGTGGTATCAGAGCCGAGGCTTCAGACCCGCCTCAGAAACGTAGGATTAACTAGATCACCTAGACATAAGTGATGATCATTCCTAAAAACGACTAGTATACCCTAATAAATGAAGTAGACCTAAGTTATGATCGGGTTAAGGGATGTGTGCGCCGATGGAGAGCTTTTTCTTATTAATTACTTCTTACCCCGCAATCAACTATTTACTTTATTTGTGACTAACATGCGTACCTTTATTAACTCGAACTTCAGGAAAATGCCACCAAGACGTGAGCCAGCAGGAAATAGGGGACGCGATGGAGATGACCACCAGGGTCAGGGGGACATTCCCTAAGTTATTGCTGATACTCTAGCCACCCTGACTACCCTGGTGGCTCAGCAGCAGGCGCAGATGGCTCACCTGCAGCAACAGCAGGAACAGCAGCAACAGCAGCAGCAGCAGCCCCCCCACCACCACCACCCCCGGGACTTCGTTTCTTTTATAGGGAGATGCAGCACTCCCGAGTACCGATGTTTAGGGGCACTACACGGCCAGAGGAGGCTGAGATCTGGCTCCAGAATATGACCGAGCAGTTGAGATTATTACAGGTCCCTGATGACTTGAAGGTGGAGGTAGTCGTTTCATTTCTGGAGGGTGATGCGAGAGGATGGTGGATTAACGTGCAGCGCCGATTGACCCCTCCGGTGACTTGGACTCAGTTTCGAGAAGAGTATGAGAGGCACTACATTCCGGAGAGTGCCATACAAAGGAGAATGACTGAGTTTCAGCTACTTACTCAGGGGTCCATGACCGTGGACCAGTATGCAGAGAGATTTCATGCGCTGGGGAAATATATGCCCTCCGTTATGGATAACGAGAGGGCAAAGATGTCTAAATTCAAGACCGGACTGAACCCTCGCATTCAGTCGTTGATCATTTGTGCTAGACCGAGGACTTTCGAGGATTTGCTGGAGGTATGCCGGGATGTTGAGGGTGACCTCAGGAAGAGTGCGGTAGATGACCGGACGAAGCGGCCACGGGAGGAGTACCGTTCCGGGAGACCTTGGAGATGGCTGAAGGTACCCCGCCGCCAGCAGCAAGGGAGCTCTTCTCGGTCACCGCAGCAGAGACAGTTTACTCAGCCATTAGCCATCGAGGGACCAGCATTGACAGACGCACAGCCGTTGAGGACAGTGGCACCCACTACACCATGTGTCCATTGTGGGCGTTTCCATCCGGGTCAGTGTTGGAGGACCCAGAATGTATGCTATAGATGCGGCACACTAGGGCACTTTGCTAGAGACTGCCCCGCGCAGGGACAGGCACCCCCAGCACAGCAGAGCCAGACACAGCAGAAGGGGAGGCCAAAGACGAACGCCTGAGTACATGTCATGTCGCACGCCGACGCCGAAGACACCAGCGATGTCGTAGCAGGTACGCTTTAATTAAGCATCATAAATCCGAAGTGGTTTTAAATACCTTCCTGTCTTATGGTTATGTGTTATGTGTATAACCCTACCCGTGTTAGGTGAGATATTGATTAACAAGGTCCCAGTCTACGTTCTTTTCGATAGTGGGGCCAGCCATTCATTTATCGCCAGGAGGGTTGTCAAGAATCTGAATATTCCACCAGAACGACTGGAGATTCCTTACCGTGTCCAAACCGCTGGGGACCAGGTGATTGTATCCCACTATCAGTGCAGAGATTGTTCGATGGAGATTAATGAGTTGGAGTTCACGGCGACTCTGATTCCGATCCAGATGCAAGATTTTGATGTTATTCTGGGCATGGATTTTCTGGCTAAGCATGAGGCCAAGATCGACTGTAGTGAGAAGCAGGTCCGCATGCAGACACGGAGTAAGCAGGAAACCATCTTTCAAGGAGACTACACGTTACATAAGGCGCCCAAGAAGATCTACATGAGTGCAGCGCAGGCACACAAGGCGTTGCGGAAAGGTAATCCATGTTTTCTTGTATATGCTATTGGCGCAGAAAAAGAGGTACCCTCGATAGAATCAATACCAGTGGTGAGTGAGTATAAGGATGTATTTCCCGATGAGCTGCCAGGACTACCGCCCAGTTGGGAGGTAGAGTTTGAGATTAATTTACTACCCGGTGCTGAGCCGATATCGAAGGCACCGTACAGAATGGCCCCGGTTGAGCTGAAGGAACTGAAAGAGCAGCTGCAGGAGTTGCTAGACCGGAAGTTCATACGACCCAGCGTCTCACCCTGGGGAGCTCCGGTCTTGTTTGTGAAGAAGAAGGACGGCAGTATGAGGCTTTGCATTGATTATCGGGAGATTAATAAGATCACTATCAAGAATAAATATCCTCTACCTCGGATCGAGGACCTCTTCGATCAGTTAAAGGTACCCCTCTAGTCAATACAACCCACAATTCATATTATTAATTCTCCAATTAATTTTGCAACATTGGTATTCTCCAGGGCGCTAAAATATTCTCCAAAATTGATCTTCGATCTGGATACCATCAACCGAGGATAAAATCCGAGGACGTAGCAAAGACTGCCTTTCGCACTAGATATGGACACTATGAATTCTTGGTGATGCCATTCGGTCTTACTAATGCTCCCGCAGCCTTCATGGATCTGATGAATACGGTGTTCAGGGATCAGCTTGATAAGCTTGTGGTGGTCTTTATCGATGATATATTAGTCTATTCTCCGGATGAGGAATCCCACGAAAAGCATCTGCGGGAGGTTCTGGATGTTCTCAGGAAGAAGAAGTTATATGCTAAGTTTAGTAAGTGCGAGTTCTGGCTGAAGAGTGTTGCGTTCTTGGGCCACGTGGTCTCAGAGGAGGGAATTTCTGTGGATCCCAAGAAGATTGAGGCCATTACTGAATGGCCTAGACCGACTAATGTGACCGAAGTGAGGAGTTTTCTGGGTTTGGCCGGCTATTATCGGAAGTTTGTTGAAGGATTTTCATCGATAGCAGTGCCCTTGAGCAGGTTGACTCAGAAAAAGTCAAAGTTTGTCTGGACCGCTGAATGCGAGCAGAGTTTTAAACTTAAGAGACGATTGACGACGGCCCCTATTCTTGCTCAACCC
Organism: Eustoma russellianum; assembly: GCA_036186865.1. Classification (NCBI taxonomy): domain Eukaryota; kingdom Viridiplantae; phylum Streptophyta; class Magnoliopsida; order Gentianales; family Gentianaceae; genus Eustoma; species Eustoma russellianum. Next base: position 15,511,915 of record AP025064.1, on the reverse strand, counting down.
TCAGGCTCAGAAGGGTTCGTCATATATAGCGATGCATCGAAGAACGGATTAGGTAATGTATATGTTCTAGAATTGAATTATACGCATTACAACGGTGGCCTAACTGTTTCTTTGCAGGATGTGTTCTCATGCAAAATGGCAAGGTCATCGCGTATGCTTCGAGACAGTTGAAACCATACGAGCAAAATTACCCGACGCATGACCTGGAGTTAGCGGCAGTGGTCTTCGCACTTAAGATTTAGCGTCATTATCTTTATGGAGTGAAGTGCGAAGTATTCACGGATCATAAGAGTTTAAAATATTTATTCACCCAGAAGGAGCTGAACATGCGTCAGAGGAGATGGCTTGAACTTTTAAAGGACTACGATTTGACTATTAGCTACCATCCGGGAAAGGCGAACCGAGTCGCAGATGCTCTGAGTAGAAAATCTAGTCATGCCAGACAGGCGCCGTTGGAGAGAGATATGGCGGAGTTGGATCTTGACATTGTGGACTCCACAGCGAGTGTTCTAGCGGCGTTGATTATCACTCCATCTTTGATTGAGCAGATCAAAGAGGCGCAGAAGGGAGATGTGACACTTAGTGAGCTACGGGAGAAAATGATGACGAGTCAAGTTGATGGGTTCCAGATCCATGACGATGGCAGTATGTGGTTCCAGGGGAGATTGTGCGTACCAGAGGTTGAGGATCTCAGACGAACGGTATTGAAGGAGGCTCATAACTCGAAGTTGTCAATTCATCCGGGTGCTACCAAGATGTATAATGACCTGAAGAAGCATTACTGGTGGAGCGGTATGAAGAGACATATAGCTGAATTTGTTGAGAGGTGTCTAGTATGTCAGCAGGTCAAGGCGGAACATCAGAGACCAGGAGGGTTGTTGATGCCGTTAGAGATCCCTGAGTGGAAATGGGAGCATGTAACTATGGATTTTGTGATGGGTCTTCCAAGGACAAGAAACGGCAATGACATGATCTGGGGGATTGTGGACCGTTTGACTAAGTCCGCTCATTTCCTACCAGTACCGAATGATGTGGCTCTAGAGAAGTTGGTTACACTCTATATCGACAACATCATCACGTTACATGGCGTTCCAGTCAGTATTGTCTCCGACCGTGACTCGAAGTTCACTTCCAAGTTCTGGTCAGCATGTCAGAAGAGAATGGGGACCGAGCTACGATTGAGTACTGCGTTTCATCCGCAGACAGATGGACAATCAGAGAGGACCATACAGACGTTGGAGGATATGTTAAGAGCTTGCGCCATTGACTTCAGGGGGAACTGGGATAGTATGATCAAGTTGATTGAGTTCTCCTACAACAACAGTCATCACAGCGCCATCGGCATGGCACCATTTGAGGCGCTCTATGGTCGTAAGTGCAGATCTCCTATCCTTTGGGATGAAGTTGGAGAGCGCGCTATCACTGGTCCAGAGTTGGTTGAGCAAACCAAGGAGAAGGTTAAGTTGATTCGAGAAAGGCTCAAGATCGCCCAAGATAGAAGTAAGAGCTGGGCTGACTCAAAGAGGCGTCCGTTGAAATTTGATGTTGGAGAAAAGGTCTATTTGAGAGTATCGCCTATGAAGGGTGTTGCGAGATTTGGACTGAAGGGCAAGTTGAGGCCTCGATACATTGGACCTTATGAAGTGCTCGAAAGGATTGGTTCGCTAGCCTACCGTTTGGCATTACCCCCGGCGTTAGCTCAGGTGCACAATGTTTTTCATGTTTCTCAGCTGAGAAAGTACGTCCCAGACCCGAGTCACGTACTAGATACACCGCCTTTGAGAATCAGACCCGACACATCATATGAAGAGATTCCTGTCCGGATCATAGACCGCAAGGACCAGGTGCTTAGGAGGAGAATCATTCCATATGTCAAGGTACAATGGAGCAATCACCGAGAGAACGAAGCGACTTGGGAGCCGGAGGACCAGATGCGCGAACGCTACCCCGAGCTCTTCAATTAAGGTATGGAACCTTTTCGGTCTTTATGATTAAGTTGCAACAAGTTTCGAGGACGAAACTTTTGTAAGGTGGGTAGAATGTTATAACCGTTAAAAAAAAGAAAATAAATAAATAATATTGAGAATATTTGATGAAATTTAATGGGTTAGGATAAAGAAAAAAAATAATAATAAATAAATTTTAAAAAAAAATTTAAAGGAACGTGAATTGAGGGGGGAGTAACTGCCCCCCTCAATCTGCGCAGAAGGAGGGGTTAAAATGGGTGGGGGAATCGGGAAAAGCCAAAAGGAAGCAAACAAAAAAATATATATATATATATAAAATATTCAAAAGAAAGAGAGGCACAGCGGCAGAAGGGAAGGCAGGAAAAGGAAAAGGAGAAATAGGGAGAAGAGAAGAAGGAGAAGAAGGAGAGGAGAGAGAAGAAAGAGAAATCAACCGGGTATACTCTAATCGCGTATTGTTGTCCGCAACCCAGGTAGGTTCCTTTCCCCCCTCCAATTAGTCCAAATTCAAGTATGCTTTGGTGGTATTCTATGTGTTTGTGATGTCTTAATTGTTAGATTCAATAGTATGTTGTTCAATTTGAGAAAAGCATGAAATTTGGACTGTGTGGAACGGCTATACTGATTTGCGTTGCTTTATTTGATTTTAGGGATAAGTTTGATAATCAAAATAGTAAAACTCTTGCAGGATTAGAGGTTTTTCATTTTGTTTTGGCCTTAGAATATGTTCCCATAGACTGGAAATAGGCGAAAATATAGATCGGGGCCGGAAAAAAAATCGTCGGAGGCCACCGGTGCGCCGCACGCGTCGCCGGAAGTGGCCGCGCGTGGCTGCACGCGCCACTGCCCAAGCTGGCGCTGGAATTTGCTAAGTTTTTTTTTTAAAAAAAAAAGGGTTAAATGCTAAAAGGGCCGAAGGCCCTGAACCGTAGGGAGGAGGGGCTGCTCTTAACGGGTCAGCCCTGCTTAAGAGGCTGGCCCAATTGTAAAGTTTAAAAAAAAAGAAAAGGGGGATTTCGGGCCAGACCCATGGCGGGCCGGACCAGATTGATTCGACGCTTTGTATTCTCCTTAGTGAGATACGGCGGGTGCACTGTTCTCGATGCTAGGGTTCGGGAGCGGGGCGCTACACATGGTCTCCTGAAAAGGCATGACTTCTTCGAGCAATATTTGCAATTCAAACCAAATTCTCAAATATGCTACTGAAACCGAATTGCAACCAAATGTAAAAGCAAAATTTAAAAAACAAGCCTGCAAATCTAAAAATTAACGAAAACAAACAAGACAATAAGTCTGTAAATATATATCAAACACAAGTGAAATAGAATGTGTAAACAGAAACCCAAGAATTAGCAGAAAGAATAAAGAAAAAATAGAGAGATGATCACAACAGAATAGGGCAGAGGTAACCTATTTCTCAAATGATCTCAAAGTGCCTAACTGTTGCTTTCAGACAACTTGAAACTTGATGGGTTTGTTTCTAGTTTTTCAATACCAAAATGTAATGGCAATTCCACAATAATAAAATCATGCAACTCCAAACCAAGACGGTGTGAAAGTGAGTTATAGACTTTAAAAAGTTTATTTTCTTGAAAAAATAACAGAATAGGACAAAGATAACCTGATTCTCAAATGATCTCAAGGTGCCTTAGTGTTGCTTTCCGAAATCACCGTGGGGAAGAATTTTGAGTCTGAATCAAAAACCGTTCAAGAACTCTTCCCAAAACCTTTGAAAATCCTTTCACTAATTCCACTTACTATAATTACAACACACCCCCTGCAAGAAATTGAAGAGAAAAAGAAAACGGCAAGTCCTCCTCGAAACGGCAGTAGCAGCCACCGGCGGTATCCGTAATCAGCCAGAAGAAGTGAAGGAAAATTCTGGAAAATGAGAAAAGCGGCTATTTTCGGAAATTGAATCGAGACTATTGCGAACGAAGAGAGTAAGGCTGTTGGAAGAAAAAGAAGAAGTTTATTGTCTGTTATTGGTCACGGTGGCGATGAGCTCAGTCCGAGGAGTAAGTTGCTCCGGCAAGATTTGAGAAGGCTGCAGCGGCGGTGATGGTGGTTACCTGTGGTCGTGGGGTAACAGAAAAAAGAACAGAAAGAAGAATAGCTCTCAATCAAAGATCAAATTCACACTTTCTTGTATGTAAGATTAGATGCTTGCAGAACATACGTTCACAGCCCAAGAAAACACATGAGAACCAAGAACATCAAAAAGACGATGAAATAATAAATACGGTAGCCAAAAAGAAAGAGAGAAAAGACAATAAGAGAGTGGAGACGAAGTAAATTCCTCAGGTCCGTGTTTGAGGAGAATAGTTTCATTCGGTCAGGCGAAGGAGACGAGTAAGCGCCGCCACTAAATGGTAGGAGTGGAAATTCTCCCTGAAATTAACCAAATTTGAAAATTGATACAAAACGAATCCCACTTTGAACATGAATATCTGGAACATTTGATTCGAGACTAATCTTGGTACAATGAAATTAGACCGTTGTTGTTTGCCGGAAGGATATTTTAGGCAAATATGCTGAATATGAAGAGAAATGTTCATAAGATTAGATTATATAAAAAAACAATATAACAATATATATATGTGTGTATTTGGCCACACGGACCCCTCTCTCTCTATATATATACACACACACATACATACATATATATGTATTGGATGGAAAATGAAGACTAAAATATAGTGTAAGAAAGTGTGTTTTCAAAAAAGAAAATATAAAAGTATATATGTATATATGTATAGTCGGCCAAAGCACACATTGGGTGGGAAATAAATAGTTTGAATATGTTTATGGATATAAATACGTATAAAATAAGTATGATAGAATATATTATTAATTAATGCATATCATGAAATATGAAATTATATGGATTAGAATAGGAAATTAGGATTTGGCCCTTTTCCTTAAGTTTAATATGTATATTTTAAGGAAATATGCATGGATAAAATAAAGGAAAAAGTAGACTATTTAGAGGTGAGTTGGCCGAGGGTCATAAATGGAGAAAAAGGATATATTTTTATGGTTTAAGGCATAGATTATGTGTAGGTGTGTTGGGTTATAAGAGTTGAAGAAATGAGAAGGTGTTATGGTATAAATATTGTATAATGATCAAGTAGTCAATTCCATCCATGTTCACATCATGAAACTTGTTTTTTAAAAAGTTCATCCTTGCATATGGATGCATATCGTATAGTCGGATATCTTATGGCATTTTATCGTATGGATTTGTTTATTTGGAGGCTGCATAATATCATGTCCGATGTGATTGATATTATGGGCATATCGCATCGTTATTGATGATTGGAGGCCGTCACGATATTGGAACTCAAGAGTGTTGATATCATGGGCATATCGTATCGTTCTTTATCGGTCGAGTGTATTTCCGACATATCGAGTCACCGTTAGTTTATGTACATTATGATGTAACACCATGGTGATTCATCGGGATTCATATTTTGTACATGTGACTATATGGGGGATACTTCGTTACTATGACGATATCATTCGTATGCAAGGTAAAAGTGTTATAGCCATCATATGAAAATAATATGTTTTGAACAGGTTTATGGAAAAATAGATATGGATATCATGATTTATTGTTCATCGTTAAGAAATTTCCATGGCATAATTTTATGACATCGCATCGTAAGAATATCGCATTTACATAATACGTATAGAGACTTGATGTATTTAGATGATGAAATTAAGTATGATAACTATCTTGGATTTTGATTGAGACTTTAGGTATGGACACATATACGAATGGCGTTTTCTAGAGACTTACAACATACAAGATTTACATTGATGATAATATATGTGTTACATGTAATTATTTAAGTTTATGTTATGCATTTCACTTATTGAACTTGGAGACATAAAATGTTATGTTCTTTATTTACGTATTGTTACTTTATTACCTCGTCTCCCATGCATGATCCACATGACGAATCTAGACGGATTACTTGCTGGACGATTGGTGTTATCGCTCATTACTTGCTTTATCACATTGCAGAGGACAGTGACCCTGATGCCTTGTTCATTGAGGAGGGACACAGACTAGAGTACCCATGAGCTGAGATGTAGAGCAAAGTTACTTATTAGTCATGTTGGGACATTTTGATTATGATGTACTTAGTTTATTTTGAGACATTGTACTTTATGATTTGTACGCACTTATGACGATTTGTATCGATATGCATGTCGTATGTTTATCTTTATGTTGCTTTCGCTTATCAATTTATTATTCATGTTGACATGCCATGTACAGTTTCGATGCCTTGTACTTCTCGTAGTAAAGTACGGCGGATGCACCGCGCGCCAAAACCCTAGTTTCAGACGGGACGCTACAGGTGGTATCAGTGCCTAAGGCTCTAGATCCACAGCAGAAACAGTAAAGTAAACACTAAGAATTCAAGTGATGATTTTAAAACTTAAGTGATGATTTTAAACCGAGAGTTCAGCCTTAGACTAAGCTAACTTGAATGGTTTAAGATTAACGGACAAAATAACATTACTTTATTTAAGTAATAGACGAATATGGAGAAAACCCTAATAATTAGAAACACTCTCTAAAGACTATGGAAAAATAACTTGAATATATTTTCATTAAGTATTTGTTGATTATTGTATTGATATAAAATGTCTCCAGTAGAATGTCGCCCCGACAGAGAGTCAGACCGCGTGCCGATATACCAGCACAGTTACCCCTTCCTCCTCCACCTCCATAGGTATCTCCATCAACGGAGCTGGCACTACCATTTGCTAATCCTATACCCCCACCTCAACAGCAGCAGTATTAGGGGGATTTCCATCTGGATGTACTTCAGGTATTGATACATATTGGAAAGGCCGTTGGGAATAACAGTCACTAAATCATGTTGCACCTCCACCGCCGTCGCCGTCGCCACAATAGGGCACTCGTTTATTTTATGGGGAGCTGAAGAGGGCTAGAGTGCCTAATTTCGAGGGTGGATCTAATCCGCATATAGCCGAGGGATGGCTAAAGGAGGTACAAAATAACTTTAATCTGATCTAGATACCTAACGAGATGAAAGCTCAGGTTATCCGACCTTTTCTGATTGGCAAGGCAAGTCAGTGGTGGAGTATGAGTTTACAACATCTGCCAACGCCAGTTATTTGGGAGCGATTTCTGATAGAGTTCTGTAAGTTCTACATCCCACCGTCAGTCACTTTATAGAAGATAAGGATGTTCGAGTCCTTGGTTCAGACGCCTGGCATGACAGTGGCGGATTACGCCAACCAGTATACCGCTCTGGGGAGATATGTCCCAGCCATCATACGGTACGAGCAGTTGAAGATGATCAAGTTTGAGACGGTTTTACATTCCTGTATCCGACTTGGATCATGAATGCAAATCCAAAGGATTTCAGTGAGCTATTAGATGCATGCTATCGCGTGGAGCGCGATATTCTAAGGAGAGATGCAAAGATGAAGAGCAAGAGGCCACTAGAGGTTGAAGGAAATCGGTTTGGATAGTCGACCAAAGTACAAATGGGATTCGACGGCAGACCTCAGCTGCGATAGCATCCACAACAGTTTCAGGCGGGCCCTGCATCCACAGTTTTAGCATCTGCAGCAGTCACATCAGTAAAGGGCTGGCCACGGTCAGCTATTTCTCGTTGCCCTACTTGTCAGAGGTTGCATACCAGAGCATTCCATGTAGAGACTGATGCGTGCTTTAATTGCAGAAATATGAGTCATAGGACGAAGGATTGTGCAGTGCCGAGGAATGGATGGCAGGGGAATGTGCAGCAGCAGAGGGAGCGTTCACGTGCCAATGACCGAGTGAATGTTCTGACCGATGACGAGGTTGAGGACGCTCCTAATGTAGTGACATGTATAAGTGCTATTTTTCTATATATGTTTAGAATTTCCTACTTGAATTATTAATTGCCTCATGTGCTATATTAGTGAAGAGCATACCTGCGAATGTATTGTTTGATAGTGGCGCAAGCCACTCTTTCGTGTCTAAGAGGTTTTCTAAGAACCTTAGCAGCTGTCCGATATGGTTGGAGACACCTTATCATGTTCAGGCAGCTGACGAGCATGTTCTTATTTCACATCACCTGTATAAGGATTGTGAAGAGATGGAAGGACAGAAGTTCGAGGATACCCTAATTCATATACAGATTGGAGACTTCGACATTATTCTAGGCATGGATTGGATATTCAAGCATCATGTTTCGATCCACTGTCGCGAAAAGCGCGTAGTCGTCGAGGATCCGAGCCAAGAAAAGGTGGTCTATCAGGGCAACTCTAAATTGAAGAAGATACCACGAGATGTATATCTGAAAGCAACACAGAGTTATCGAGCACCGAAGAAGGAAGATGAAGGTTTTCTTGTATATGCCCTCGGCGATAATACAGAGATGCCTATACTTGACAGTATTCCAGTAGTTCTAGAATTTTCAGATGTATTTTCGGATGACTTGATTGGGTTACCTTCGGATAGGGAGATCGAGTTCGAGATAAATATGGTACCCGGAGCAGACCCGATCTCTAAACTACCGTATCAGATGGCCCCTGCAGAATTGAAGGAGTTTAAGGTACGGCTGCAGGAATTGATCGAGAAGAAATTTATACGTCCTAGCGTATCGTCCTAGGGAGCGCCAGTTCTGTTCGTGAAGAAAAAGGATGGCAGTATGGGAATGTGCATCGATTACCGCGAGTTGAACAAAATCACGATCAAGAACAAGTATCCACTGCCGAGGATCGACGACTTGTTTGATCAGTTGAGGGTGCTTAAGTGTTTAGTAAGATTGACTTTGATCCAGATATCACCAATTGAAGATCAAGACAGATGACATGGCTAAGACTGCTCTTCGAACTCGTTATGGTTATTATAAGTTTCTGGTGATGCCATTTGGATTGACCAATGCCCCCGCGACATTTATGGATCTGATGAATACTGTCTTCCAGAAGCAGCTAGATAAGTTTGTGGTGGTATTCATCAATGATATTCTTGTATTCACTAGATGAGGAGACTCACACCGAGCATTTAAGGATGGTGCTGAGTATACTACGAGAGAAGCAGCTTTACGCCAAGTTCAGTAAATGTGAATTCTGGCTACACAGTGTAGCGTTTTTGGGGCATGTTGTTTCTGAGGATGGCATATCAATGGACCCCAAGAAGATTGAGGCTATAACTGAGTGGCCACGACCGGGGAATGTGACAAAAGTTCAGAGTTTCTTTGGATTAGCCGGATGTTATCAGAAGTTTGTCGAAGGTTTCTCCAGGATTGCAGTTCCATTGACCAGATTGACACAGAAGAAGACTAGGTTTGATTGGACTGCAGCATGTGAACAAAGTTCACCGAATCTTAAGAATAGACTAACCTCTGCCCCAGTTTTAGCGCAGCCCAAGACCGGTGAAGGTTTTGGAGTGTAACACCGATGCGTCCATAATGGGTTAGGTAAATAAATAAACAACTTCATTATCTTCAAATTTCTTAAAGTATGCTTGCGTTAACCTTTCTTTGTAGGTTGCGTATTGATGCAGAACGAACAGGTAATTGCTTATGCCTCAAGACAGTTAAAACCCTATGAGCAGAATTACCCTATCCATGATTAGGAGTTGGCAGCAGTAGAGTTTGTATTGAAAATCTGGAGACACTACTTGTATGGTGAAAAGTGTGATGTTTATACATATCATAAAATTTTGAAGTACCTTTTCACGCAGAAAGAACTGAACGTGAGACAGCGGAGATGGCTCCAATTGATAAAAGACTATGATCTGGCGTTTCATTATCATCTAACAAGGTAGCGGACGCACTAAGTAGGAAGTCGAGCCATGCCCGACAGACGCCTCTTGAGAGGGAGATAGCCTAGTTTGGATTGGATGTGGTTGATTCGACTACAAATATTCTGGCTATGTTGATGATCACTCCTACTTTGATTTATCGAATTAAAGAGGCGCAGAAGAAAGATACCAGGTTGATGAAGATTGTTGAGCAGTTTAAAGAAGGGCCGGTGAAAGATTTTCAGCTTCATGATGATGGCAGTCTTTGGTTTAGTGGGAGATTATGTGTACCGGATATTGATCAAATTTAGAGGGAGATCATGACTGAGGCTCATAGTTCGCGATTATCTATCCAGTTGGGAGCCACCAAGATGTATCAGGATCTTGAAAGAAATTACTGGTGGAACGGCATGAAGCATTAGATTGCGGAGTTTGTGGAGAGGTGCCATACTTGTCAGCAAGTTAAAGCGGAACATTAGAGACCTGCTGGACTATTACTATTATATCCGTGTAAAAAATAAAAAATAAAATATTTGAATTAACTAAATCTTATCCTAATCAATTAATTAACCCTATCTTTCCCCAAATCTCTCCTTAAAAACATCATTAACCCTAATCCCCTCCCCCTCTCTCTTTCCACCGGCAGCCTCTCCTCTCCCCCTTCCCCTATCAAATTTCGGCCATAAGAAGAAAAAGAAAAGAGAGATCTTTGATCCAAGGCTTCAAGAGGAGGAAATCGCAACCTTAACAAGATCACCGCCACCTCTCGTATATATCAATTCTTGCTAAGATCGAGGTAGGTGTATACTATTTATTCCCTCAGAATGGTATGAAGTTTGCATACGCAAAACGGTATTTTATGTGTATTGGTGTTCTTTTACTTTTGATTCAATCGTTGTGTGTTGATGCATTCCAATGTGTTTATTTCCTGTGCTTTGATTCGTGATCCTATCGTGATCTTGTAGATGTATCACAAAGTGGCTATGGTGGTTCTTTGTTCTTAATTCGATCCCTTGCTTTTGATTCGGTCATGACTTTGTTGATGCATTCTCCTCATGGTAATATGATGCTTATATGTGTATGGAAATGTGTGTGAGTGAGAATTGTAGAATAGTGTTGCTGAATGGGCTGCAGAAATCGCAGGATGAAATTCTTGAGAAAACGGTGACATCGATCGATCGATGTTTACAGGATGAAGTACATCGATCGATCGATGTACAGCAGGTGAGAGATCGATGTATCCCAGATGGACATCGATCGATCGACATCCGCTGAGTGAGAGTTCGACGTATCTCAGTTGGACGTCGATCGATCGACGTCAGGGGATGACGTCTAACTGTTCCTTTTCCTTTCTCTTGCATCTATGGCACGTGCATTTGCATGAGGTATACTGCGTCTATAGGGCGTGGGTATCGGGATGATATACTGTGTCTATAGGGCATGGGTGTCATGAGACAAACTGCGTTTATAGGGCGTGGGTGTCCAAACGGCAAGTGGTGGCTAGAGACCATGACGCTGGATTTAGGTCCCGGGAGCATGCATTGCATATAGGTCTAGGAGCATAATGCATGACATGTTTCTAGTTGCGTGTGACACGTTAATTGAGCATGCATCACGTACTTGCGCATTTTGTGTGGAGTGTTTGTTTACCTTTCCGCATAAGCCATGTACCTTGTTTTATGTGCTACGTGCTAATATCTTTTTAGGTATGTACGCTCTGTATTGTTTTGAGAGGCACCTACTGAGTGATTACCATCACTCACCTCCTACTATTCCAGGTGAGACTGACGCTGGGTATGATTATATCTTCCTCGAGGATGGGACTGATGTCGTGGAGTGGGCTGAGTGACTCGTAGATATGATTGCAGCGAGGACGGAGACGGGTTGTGTATGATGTTCTTGGGGTGACACAGACATTATTTTTTATTTTTTCAGTAGTACTTTGAGACATTTTCAGACTTTTAAGTTTAGACATTTGACCTTGACTTGTATGGCCTGGTCAGCCTAGTAATAATGTCTTTATTTTCTTGAGGTTCGTTAAATTCAAACTAGTGCTGTGTTTTATCGTTTTCGCAGACAGAAAAGAAAATTTTTCTATGTCAGCACTGACGTGTAACAGGTTGATGTGACGCTTTGTATTCTCCTTAGTGAGATACGGCAGGTGGGCGCTACAGGTGGTATCAGAGCCCAAGCTTCAGATACGCCTTGGGAACGTGAAATTTGTTAATCACTCCTAGAATAAGTGACAATCTGGTTTCGAATGAGATTTTAACATAAATAAAACGAAGTAGACATAAGCTATGATTGGGTTTCGGGTGGTGTGTGCCGTTAGTGAGTATACATGATAGGTTACCGTTTTGCCCTCCATTTTATACCTCTTTACGATACTCTCAAGTCAAAATTTTGTATAATATGTTTTAACCTGTCTACAGACAATGCCACCACGACGTGAAACATCAGGGAATGGTGGACATGACAGAGACGAGCGTCATGGGCAAGGGGCGATTCCCCAAAACCTAGCTGATACGCTGGCCAATCTGACGGCCTTGATAGCTCATCAACAGACGCAGACGGCGCAACAGTACACGCAGATGGCACAGCAACAAGCACAGATTGCCCAGATACTTCAGCAGACTCAACAGCAACAGCTGCAACAACCACCACCACCACCCCCACCGCAGCAAGGTTTGTGGTTCTACTATAGGGAGATGCGGAACTCCCGGATACCGATGTTCAGGGGTACCGCTTGGCCTGAGGAAGCCAAGATCTGGCTAAAAAATGTGACCGAACAGATAAGGCTGACACAGGTACCTGTGAATCTGAAAGTGGAGACAACGACCCCGTTTCTGGAAGGGGAAGCTGAAAGATGGTGGAATGGAGTGAAGTGCAGACTGACTCCACCGGTGACTTGGGAACAATTTGTGGAGGAGTATAAGAAGCACTATGTTCCAGGCAGCGCCATTCAGAGAACGATGGCAGAGTTCCAGACGTTGACATAGGGACCCATGACAGTCGATCAGTATTCTGAGAAGTTTCACGAGCTGGGTCAGTATATGTCCTGTATCAAGGACAACAAGGAGGCCAAGATGCTGAAGTTTCAGACCGGTTTGAGCTTTCGTATCCAGCAGGCTATTGTTTGTGCGGAGCCCACAACATTTGAGGGACTGCTGGAGGTATGCAGACGTGTTGAGAGGAATTTGGATAGGGCTGCTGCACTGGAGAGACTTAAGAGACCTCGTGAGGATTTGCATATGGGCAAATCTGGGAGATGGCTGAAGGTGCCCCGACACCCTTAGTCCGGGCAACCATTCCGACCAGAGCGACGACAGAGTGCAGTAAGTCAGACACCGATGATTGAGGGACCAGCACTGACCGATGCGCAGCCAGTAAGAGCGGTGGCACCTGCCTCACAGTGTACACTGTGCGGACGTTCTCATCTGGGGCAGTGTTAGAAATCTCAGAGGGTATGCTATAATTGTGGGAAGCAAGGACATTTAGCTAGAGAATGCTCTGCACCAGCTCAGGTAAATCCGCAGACTCAAGCACAGCAGGGAGGACGAGGTCGGACCAATGCACGGGTCCACGCAATGACAGATGCAGAGATCGAGGAGTCGGGCGACGTGGTTACAGGTATATCTACTTAAGCATCTAAAATTCGAAGTTGACTTAAATTCTATGTGCTGTTATTGCATGTTATGTGCTAAACCTTGAATGTGTTAGGTGTGATATTAATTAACACACCTGCTACCGAGGCTAGGGCTCAGGAGCGGGGCACTACAGTTACAACCATTTGAGATTACGGAATGAAAATAGGAGCATATCACGATGGACTTTGTTGTTGGATTCCCCAAGGCTCACAACGGTAATGATACGATTTGGGTAATCGTTGAACGACTCACTAAATTGGCACATTTCTTACCCATGTCGATCCAGGCGCCTATGGGGAGCTAGTGAGTATGTACATGGATGATATCGTCAGCTTGCATGGGACACCTGTCAGCATTGTGTGTGATAGAGATCTTGCGCTTTACTTCGCGATTCTGGAGGGCTTATCAGCAGGCGATAGGTACCGAGGTTAGAATAAGTATCGTGTTTCATGCGTAGACCGATGGGCAATCAGAGTGTATCATACAGACATTGAAGGATATGTTACGATCTTGCACTTTGGATTTCAAGGGTAGCTGGGATAAATCAGTTAAGTTGATTGAGTTTTCATACAATAACAGCTACCACATTTCCATTGGCATGCACCATTTAAGGCACTGTATGGACGTAAGTGTCGATCACCATTATATTAGGACGAGGTTGACAAGAGAGCTATTATGGGCCTGGAGTTGGTGGAGAAGACCTTGGAAAAGGTCAAAGTGGTACGTGATAGATTGAAGGCTGCCCAAGACAGTAGCAAAAGCTGGGTGGGCACGAAGAGACGGCCGATTGAGTTTGAGATGGGCGAGAAAGTATGTTTGAGGGTTTCGCCGGCCAATGGCGTGATGAGATTTGGGATCAAGAGGAAGCTGAGCCATCGATTTATTGGCCCTTATGAGATTCTGGAGAGAGTTGGAGCTGTTGATTATCGGTTGGCACTACCTCCTATATTAACACAGGTACATGAAGTGTTTCACGTATCACAGTTGCGGCATTATTTACATAATCTGAGTCATATACTGGAGCAGCAGCGAGTGACTATTAGAGATGATGCTACATATGAGGAGGTTGCGGTACGGATTATGGATCGCAAGAAGCAGATATTGAGGCGGCGGTTGATTCTGTTCGTTCAGGTATAATGGGGCGATCATACTGGGCGGGAAGCAACATGGTAGCTAGAGCAGCAGGTGAGGAAGCAATGTCCGCGACTCTTCGAGTAGAGGTACGTAAGTTTCAAGGACGAAACTTTTATAAGGGGGAGAATGTTACGGCCAAAAAATTTCGTTACTTCGGTACATTTTATTATCGTGATTACGTATGTGTAAATTTTGCACTTGTATTCGATATGAGACGAAATTTGTTAATGAACAGAATAAATTAAAACAAAAACAAAAAGCATGACACAAAGTATTTACCACTACTTAAATAAAAGGAAAAGAAATTAAACACATAAAAGATATTTTGGGAAGATGAAAAAAAGAAAGAAAAAAGGGTTAGAAAAAGCGGCCATAATGTCCAAGGACAAGATGGAAGAAGTCTTCTATATTTTCCTACAAGCAACCATCATTCCCCACCTTCTCCCAACGATTCCACTTCTTCCATTTTCCCTCCTTCCCTCTCTTCTCTTTCTTGGCCGAACTTGCTTCCTAGTTATAGGACAATTCTTCTCTTTCTTCCATGCTTCACACTTTATCAAAAACTAAACATTTTCTTCTTTCTTCAAGCAAGAGAAAACCACTATCCAAGCCTCATTTTCTCTCCTCCTAGCCGAACTTCACCAAGTCAAAAAAAAGGTGTAGTTTTCTTCTCTTCACCTCACACACTCATCTAAAACACTAGCCATAACATCCTCGTTCATCCAAGCACTAAAGTGTAATTGAGTTAAGAATCAAGGATCAGCAAGGTAAAAACACCATCTATCTTAGGTTATCCTTCTTCCATTTCTCAATTTCCATGGTTGCACACTAACTTAAATTTTCTTGTCAAAACCGTGGATACCTAAGGTGTAGAGGAGAAAGATTTTCTTCAAGGCAAGTGAAGCAATCTTCACTTTTATAAAAAAGGTTACATGACAAAGACAAGTATTCTTCCTAGATCCTTCATGATTTTCAAAAGATCTATGTACTTATGTTCATATAAAGTTGGATCATCCATGATGTATGTTCAATATTTTAGTATCAAGAATATGTAAAAGACATGTTCATAAGTGTTGTAAATATGAGGATCTATGTATACTATACACACTGCCATGTTATATAAAAATTGTTGAGAAATCAGGTTTGAATGATTTCAAAATGTATGATTTAAATGTTATGTGATTTCGAAATGTATGATTTAAGTGTTACATGACATGCGTACATGATAAATATGCTATATATGTTTTATATATATCATTGTTGGACTAACGTGCCATGAATCGTGAAGGCTTAAATCATATGGGAAACATTTGTTGTGTTTACACTATTTTCAGGTGCCATGTTAAATGAACTAAACTAGTTCATTATATGAAGTGCTTAAAGAGATATACTTAAAATTGCCTATTCGTCAACAAATCTCAAATGGAAAGTTCTTCTTCACACTACATATACAAACACACGGCATATATATATATATAAATATATATATCTATATATATATATATATATATATATATATATATATGAAAACTCTCTGGCGATCACCGGCGACCCCGCAGCGATAGCCGCCGCCGTCGTTTTCTCACACGTCCGCCACCACATTGCTGGCCGTTTGCTCTCCATTCCTGACTTACGGATCATTTTTCCTTTCTCACTCCTCTTCCACGACAGCGCCGTCAATTTCTCATCGCATCTTCAATGGCTACTACGCTGCCGCCATCATTTGCGGCGGTGGTTTCCGACGAGTCATCATCACAAAAAATCTCCATTTCGCCAAAGACCGTTTCGAGATATAAAGGTATCCCAATTATCTCCTTCTTGGATTCCGAAATCGATGCCCTTGCTGCGCCATTCAGATACTCTTTGGTAGGTACATTCTGGTATAGTCGTCCTCCATTGAAAGTCATACGCTAAGTATTCGAAAAATAAGCTTTCACCATGATCTGCGTATCACACTTATTGATCCAACGCATATTTTGTTGAATTTTCAAAATGAGGCTGATTATTTGCGATGTTTCTATCATCGTTCATGGCACATCTCGGGTTGCCATATGCGTATAACGAAATGGACTGTTGACTTTGATCCCACCGCTGATGTTCCCATTGTCCCAGTCTGGATCGCCTTCCCCAGTCTTCCGATTCACCTTCATCGCAGGGAGGCTTTGTTTGAAATCGTGTGTCCGATAGGGTCTCCAATCAAACTTGATGTAGCCACGACAGATGGACTGCGGCCGTCGGTTGCTCGAGTGTGTGTTGAGGTTGATGTTTCTCAAGAATTGCCGCAGAAAATATATCTACAAGCCAAGAACAGATTTATTCTACAGTCAGTGGTCTATGAAGATCTGCCGTTATTTTGTGCCTCATGTCGTACGTTAGGCCATGCAGCGGGTTCATGCACTCCGAAAGAACCCACAACTGTGCCCCCCCGCCGCCGCCTCCACCACCTCGCCCGCCAGCGAAGAGATGGTCACCGGTCAAAAAGAATCCGGTTGCAGCACCTCCATCTGACCCTCCATTGATCGTCCCTTCCCAAGATATTTCTGAGCCGCAAAATAACATTCCACCAATAGATGCTTCCACCGAGACACATGATATTCCTCCATCCGAACCTTTCACCATGTCTCCTCTCCTAGACATAGTCAGTGACATGAACACATCGTTATTTAGTGGGCCTGCAGAAACCCCACTACAGGACACTTCAGATCAATGTGACCTGGGCCACTCTTCAGATAATGAGCTTCCTGTAACTGATCAAAACTCGGATGTGCCGAGTGTCCCAGACGAAGTAATCTGGCGAATGTAGTTAATTCCACCATCGCCGGAAGTGGATATTTTGATCTCACGTTTACAGGAACCTATAGAGACTACGGAATTTATACCCATGGTACCTCGTCATAAGCGTCGTACAAGAAAAGATCTACCACCCTTACTGCCATCCACTATCCTTACACGCAGTGCTTCTCACGCCATCCAGGGAAGTGACACCACTCTTTCTCAATAAATGTTTTTATATGGAATATAAGAGGCATGCGTCCCTCTATGCCTCGATTATATCATTTGATACGTGATCATCATTTAAATTTACTTGCTCTGATAGAACCTAAGCATTCGGCTTCAAGTATTGCATGTTTTGCTTTGGATCTTGGTTTTCCACAGTATTTTTCTTCTCATTCGGAACGCATTGGTTTTTCTGGCGTGATTCACACTTTCAATTGATTGCAGCGCAGGATCAAGAACAAGTGGTTCATTTCACTCTACTATATCGGCCACTACAATTGAATTTTATGTTATCGGTGGTATACGGCAAACACACGCTGTCCTCACGCCGCTTATTATGGCATTCATTATGTACCTTTTCGGAAGCATCCACATTGCCATGGGTTGTTGGAGGTGACTTCAATACTTTTCGCACTCTTGATGATCATGATGGTCGCTCACATCCCTCTCTCACAGTATTGCAAGACTTTAATGATTGCATTGAGTCTTGTTTCCTCATGGCGCTGCAGTTTCACGGGCCGCGATTTACTTGGACCGATGGCAGGGGGCTCGGCCGAGTCCGCAGGAGGCTTGATTGGTTATTTGTCAACTCTTCTTTTCAAGATGTGTTTGATGACATGCAGCTTACACATCTATCCCGTGTTACCTCGGATCACTCACCCTTATTATTCATATGTCGGCAGCTTTCATCTGAGGGCCGTCGCCCTTTTCGCTTTCTGGATTCTTGGCTATTACATCATGATTTTCATACTTATATGAAGAATGCATGGTCATCTTATCCTACCACAGGGGGTATGTACGGATTTTATACAAAATTATTCCGTCTAAAGAAGGACATCCAACGGTGGAACAAGGAAATTTTTGGTAACATATTCACCAACATCATGCATGCAGAAACTAATCTCACTCGCGCTGAAGGAATTTGTGATGCCGACCCTTCGGAAGTGAATCGCATGGAGTACCACCGAGCTAAAGTTGAATATCTCCAGGCCTCTACATGTGAGCTGCAATTCTGGAAACAAAAAGCACGAGTAAGATGGCTAAAAGAAGGGGATGCGAATACACGCTATTATCACTCTATAGTCAAAGGGCGCCGGATGCAACTACGCATACGATAAATCCACACAGCCACAGGGGAACAATGCACCACATCTTCATCCATTATGGTGGACGCAGTGTCATACTACACTGCTCTATTTGCTCATGAGGCAACACACAATTATGATACAATCCTTTGCCATATCCGAAAGGTTGGTGTCTGCAGATGATAATTCCATACTCACGTAACTACCTATGGAAGCGGAGGTTAAAGCGGCGGTTTGGCATCTGGACCCTCAAAGTGCAGCAGGGCTAGATGGTTTCAATGGTACTTTTATCATTCTTGTTGGTCTATTATACATGCTGATGTACTTAAAGAAGTGCAAGAATTCTTTCTTGGCATTCCCCAGCCTTCTGTGATGGCCAGTGCCTTAATCACCTTGATTCCCAAGAAGCGGTTCCCCACCACTTTCCGTGATTTTCGCCCTATATGTCTAACCAATTTTCTGAGTAAAGTATGTACAAGAATCATTGCCTCTCGCATGAATACACTGCTTTCCACATTAATATCACCAGAGCAGACGGGCTTCCTGCCAGGTTCGGATATCTCCACGCAGGTATTATTGGCCTGGGAGATGATACATATGCTAGATAAGGGAGGCACTCAGCTGTGTTTGAAATTAGATATGATGAAGGCATTTGATAGAGTCAGCTGGGAATATCTGGGACACCTCCTGCGAACCTTCGGTTTTTCCGACTTCTTTATTCGAATTATATTGAATCACTTACGGACCACTACTTTATCAGTCTTGATTAATGGACAACCATCTGCCACATTTCGTCCGAACAGAGGGGTCAAACAAGGTGACCCTTTATCCCCTTTGCTCTTTATTCTATCTTCAGAGGGTTTCAGCAGAAGTTTGAAATCTTTAGTTGCCTCCGGAGTAATTTAGCCCTTCCGCCTCGGCAGAGTTCCTTTTACAGTTACACATTTGGCTTATGCGGATGATCTATTGGTATTTTTACGGGGCACGCAGAGAAATCTGCAACGTTTCCATGCATTCTTAACACAATATGAGGCCGCCTCTGGTCAAAAGGTAAATTTTCACAAGAGCAGTTTTATTCCATCTGCGAGCATATCCCTTCATCAACGGCGGGGTTTTGAGACCATACTGCAAATGCACTGTGCTGGTTTACCCTTTTGATATCTTGGTTCTCATCTGCATAAGGGTATTAACCGCTCTAGATATTGCGCTCCATTATTACAGCATATAGACGACCGGCTTCAGGGTTGGCATTCTCGGTTACTCTCTTCCACAGGACGTCTTGTCTTACTTCATTCAGTGATTTCGGCACTACCATTACACATTCTGGCAGTTGGGGCTTTGCCTAAATCAGTGATCAAAATAATACATAGGAAGATGCTGCATTTTATTGGGGACGCAGGCATCATTGGGTTGCATGGCCTAATATCACCAAACCGTGCGAAGAGGGAGGCTTGGGACTCCGAGATCTCAGCAAACTACAACAAGCTTATCATTGTCGCATATGGTGGACATATCAGCAACATTCTACCCTTTGGAGCAAATATATGCATGTCAAATATGGTAACACTGGAGACTATTTTCCTCGTCTGACTGATTCGCCCGTTTGGAAGATTATTTGTAGAATTCATCCTCTCTGCCTTGCTCAGACTGAAGGTCAAGGCGCCCATCTGCGCTGGATTCCCACGACCACTGGCGAATTCTCTTTGAGTTCGTCATATGATGTCTGTTGATTATCTAGTCCTTTGCTGCTCTCAGCGAAATTTATCTGGTACAAACATCATTCACCCGTCACTCAACTTTTTTTGTGGTGCATTTTTCATTCGGCTCTACCATTCGAGGACTACATTGGAAGGTATAATACTTCACGTCCAATGCAATGTCCATTCTGTAAGGCTGCATCGGCCACAGTGGATCACATATTTGTATACTGCTCGTGTGTACGTCCCCTCTGGCATTACTTTGCTTGTGAGTTGTGTCCACCCCCATCATCGCTGCATGTTCGCCAATATCTTTTATCATGGTGGTACCGTTCTACTTTCTCGTCTCTTTTTGGGGTCTTAAAAATCGTCATCCCGGCGATTATTGTGTACAATATATGGCGCGCATATGCATCGTTAATCTATGATGACAAGCACAATTTCACTGACACATCTCTTCGGACTTCTGTCAACTATGACATTTCTATGTGGAGCAAAACAACTGCCGGATCAAAGCTAGCGACTGGGTCTCTACGACGACTTTCTTGGTTTCTTACACCTCAGCCGCTGCGCCCTCACTTGGTACGTTGGCGTACTCTGCCTTCAGGTAGATTAAAGTTAAATATAGATGCGGCGGTAGGCAAACATTATAGCGCAGGGGGTGCTATTTTGCGAGATCACGTTGGTTCCTGTGTGGGGGCAATCTCTTTCCGACTCCCTCCAAGTACACCTTTAAACGCTGAGATACAAGCTGCGGTATTTGGTTTATTATATTTTCTTCCACTGTATCGATCAATTATTCTGGAATCAGATTGTGCTCAGCTGATTTCCCGCCCATCGCGCCCACACATGGTTCATGGGAATTATTATCTTCGGCTCCTGCACATTAACACATCTTCATCGACTGGACTTTCTGCACATTTACAGGGAGGCAAATATGACTGCTCACTATCTTGCTCAACATGCAATGCTTAACCCTCAAACGCAATTCTACACCTCTCACACTCTTCCTCCGTTAGTGCGTGGTTCCATCTCTTTAGATCTCACCTCAGCTCATGTGCGCGGCCCTTAAGTTTTTCACGTCTTCCATATGGATTGGCTTTCATTTCATCATTCTGCCTGTACCCTGCGAGGTGCAGGCAGATTCGGTACGCTTTGCTCCCTTTTGCTCTTATGGATTTTGCTATGCTCTGTATCCTCTTTAAATGTTGTTTTTCCCTCATATGTGCATGGCTTGGACGTTCAATCATAGTGGTCTCAACGAGTGCTGCGGAAGAATCAACCCATCTCCCCCGACTCAAACAACCGTCCTCGGCATTGGCAACCCTTTTGGCAGAGAATGCATGGAGTCTTTTTTATCATTTTTCGTCTAACTCGCTCTTCTCAGATGTATTGCATTTCATTTCCCCACTCCAGTTACATAAATATGTCTGCTTTTTCCTTCGCCAAGGTTTTATCCATAAGGATGGTTTTACGTGGCAAGGTTTTAATGTGGCATATCATATATGATTGGAGAATGCAAATCCTTACTTCATTGTACTCACTTTTTACTTACACTGACTCTTTGATGTACTATGGTTTTCCTCCGCCACAAGTGAGGCTTTTTCATTAATAAAATCTTTTCTTATAAATATATATATATATATATATATATATATATATATATATATATATTACACAGCATATATATATACACACACACATATATATATATATAAAAAAACGACAAGCTATATTTTTCTATCCCGATATGTCATCAACAAGTCATCAACGTACGTTAACGTTAAGCAACCATACACACGTCATCTTTTTTAGTATATACATATTCCAAGTCATATGTTCCATGTCATCAAGATTCCAAAAATATACCGACACATCAAAAAGCCCGTAAACCAAAAATTGCCACATCAAATGACTACCATACCGTCCCCGACATGTCATATACTTACCACAGAAAGATGGCCATTCAATATACACTCCAAACATATAAACATTTTGTGCAACACATGGAAAATACAACAGCAAAGTCATACCATAATTACATATCTCACTTATCTATCATTTGTCTTGATTTCTTGAAAATTCAAATTCAAATTACTACACCACATGGCCGAACTTTTTTACACCTTTTGGAGCTGAGGTTATACATTATATTATGTATATTATATGGCGTATAACACATTGTACATGTCTAAGGGATTTATGATAAACTGGAGAAAAATCGTGCAATCGACGGAAGTCAAAAATTCAAGATCCTAGATCATCGTTAAGGGAACATTTTTTTTTCTACACATTGTGACATGTATCTAGACATGTCTTACACATCCAATACATATCTTGGAGTATTATAGAAAATAAAGTTAAGCGATGATTAAAATATACCATGTTTATGAAGATACTACATTATTATCTTTCAAAATTTAGAAAAATATTTTCAACACATGCATGATGAGTAGGTGGCTGATTTGAGCTGATTTGGAGCCTAGGTGAAGTTCATCTTGCACTATGATTGATGGAGAATGATCCACAAAAGAATGCAAGTATTGATGGAGATCAAGACACACAAAGAAAACTTTCAAAATTCAAAATAGGTGCTGAAGTTTTCAGCATGTGTGTGGCGTTTTTTTGCAACTCTTCAAGGTTCAAATTATTCCAAAAATAAGGAGCCATCACACTTATGATTGATTGGAAATCAAGACATATAAAATTCAAATTGTTTTCAGATTTTTCTTGGTAATTTCCATGTCATATATTATGTGCCAAGGTGGATAAATAAAGACCCAATCATAGAGTGACAACAAGGCGAAGACACATCACTTGTCCAATCATATCTCACCAAATAAGCAAAGGTATGTCACAAGGCTTTGCAAGACATCTCCCAATGGCATTCAAGGCAATTCTTCAAGAGTCTTTCAGCCCTAGGGGCGTGCACCATGCTACAAAAGAGAGGGAGATGATCAAACACAAGACAAGGCTCATATTTTGTATTCTATCAAGTGCAAAGAAAGAATTCTCTTCATCTCTTATCTTCTTGTCTTGTATAAAGCCTTAAGCCTATCAAACATACATTCAATAATATGTACATGCTTCATATAGACCATCCATACATGTTCCATACTTGTAAAAGGTTGATCAAGGTGTGATCAAACCTTCATTAGTGAGGTGGTGGTGATTTTGTTGATTGTTGTTGTGATTCGTTGTAAAAAGGTTAGACATTAAAGGAGTTGGTGTATAACTCCAGCCATCCTTGTTCTAAGGTGACTTTTGAGATTAGTGAATACCAAAGAAGGTGTCCTCAAAGACTGGAGTAGGTCACATTGACCGAACAAGTATAAAAATATTGGTGTTCTTACTTTCTGCACTTTTGCTTTCAGTTTCTATTTCTGCAACATTTTCAACGCAACTGAAAAAATAGCAAACAATTTTCAAAAGTCATCAAATTTTGCAAAGACATAGATAAATGTTTTAGGTTTGATTTAATATAAGTGTTATCAAATTTTGGTAAGTCATCCAAACGTTCAAAGTTCTGAGACTAGTGCAATCTGATTTTCAGATTGGCAAAGGTTGAGAACATCAACGTGGTTGATATACTTTCTAAATGAATTTTGAAAAACTGTTTCAACCCATTAAACTAGACATCTTAAGGGACACCTCATCAAAATTTCAGGTTATTTGGAGTTGTCATTAATTAGGAATTAATTTTCCATTATAAGAGAAAGTTTTTGACAAATTGACAGTGTTCATCAAAAAAAGTTTTTTCAGGGCCTAGACTTTGAATTTTCATCTGAAATTTTTTTGACATATAGATGACAGCTTAAAGTATATTGTCACAAAATTTCACGAATTTTGGAGGTCGAGAACCTAGTTGTTCAGTTAATTAAAAATAGGGTCTGAAAACAGAATATGTTTTCAGAAGTGAGAATTGGTCACTAAATAATTTTTAAAACCCAATTTTTTCGCACTCACTATTCAAACCTCCCCTTCTTGTGGTGCTCTACAGGTCCGACAAAAATTAGTATATATGTATAAATAAAATGAAATAGACACACATATGTAATATATGTATAAGTTGAAGAAATAAAATGAAGATATATGCTATATTAGGAAAAAAAAAGTGTACTAAAAAGGTGACTTTGATGTATTTATTCATGTATTTGTTCATGATGATCATCACTATTATTTTCTATGGTATGTTGGTTTCATATGTTTTATGATCTTGTTTTAGCATGTTTATGTATGCATCATAAGCATGTCTAACATACTTGATCATACATGTTGTTTTTGATGATCATCATTACATATATACATATGTATGCATATGGCCTACATGTTCTTTTATCTTGATTTATTATCATGATTTCCATCCTTTGAGTTGTTTATGTGTTTGATTATGATTTTTTGGCACTTTATGTGGATGTAAATTAATATGTTTATGGTTAGTATGAATATTCAAATCAAGAAACAAGTAAAAGAGGGAAAAAAGAAAAGATTTGTGTGATGAATATGTATATGTAAACTTTGGCCTTATTATTAAAAGAGGAGAAAGATTAAGTTTTATGACATATAAATAATATAAATATGTCGAATATGAAGAGAAATGGGCATAAGATTAAAATATAGAATAAAGAATTAGATTATATAAAAAAACATAATATAACTATATATGTGTCTTTGAAAAGATCGGTTTTCAACCAGATCTTCGTATCACTCTTATTGATCAGACACATATACTGCTCAATTTTCGAAATGAAGCAGATTACTTACGTTGTTTTTACCGGCGATCATGGCATATCTCTGGATGTCACATGCGGATAACCAAATGGACAGTAGATTTTGATCCGTCAACTGATGTGCCAATAGTACCAGTTTGGATAGCTTTTCCAGGACTTCCCATTCATCTCCACCGCAAAGAGGCAATATTTGAAATTGTGAAACCAATTGGGAGCCCAATCAAACTTGATGTCGCAACAACGGAGGGTCTATGACCATCGGTTGCACGTGTATGTGTGGAAGTAGATATTTCCAGAGAATTGCCGCAAAAGATTTACCTTGAAGCTAAAGGTCGATTTATTCTGCAAACTGTCAATTATGAAGATTTACCATTGTTTTGCACTTCCTGTCGACGGTTAGGCCATGCAGCCTCGTCATGCACGCCGTCTTCGGTGGAAAATATACCACCACCGCCGCCACCCCCCTCAGCGTCGTCCACAGGCGCAACGTTGGACTCCGGTAAAAAAACGCCCAGCTGCTCAATCTAATCTTCAAGAGACTGAGGCCCCGTTGTCAGACAATCCTCCCCACGAAAGTTCCCCCATTCGCGAAGCTGCACCTGCCGAAGATATTGCAGAGGATATTTTGGAACCACTGAGAGCGCCTATCGAGGCTAGTGACATTGGTCACTCATCTGATACAGACCTTCCGGTGACGGATAACATTGAGATTCCTACGGTACCGGAGGACGTAGCCAATCGCATCCAGCAGCTGCCTTCTACACCTGATACGGACATCTTAATCTCACGCTTACAGGACTCAGCAGATGATTTTATTCAGGTTGTACCACGTAGAAAACGTCGGACAAAGAAGGATCTTCCACCATTACCTCCGTCGTCCATTCTTACACGCAGCGCTTCGCATGCGATACAGGGAAGTAACTCTACACTGTCTCAATGAATATTATGATATGGAATATACGAGGTCTTCGTGCCTCAAAGCCTCGTTTGCATCAACTGATTCGTGAACATCGATTAAATTTACTTGTTCTCATTGAGCCTAAACATGCATCTCATACTGTTTCTCGATATGCTTTAGAGTTCGGATTTTCAAATTCATATGCATCACAGTCTGAACGTATATGGTTTTTCTGGCGTGATTCTCACTTTGAGTTGGTCTCAGTACAGGATGAAGGACAAGTGGTACATTTTACACTATTATTTCGACAATTTAAGTATGCTTTTGTCCTCTCGGCAATCTATGGCAATCATACTCCAACTTTACGTCGTGCTTTGTGGGCTTCTATATGTACTTTTTCTGAAAATACAACGCTTCCTTGGGTTTTAGGAGGAGACTTCAATACATTCCGCTCTCTCTCAGATCATGAAGGACGCTCTCAGCCTTCACTCTCAATTTTACAAGATTTTAATGATTGTATAGAGTCATGTGGTTTGATGTCACCGCCGTTTCAGGGTTCCAGGTTCACATGGTCGGATGGTCGAGGTCTTGGCAGATTGCGTAGACGCTTAGATTGGTTGTTTATCAATTCTGATTTTCATGATAAATTTGAAGACTTGCAACTTACACATCTCCCTCGAATTGCTTCGGATCATACGCCCATGCTTCTCATATGTCGGCAGAGTATGGCTTCGGTGCGTCGCACATTCCGTTTCTTAGATTCATGGCTGCAACACCCAGACTTCCATGATTACATGCGCGATGCATGGACTGCATATCCAACAACGGGAGGCATGTATGGTTTTTATAACAAATTATTTAAGTTCAAAAAGGATGTGCACCGATGGAACACAGAAATATTTGGTAATATTTTTTCTAGGGTTCAACATGCTGAGGCTCAGCTTACACAAGCTGAACGACAGTGGGACATGCAGCCGACAGAGGAAAATCGTACAGAGTATCATCGCGCAAAGGCAGAATATCTACAAGCAGCTTCTTATGAAATGCATTATTGGAAACAAAAAGCAAGAGTCCGATGGTTAAAGGATGGAGATGCAAATACTCGCTATTATCACTCTGTTGTCAAAGGCCGATGTCTACATCTTAAGATTCAGCAAATACAAACATCTACTGGTCTTATTTGTACTGCCCCTAATGATATAATGAATGAAGCTGTATCTTTTTATACATCTTTATTTGCGCGGGAAGCTACGGCCAACTATGATCAAATTCTCCGCTATATTCCATCGCTGCTTTCTTCAGAGGACGATGCCTCACTAACGCAAATTCCGATGCCCGATGAGATCAAGACGGCGGTTTGGCATTTGGATCCTCATAGTGCAGCGGGACCTGATGGTTTTGATGGTAACTTTTATAGATCTTGCTGGTCAATTATACACAAGGATGTTGTCTTAGCAGTTCAGGAATTCTTTCTTGGCGTTCCACAGCCCAAAGTTATGGCTAGTGCATTGATCACATTAATTCCAAAGAAAGCTTCCCCTACTACCTTCAGTGATTATCGACCTATATGTCTCACTAATTTTCTCAGTAAAGTCTGCACCAGAATTGTTGCTAGTCGTTTGAGTAAATTATTACCACGTTTGATATCTCCAGAACAAACGGGCTTTCTTCCGGGTATGGACATTTCTACTCCAGTTTTATTGGCTCGTGAGATGATTCATATGCTAGATCGAGGGGGTTCACAACTCTGCCTTAAGTTGGATATGATGAAAGCTTTTGATAGAGTTAGCTGGGAATATTTGGAATTACTCCTTAAGGCCTTCGGATTTTCAGGTTTTTTCACACGTATTATTCTGAATCACTTGAGTGCTACCACATTTGCAGTGTTAATCAATGGCCAGCCATCTACTTATTTTCGCCCATTTAGAGGCGTCAAGCAGGGAGATCCTTTATCTCCTTTACTATTTATTTTAGCAGCAGAAGGTTTTAGCAGAGGCTTAAATGCTTTGACAGCAGCAGGTGTTGTGCAGCCGTTCCGTTTGGGACGAATACCATTTCCAATTACGCACTTGGCTTATGCAGACGACCTTCTGATATTTCTTTGAGGTACACAGCGGAACTTGCAACACTTTCATACATTTCTTAAACAATATGAAACTGTTTCAGGCCAGAAAGTGAATTTCCAAAAAAGTAGTATGATTCCTTCTGCTGCTGTCACTCCACAACAACGTCAACATTTCATGCATATTCTGGGCATGCGTCTCTCAAATCTTCCATTTCGATATCTTGGTTCCTATTTACACAAGGGTATCTCTCGTTCTCATCACTGTGTCTCGCTGCTTCAGCATATTGATGACAGACTTCAAGGGTGGCACTCCAAATTATTATCTGCTGCAGGCCGACTAGTGCTGTTACAATCTGTAATTGCTGCGTTACCTCTTCATGTTATTGCAGCGGGTGGCATACCGAAATCGGTCATAAAGATAATCCATCGCAAAATGGCTGCATTTTATTGGGGTCGTCGACATCATTGGGTCTCATGGACTAACATTACTAAACCGCAGGCTGAGGGAGGTTTAGGCCTAAGGGATTTAAATGTGCTACAAAAGGCATATCATTTCCGTATTTGGTGGTTGTATCATCAGAACTCAACATTGTGGAGCAAATTCATGCATGCGAAATATGGCCAGCGACAGGACTATTTTCCTCGGCTAACGGACTCACCTATCTGGAAAAAGATTTGCCAGATTCATTCTTTCTGCTTAATGCACACGGTAGGACAGGGTGACCAGCTCACATGGTTACCAACGACACTGGGGGAATTTTCCCTCAAGAGTGCCTATGACATCTGTCGGACCTCTTCTCCAACCATGCTGTCTGCATCCTTTATTTGGTCCAAGCATCATTCTCCTTCTATCCGACTGTTCTTATGGCGTCTATTTCATTCAGCATTGCCTTTTCAGGATTATATTGGACGATATATAGCGGCACAGCCAACACAATGCCCGTTCTGCAAGAGAGCTTCGGCCAGGATAGACCATGTTTTCTTATCTTGTTCTTACGTTCACCCTATATGGCATTACTTTGCCAGTGAGCTGCATTGTCCTCTTCCTTCTTCATTGCAGCTACGTCAGTATCTTCTTGCATGGTGGTATCGGTCATCTCTTTCTTCTCTTATTGGGGTTTATAAAATAATGATTCCCGCAATCATTGTCTACAACATTTGGTGTGCTTATACTTCCATGGTATATGGGGACAAAACAACTTTTACAACATTTTTCCTACGATCCTCCATCCAGTATGATATTAATCTGTGGCACAACACAATAGTAGGCTCCAAACTTTCTACTTACCCAAGGCAGATCTTCAGTTGGCTTCCTCCTCCTCGACCACCTCGACCAGTCATAGTTCGTTGGATCGCACCGCCTTCGGGCCGACTGAAACTAAATGTGGATGCTGCGGCGGCACTTTGCAGCAGGCGGTGCTATATTACGTAATCATAGGGGTTTATGTCTCGGAGCAATCTCATTCCGACTCCCGCAATGCCCACCTCTTCATGCAGAGATCCAAGCTGCCCTTTTTGGCCTTCTTTATTTCCTTCCGTTTTATCGCTCAATTACACTCGAGTCAGATTGCGCCCAACTGACTGATCGGCTCGCGCACTCCTACGCCGTCCATGGGAATTCCCATCTTCGTTGGCTTCTTACGCTCGTTCATTCTCATAGGCTCCCTAGCAGTCATATTTATCGCGAAGCAAACATGGCAGCACATTACTTAGCACAGCAGGCAATGTTATACCCAAGGACGAAATATTATACATCGTCTACTCTCCCTTCTTTGGTCAGGGCGGCGGTCACTTTGGATCTCACATCTGCTCACTTACGAGTTCCTTGACATTTATCCGGTCTTCCATATGGATTGGCACTGTTTTGCATCACCTGCCTGCACCTATTGGGCTGCAGGCAGGCACGGTATGTTTAAACATCCCTTTTTCTACGACTTACGCGGTTTCTTACATACACATAACATGTTGTTTTGTTTAATTGGAGCGACTTGGACATCACACTGGCGCATCTGTCACATCCTTATTTCCGCATTGGCGATTGGAGGGCTATTTTGCTGGTTCATAGGATTGCATCAAGAAGCAGATACTTTCATATTTTTTGCTGCTGGAATCTACACACTGTCGCCTTGGCTGCCTAGTCAAGGCGACTTGGGTATGCATTTTGGCATTATGCTTATGCTTATTACTTTTGGACTTTATACTCATTTAATATGTTCTCTTCATCCGCGCGAGATCCCACCTGTGGCGTACTATCTTTCTGCGTTCAAGGACATTAACATTCAGATTGACCAAGTTTTTCCTTTCATCCTTCTGTCACGGTGGCATCAAATTTTCCATGGCGACTCCGAGGTTTGGTTCGACAAAGGGCATCTAAGATCAAATGTTGGCGATTACACTGTCTGCAGCCTCACATTAATACTACATCCGCCTGCAGCATCTCTTCATTTGTACACAATATTCCATCTATATCATATCAATGACAGCCGTATAAATATGTACGCTTTTTCCTTCGCCAAGGTTTTATCCACAAGGGTGGTTTTACTTGGCAAGGTTTTAATGCGGCATATCATATACGATTGGAGATATGAGATCATTAGTTTGTTAATTCATTTATTCACATACTCTGACTTTTGTAATATGGTTTTCCTCCGCCATAAGTGAGGTTGCTACTTAACAAAATTTTCTTTTCAAAAAAAAATATATATAACATTATGGCGTCGTCTTCTCCAGGCGTTCCCGCTGGCGGCGGCAGTAGGTCATTCGCCTCTGTCGTCGCATATCCTCCTCCTTCTATATCGATCGCATCCAGAACAGTCACCAAGCACAAAGGACTCCTAATGATCTCATTTACAGATGAAGAAATAGATTCATTGGCTGAGCCTTACCGACTTACACTGGTGGGAACTTTTTGGTTTGGCCGGCCACCGCTTAAGATTATCCGGGATGTTTTTGATCGTATAGGCTTTCGTTCTGATGTAAAGATCACACTTTTGGATCAATCACATGTTTTGCTGAATTTTCATCACAAGCCAGATTACCTGCGATGCTTTTATCGTCGATCATGGACGATTGCAGGATGTACAATGCGTATAACGAAATGGACGGTGGACATTGATCCTGCAACGGATGTTCCAATAGTACCTATATGGGTTGCGTTTCCGAGTCTAACCCTTCACTTTCAACAAAAGACAGCACTTTTTGAGATTGCTAAAATAGTTGGCCATCCTGTCAAACTGGATGTCGCCACAACTGATGGTATTCGGCCTTCTATAGCACGCGTTTGTGTGGAAGCTGATGTATCCAAAGATCTGCCAAAGAAATTGTATTTACAAGGAAAACAAAAATAATGCAGCAAAAAATCATATATGAAGATCTGCTGGAATTTTGCGTTAATTGCCGCAGACTAGTGCACTCAGCGGCAAATTGTGATGACCATCAGCCGCCGCCGCAAAAACCTCAGAAGCCAGAGACGAGATGGACTCCCAAAAAAACACAAAGGCAAATTCCAGATGAAGATGATCCAATTATTATTCTTAAACACCCATCAACGTCCCATGCAGTTGATGCCATTCACAACACTGTTCGCTCCCAACCTCTTGTTTCTGAAGGTTGTAATATAGAAGTCCCTGCTATGCAGGATCTTACACCGTTGCGCTTAGACCAGGAGGATGAATTGATGCACAAGAAAAATCTCGATGATCCTGACACTTGCCAATGTTCAGATTCAGAAGTGGGTCAGGCCGAAGCTAACAATATATCTTATGATGATCAATCATGCATAACGTTTAGACAACAAATGAGAGAGGCTTTTGAACAGATTGACCAACGATTATCTAATTGTGCTGTTTTACATAATGATGATGATATTTTGCAGTCTTGCTTTAGTAGCCAGATCCAAGAAGATACAGGGTTCATACATGTGGCTCCTAGGCGCAGACGTAGAAAGAAGAAAGATTTGCCACCAAAACCCCCATCCAATGTAGTTACATGAAGTGCAATGCGTATCGGTACCACCCAAGCCCATAATTCTCAATGAATGCATTAACGTGGAACGTAGGAGGTATACGATACCTGTTTAGATCGTTTGGTCACATTGTTACGTCAATCGCGAATTGATTTATTAGTTTTTATAGAACCAAAACAACGTCTATCCAAACTTGTCTACTATCGAATGAAACTACGATTTAGTGACACAGTTGAAACATGTGAAGGAAACATATGGGTATTTTGGCGCTCGTCTGTTTTCGAGTTGTTGAGTATAGATCATGGGCCTCAAACCTCTCTATTTTTATTCATGTGGAGGCAGTTGCAGCAACGCTTGGCTTGGTCAGTGGTATATGGGCGACATACAGTTTGACAACGATAGCTTCTTTAGACTTCCTTCGATCAGACCTATCATAGTTTGTCGGACCCATGGATTATTGGAGGTGCCTTAAACACCTTTATTTCATTGGAGGAACATCGAGGTCACACTAATCAGTCTATTCGCTCTCTAGAGGATTTCAGATCCTGTGTCCATCAGTGTCAGTTGTAGGAAATTCCGTTTGTGGGTTCTCGTTTCACTTGGGCGCGTGGCAGCGGTCAGGCAAGAGTATTGCGCCGGTTAGACTGCTTATTATGTACTATTGCTTTCACCAATCTATTTGCGGACATTGTTGTTCATCATTTATCCCAACATACATCCGATCATGCGCCATTATTACTAAAGTGCACTATTTCATCCACTATGCCACGTACTCCATTTCGATATCTTAATGCTTGGGCGTTGAATAAAGATTTCTATTCATGTGTTCAAGGTCAATGGCAGACGTACCCAACTGTAGGAGGGATGCGTGGATTATATAACAAGCTTCGTCTACTAAAGCAAGATCTTCGCCGATGGAATCGTGATATTTATGGAAATATTTTTAACAATGTGGTAGAGGCTGAGGCCAATTATGCACGTCACGAAAATGCATATGACAATGATCCTACCCCAGAGAACCGTGCTTCCTTCTCTTTATCGCAAGCCCAACTTTTACAAGCCCATAAAGCACAAACCTCCTTCTGATCTCAGAAGTCGCGGTACGATGGATGACTGAAGGTGAAGACAACACGGCTTACTTTCATGCTTTGGTCAAAGACAGGTAGTCGCCTACGCATACATAGCATTGCTGATTCAACGGGAGGAATACTAGAATCCAATGATGACCTAGGAGCAGCTGCTGTAGACTTCTTTCAAAAATTATTCACAGAGGAGCCTGTGGTTGAGGTTGATGCTTTTCTTGCTTCTATTCCTACCCCGGTCACCTCATCGGACAATGATATACTTACGGCCATCCCTGATAATGATGAGATTAAACGTGCGATTTGGAACTTAAGCCCACAAAGTGCAGCTGGACCCGATGGTTTTAATGGACATTTCTTTCGAACATGCTGGGATATTCTACAGATTGATGTGGTCTGTGCTGTTCAAGAATTCCTTTTGGGTGTACCCCCTCCATAGGTTATGATATCGTCTTTAATCACATTAATTCCAAAAAAGGATCATCCTACTACTTATGCAAACTTCAGGCCCATATGCCTATCCAATTTCATAAGTAAAGTCACAACACGCATACTTGCTTCTCGTTTGTCAGTCATTCTTCCACAGTTGATCTCGGTGGCAAATGAGATGGTACATTTGATTGGCAAGAAAACTCGTGGTGGAAATGTCATGGTCAAGCTAGACATGGCAAAAGCTTTTGATAGAGTCAACTGGCACTATCTTCAAACTATCCTTCAAAAATTTGGCTTTCACTCAAGATTTATTTGAATTCTAATGAACAATATGAAGCATTCTAAGTTATAGGTGACAATCAATGGGACTTCCTACGGTTTCTTTTCACCAACACGTGGAGTAAAACAAGGCGATCCTCTATCACCATTATTGTTTATTCTCAGCTCGGAAGGCTTTAGCTGTGGGCTAAATCATTTGTTCAGTAATGGATCCTTGCGTGGCTTTGCATCAGGGAGGGTACCAGCAGTATCTCATTTGGCCTATGCAGATGATTTGCTTCTATTCCTCAATGGCTCAAGTCATAATTTACATATCTTCCAGTCATTTCTCCACTCTTATCAGCAGGCTTCGGATCAATTAGTGAACTACAACAAAAGCCAATTTGTTGCTAGTGCTTATGTCAATAATCAAAATCTATGCAATATAGGGAGAGTCTTGCTTATGTGTCCATCATCTTTGCCCATCAAATACTTGGGTTCTTATACATATCGTGGGATTAATCTGTCTATTTACTGCACTTCACTCCTTCAACATTTTGATGCTAAATTAACTGGATGGGCTCGTCACCTTCTTACTTCAGGGAGTCGATTGGTATTGCTTAAGTCGGTTCTTCAGGCCATTCCTTACATATCTTGGCAGCCGCACAATTGCCTAAAAGCATAATCCATTCTATCAATAGAAAAATATCTCATTTCATTTGGGGAAATCGCTATCATTGGCTTTCTTTATCGTCCCTATGCTTCCCTGAACATGAAGGAGGTTTTGGAATTAGAAATTTCAGTCACGTTCAGCAGGCATACGATTGCAAACTTTGGTGGAACTATCATGCAAACACATCCCTTTGGTCTGTATATATGCATCAATGATATAGAACGCGATCAGACTATCTCCCTAGAATTTACGACTCTCCTGGATGGAAGAGGATTTGTTCTATACATTCATTAGACATGGCATTATCCACTGGTACACCAACACCATTATGGCTCTCAAATTCATCGGGTATGTTCTCCATTAAGCACGCATATGATGATATTCACCCCTCTCGCTCAACCCTATTTTCTCATAAGTTTATTTGGTGGCCTAATTTGCCAAAGTCTGCTAGTTTGTTTATGTGGCTCTTTTCCATCGTGCATTGCCTTTAGAGGATAATTTGGCCCGTTTCACCTCCATTTGTCCTACAATTTGCCCATTTTGCCACATGCATTCAGCTACTATCAATCACGTTTTCCTTAACTGCTCTTATTTCAAGGACGTTTGGTTGCATTTTTCATGTATATTAGAGGGCCCAATACATAAGACTATTCAGCTTCAAACATATTTGCTCCAATGGTGGCTGACATCTACATCTAGGACTCTAAAGGGGTACTTTCGAGTCATTGGTCCCATTATGCTTTGTTGGGCAATTTGGAAGGTCTACACCAATAGAGTTTTTGGGGATGCTGACTTATCTCCTAAGAGTATATATAATCTGGCACGTCAATCTTGTTATGATTGGTCTTCAACATTATCTGGCACATCCTTGGCAGCCACCATTCCATCTCTCATTTCTACAGGTTTTTGACCACGACTTCGTCCTAAATTAGTCCGAAAACTTAAATGGGAATTACCACCATTTGGGAAATTAAAGCTGAATGTGGACGTTGTTGCTGGCAAAAATTCATCCTCAGCCGGAGCGATACTACATAATTCGGATGGACAGTTAGTTGCTGCTCTTTCATTCACTCTTCCTTGTCTTCCGCCGGTACGAGTAGAACTTCAAGCAACATTATAGAGCATAATGTAGTTCGGTATGCTATACCGTGACATATTCATAGAGACCGATTGTTTGAGTGTTACTCAAATAGCCGATGCCCCAGTCGTCAAGGCTTCCGGAAAGCTCCCGGCTTCTTATGTTTCTAAACATCACTGGGAGTCGCATCCGTTTCATACGTTGGGAAATCAACATGGTTGCTCATCATCTTGCACAATATGCAGGAATGCATCCTGGCACATCAATATTTTCTACAGCAATGCAGCTTCCATTTGTGGCTCATGGATTCTACATACGGACTACACAACAAATGCATTACGATCATAGTCTCTTAAGACACCGCATAACATTACTGCATGTTGCCTGTATTGATTTGATACAGGCAACTTGGGTATGGTTTCCTTTCTTGTTTCTTTCTTTCTTATCTGCCTCATACTATCCATACAAGATACATGAGCTCCTCAAAATGTTGCCCGCAGTATTTAACTACGGGCAACATTGGTATGTGATCATTCCAATTGATATTTTATTATGTTGTTCTCCATCCTGCACTCTAATGTATGTGCTTTTGCACGTTGTCGAGGAACTATGCCATGGTGGTGGATGATTCTTTTACACTGGAACGTCTACAGTTTACCCATTCTCCCACAAGGGTTGGCCAACTCATGCTTTGTGTTGCCTTGGACACGCATAGTCCAAGGCGACGTAGGTACATGTCTTCATCCTAATGCCATTCCAACACATTTTCAGACTTGTGTTCTTTTTACTAATCATGCTGCTTTTTCGAGCTACGGACGATGTCTTCTCCTTTCAATATGGACTAATGCCAACAATTACAAGCACGTCATTGCAGTGTCAGAACTTTCGCTTGCGACTCAACAGGACTTCAATTATGGACACACAGAGCGCTATCTTTGTATCAATAGTTTCTTCATTCTTCGATGTATCATCTATCGCATTGCACTTTCCAATTACTCCAATTGTATAAATATGTATGCTTTTTCCTTCACCAAGTTTTTATCCACAAGGGTGGTTTTTCTTGGCAAGGTTTTAATGCGGCATATCATATATGATTGGAGACTGGAAATCATTTCTTCTTTACACTACCGTTTCTCATATGATGACAACTCCTATGATGTACTATGGTATTCCTCCGCCATAAGTGAGGTGTTTATTTAATAAAAATTCGTTGTTTTACAATATATATATACACATATATATATATATATACATATATATATATATACATATATATATATGTATATGTATAACAAACTAACCTCCGATACATTCAAGTTGATGGCGTCATCTTCTCCAGGAGTAACCGATGATCGAACCTTCGCCGCCGTCGTGTCCTCTGCCGCCGCTGCCGCTGTATCGTCTACCGCTATCATCGCTCCAAAGATCATCTCTAAACACAAAGGCCATCCTCTTCTCTCTTTTACGGATGCCGAGATCGACTCTCTTGCCGCTCCCTTCCGGTTTACGCTAGTGGGTACCTTTTGGTTTGGACGGCCACCGCTGAAGATCATACGTGATGTCTTTGATCGCATTGGCTTCAAATCCGATGTCAAGATCACGCTTTTAGATCAAACACACATATTGCTGAATTTCCTCCATGAACCCGACTACATCCGCTGCTTTTACCGGAGATCCTGGACGATCGCAGGCTGCTCAATGCGAGTAACGAAATGGACCATCGACTTTGATCCTACTGCAGATGCACCGATTGTCCCCGTTTGGATTTCGCTGCCAGGATTGCCACTTCATTACCAACAAAAGGCATCACTTTTTGAAATAGCACGTACAGTTGGCCACCCGATCAAACTTGATGTTGCTACTGCGGACGGCCTTCGCCCTTCAGTGGCGCGAATATGCATAGAGGCTGATATATCCAAGGAGTTACCCAAGAAAATTTATCTAGAAGGGAAACAAAAGATTCATCAACAGCAGATTATTTATGAAGATTTACCCTCTTTTTGTATGGAATGTCGCAGGCTAGGTCATGCAACGTCAACTTGCGGCCAGAATTCTCAGGATATGCCGCCGCCGCCATCAACTCACCAAAAACCTAAACAACGCTGGACTCCAAAGAAAGGACCAAAAGATTCCACCTTGGACTCGGTCCCTGTAACCTTGTTGCGTAAACCCACAGGGCATAACCCGCAGCCTTCAACCCAGCCTGCTGCTGCGTCTCCAGAACTCGAGCCCACGCATTGTCAGCAGAAGGCCAGACTCAATCCACCTCCACAGATAGGCCAGGTGGAGGAAGGGTTCCATCTTCAAAGACTTTTTGATGAGCCACCCCATGTAGAGAAAGTCAACTTGGATGAACCAGATGCTTATCAAGTTTCGGACTCAGATGCGGATAACATACCCATGACAGTGCATACAGACGAAGCCTCACGTGCGCAATTTCTGCAACAAATGCGAGAATCATTACATACGATCAAAGCCCGTTTATCCATTAGACGACAGATTTCTTCTTCTACGGATGCCCCACTACATGATACTGAAGAATCATCCTTAGACGGATTCATGCCAGTCGCCCCAAGGCGCCGACGTCGCCGTAAACATGAACTGCCACCTAGACCTCCTTCTACTGTTACAACAAGAAGTGCTACACGTATGGGACCATCCACCTCACTGTTGCCATGAATGCCATCACGTGGAATGTACGAGGGATACGTACTTCATTACAGCGCTTACGTACATTGACACATCAATCCAGCGTATCTCTTCTGGTCATTATCGAACCAAAGCAACGCTCATCAAAGCTTACCTTCTATCGGTTGAAATTGGGTTTCTCAAATGCTTTAGAAACATGTCAAGGTAATATCTGGATTTTTTGGAATGCTTCGCTATTGCAGTTTGTAGATGTGCAACATGGCATCCAAACATCCCATTTGTCTTTTAACTACATACCCTTGCATCAAACCTTTGTGTGGTCGGTTGTATATGGTAAGCATTCCATTGCTGCAAGACAACCGCTATGGGAATCTCTCAATAATTTTTCACAACATAACACACTGCCATGGATTGTTAGTGGGGATTTTAATACATTTCTATCGCTTGATGAACATGAGGGTCGCTCCACGCCACCCCTGCGCAATTTACAAGATTTCAGTCACTGCGTTGATGTCTGTGGGTTGCAGGATTTGCCTTTTATTGGATCTCCTTTTACTTGGTCGCGCGGAACTGGTCAAGGTAGAGTTCGACGTCGATTAGATAGACACTTGTGCAATGTAGCATTCTCTGAATTATTTGCCAATATCTCCATCAACCATCTATCTCGAGCCACCTCTGATCACTCTCCCATGTTACTCAAATGCTATTCTACTGTGGAAAGAGTTCATGTCCCATTTCGGTTCATCAATGCATGGGTAAATCATTCGGACTTTAAGTCATATGTGCAACAACATTGGACTCAATACCCAATGATAGGTGGCATGCGTGGCTTATACATGAAGCTGAATAGATTGAAAAAAGATCTTCAACTTTGGAATAAAAATGTTTATGGAAACATCTTTAACAATGTTGTGGATGCTGAGGCTGTGTATCGAAGGCTTGAAGTTGCTTTTGATCGGGATCCTTCGCCTGACAACCGTGCATCTCTGTCCTTGGCTCAAGCCAAACTGATTCAGGCCACCCAAGCTCAAACATCCTACTGGGCTCAGAAATCAAGAATAAAGTGGATATCTGAAGGAGAGGCAAACACCGCATACTTTCATGCTATTGTTAAGGATAAGCATCGCCGCCAACGTATTGCCAATCTTCGCAACTCTAGAGGCGAACTTCTGCAGGACAATGCATCATTAGGAACTGAAGCAGTCTCATATTATCACAAACTGTTTGAGCATGAAGAAGTTAATGGGATTGCTGAATTTATAGCTCATATCCCCTCACTTGTAACAACAGAAGATAACGACATGCTGCTACATTTGCCATCTGCGGATGAAGTAAAGGAAGCCGTGTGGACCTTAAGTCCAATCAGTGCAGCAGGTCCGGATGGTTATAATGGTCAATTCTTTCGTACATGTTGGGATATATTACAACTTGATGTCACTCTTGCCGTTCAAGAATTCTTTCTGGGGGTGCCTCCACCGACATCCATGTTATCATCCATTATCACATTGATTCCTAAGAAGCCTCATCCACTTACATATGCGGACTTTCGGCCTATTTGTTTATCCAACTTTATAAGCAAGGTAACCACGCGCATCCTAGCCTCTCGCTTCAATGTCTTACTTCCTCGACTCATTTCTTCGGAACAAATAGGATTCTTGAAAGGCCATGACATTAGTGAACATGTTACCATGGCCAACGAGATGGTGCATTTACTAGACAGAAAGGTTCGTCATGGTCAAGTTATGATCAAACTAGATATGGCTAAAGCTTTTGACCGTGTAAACTGGTCGTATCTCGAAGCCATTATGCTTAAGTTTGGGTTTGCATCTCGTCTTCTACGCATTATACTTAACAACATGCGGCTTTCCAAATTATCCATCTCAGTCAATGGTACATCACATGGTTTCTTCTCACCCACACGAGGAGTCAAGCAAGGTGATCCGCTATCACCACTCCTATTTATAATCTGCTCCGAAGGTTTCACTCGGGGTCTACATAGACTATTCACGTCTCATCAGCTTAGAGGCTTTGCATCTGGAAGAGTCTTGCCAGTATCTCATTTAGCTTACGCGGATGATCTTCTAATTTTTCTTAATGCTTCAACCCACAACTTGGGCCGATTTCAAAAATTTGTGCAAGAATATCAATGCGCTTCCGGACAACTTGTCAACTACACGAAGAGTCAGTTTGTATGCAGCTCTTATCTCACAAGTCGACAGCAAAATAACATCGCACAAGTTTTAGCCATGCAACCATCCTCTCTCCCAATCAAATACCTGGGCTCTTATCTTTATCGTGGAGTCAACCGGGCTTCCTACTGTACCTCGCTCTTGCAACATTTTGACACTAAGTTAACGGGCTGGTCCAGCCGTCTTTTATCTCCTGGCAGTAGACTCATTTTGATCAAATCGGTTCTAACAGCTATCCCCCTACATATTCTTGCTGCATCCCGCCTACCCAAGAGCATCATCCATGCACTCAATAGAAAAATATCCCTTTTTTTGTGGGCCGGACAACACCAATGGACTGCACTTGACAAATTATGCTATCCAGAAGCAGAAGGCGGTTGGGGCATCCGTAGCTTAACGCACATACAACAAGCATACGATTGTAAACTTTGGTGGAGTTATCATACAAGTGATTCGCTATGGGCAACATACATGCGGGCTCGTTATGGTTCTAGAATGGATTATTTGGCTCGCATATACGACTCTCCCGGCTGGAAAAGAATATGTTCCACACATACTCTATGCATGCAATTCACGATGGGCCACCCTTCCCCTTTTTGGCGCTCCAGCCCAACTGGAAAATTCACACTAAAATATGCATATGAGGATGTGAGACCGCATCACACACAGTTACTCTCCCACAAATTCATTTGGTGGAAAGGCAATCAAAAGACAATCTGTTTGTTTATGTGGAAGCTGTTTCATTCGGCCCTTCCTATGG
The DNA here is from genome assembly GCA_036186865.1 of Eustoma russellianum. Classification (NCBI taxonomy): domain Eukaryota; kingdom Viridiplantae; phylum Streptophyta; class Magnoliopsida; order Gentianales; family Gentianaceae; genus Eustoma; species Eustoma russellianum. The sequence goes on along the minus strand of AP025064.1, from coordinate 15,470,833 downwards.
AAGATAACGTGAAGACGTTCTCTTGCGTATGCCCAACAATCTGCCCGTTCTGCAAAAATGCCTCGGCCACTATTTCACATATTTTTCTGCTTTGTCCGCATGTTCAGCCTGTCTGGTCGCAGCTTTCTGTGCTCCTTGATGGTCCAGCGACCCATGCATCGAATATACGACATCACCTTCTTCAATGGTGGCTTCTCTCCTCTGCTTCATCCTTAAAAGGTAACTTTAAAGTTGTTGGTCCAATCATGCTTTGTTGGGCAATTTGGCGCATATACACAAACCATATATTTGGTGAATCGGATTTGTCGGTCACACACATGCTACACTTAACTAAACAAGCTTGTTTTGATTGGGCTGCTTCGCGATCTGGCACGGCCATAGCCCAATTCATACCCTCACTGATCAACAATGGGTTTTCTCCTCGTCTTCGACCAAAAAGAGCATTAGTATTGAAATGGATATATCCTCCAACTGGGAAGTTAAAATTAAATGTAGATGCCTCGGCTGGAAGCTCACATGCAGCGGCAGGAGCCATCCTTCGTGATACCAATGGTAAGATGATTGCAGGTCTCTCATTTCGCCTACCCGTCTTGCCTCCTATCCAAGCAGAGCTACAAGCAATTGTTTATAGTCTACTATACTTTGGCTTGTTACATCGGAACATCATCATTGAGACGGACTGTCAGCAATTAACACACTCCGTGGCCCACATAATCACTGCTCTTCCAGAATACAACAGGCTTTCACATCTCCTACGCATAACAGGCAGTACGCTGCATTATATCCCAAGGGAGATCAATATGGTGGCCCACTATCTCTGTCTTCACGCTAGATTTCAGCCGCTCACTTGTCTGTTCACCACGGTCTCACAATTGCCGCAAATGGCCCGTGCTTTTTATCATACCGATGGCCTATTCCATGCGCTTCGAACGTAACACACACAAATGGTTACAAATATTGGTTGCCTGCATATATATTATGCAGGCAACGCGGGTACCTCATCTTTCTCTCAATGCATCTACACGCTATATTTATTTCTTGCTGTTGCCTGTAGTCTATGTACTATGGGCAACTTCGGTACGAATTCAGAGTTACAATTTACTACTGTCGTATATACAATGTGTTGATACTAATGCACCATTATCTTTGTTTTGCCGAGGGACGATCATCTACAAGCGGGCTGATTCACTATTAATGGCATGCAAATTCTGCGGCAAGCTATATTACTGGATTATCAAGACTGCGGTTTTCTCAGGCTACTCCGACCAAGTATCAAAATTATTAAAGCCCATCCACAACTTCATCTTACAGGACATATGGAGGATTTATAAATATTTGAATGTCCAAGCTTGCAATCCTTCCAATCAAATAAATATGTACGCTTTTTCCTTCGCCAAGGTTTTATCCACAAGGGTGGTTTTACTTGGCAAGGTTTTAATGCGGCATATCATATTTGATTGGAGATTGCACATACTAGCTGCTTTATACTTTTGGTTTTCGTATGATATACTCTGATGTAACAAGGTATTCTCCACCATAACGGAGCTTGAATATTAATAAAAGTTTCTCTTTAAAAAAAAAAAACTAACCTCCATGCCACCTTCCTGCACTCTACGCCGTATGGCGGCGTAGCCGCGGCCGCGGCCAAACCTCTGCAACCCATCTTCTTACCTCTTCCTATCTCTTCTTGATCTTGATCTTTTGCTGCTTCTTGTTGCGACAATTTCATTATTACAATCATGGTTTAGGAATTAACGCTTAAACCTACTCAGCCGCCATCTACTACGTCGGTGCCTCCACGATCCTTTGCGTCGTTGTTTATGCAGCCTTCTATAAGCATGGCACCCAAACCAATCCAAAAATATAAGGGCGGTCCAATGATCTCATTCACGGAGGAGGAAATACAATCATTAGCGGCCCCTTATCGCTTTACATTGGTTGGAATGTTTTGGTATGGCCGTCCGCCACTAGCCACGGTCAGATCGTCTATAGATCGCATGGATTTGCGGGTGCTGTAAAGGTTGGCCTTTTAGACGCAAACCATGTTCTTCTCCACTTTAATCAAGAACAGGATTATATTCGCTGCTTTTCGTGTCAAAGTTGGATGATATCGGGGAGAAATATGCGTATTACCAAGTGGACGCCGGATTATGATCCGGCTGTAGAAGTGCCGATTTTCTGATTTGGGTATCTTTTGCGGGACTCCCGATTCACTTTCATCGTGAAGATGCCCTTTTCAGATTGCGCAAATGCTGGGGACGCCTCTAAAACTTGACGCTGCAACCACAACAGCAAATCGACCGTCTGTTGCACGTACTGCATTGAATTGGATGTATCAAAAGATCTTCCTCAGCGGATTCATATTCAAGCACCAACGCAGATTATCATGCAAAACGTGATATATGAAGACCTGCCACCTTATTGTACCACCTGCTTCAGATTGGGGCATATTTCAACCAAGTGTGGCAGATCAGATTCCACGATGGCTGAGCAGGAACCCATATCTGCCCGTGATAACAAGGATAATAAAGAGAAGAAGAATGTAGCCAATGAGAAAAGCCAACAATGGACTCCAAAAAAACACCTCTGGACGCTATGCTGCATGCACCGCAACCTACCCCCCAAACGCAGCAGATTGCAACACCAACTGATCAGCCCTCTCTATGTCGGGGTCTGACGTCCTCTCCTGATTTAGGGCCAACTGAAGCCATATCCGACGTACAGGAGGTTTCTCTCTTACGTGGTGTTGATGATTGTATGATAGGAGATCTAAATGTGCATGTTACAGATGCATCTCACTCGGATAGTGAACTAGCGATAACACAGGATGTTAATTGTCTAGATGAACAGGATCGACGTCTTTATACACAACTGACTCATCTAATGGAGGAAACATATATGGATGTTAATAACTCAGAGACTGGCACTGAAATCTCTATGATTCCTCAGCAAACAGTCCCACGATTGTTACGTCGCTCGCAACAGCCAGCTCCTACTCCGCTTCGACTCACCAGGTTAAGAGCAGCACATCTCTCTAACTCTTTTGAAGCTTTGTCTCAATGAAGATACTGATTTGGAATACTCGTTGTATCAAAACCTCGATCAATCGATTGGTCTATCTTTTCTGCAAACACAGTTTGCATATATTAATTGTTATAGAACCAAAAGCTCGATTGTCCTTATTATTGTCGTATCAACTTAAGCTGGGTTTCTCAAATTCTGTATCTGCATGTAACGATCATATATGGTTCTTTTGGAAGGACTCTCTATTAGCATTGGAAAATGAGAGAATTGGAATGTAAAATCATTCTGTTAAATATCGATGGCTAGCATCAGGAGAGCAGTTGGCTCACAGTTGTTTATGCCATGCACACATTGTCGGCTAGAAGGCCTCTTTGGACAGACTTACAACTTTTTCATTCTTTTTTGGATTTACCATGGCTTTTAGGTGGTGATTTTAATACTTTTCGTATGTTGGATGAACATTGTGGCAGATCATCACCTACAGTACACTCGCTGCAAGAATTTAATGCATGTATACAAACATGTGACTTGCAAGAAATTCCATTTCAGGGATCATTATTTACTTGGTGCGACGGCAGGGGTTTAGGTCGAGTATGGCGTCGGCTTGATCGTTTCTTGTGTTCGTCGACATTTTCTGACATATTTCAAGTTCAACAGGTTTGTCATCTGGCTCGGGCAACATCTGAACATGCACCTTTATTATTGACATGTGATTTTTCGAACAACAATCGGGGTCCAGGCGCATTTAAATATCTTGATGTTTGGCAGTCACACCAAGATTTCGACGGTTTTGTTATACATCACTGGAATTCATTTCCAATGGCAGGGGGGTATGTGGGGATTCGCAGATAAGCTACGCCGTCTACAGAAGGAACTTAAGAGATGGAATAAGGAGGTTTTCGGCAACATATTTGATGCGGTAGCAGAAGCTGAAAAGCAAGTCCTTATTTGTGAAAAGGCATTCGACTTAGACGCAACAGAGTATGGCAGAACTTCAACTTATGCAGAAGCGCGCCTTCCTTTACTGGAAACAAAAGGCCAACGTTAAATGGATTAAGGACGACGATGCTAACACTGCGTTTTATCATAGTACAGTGAAAGATAAACGGCGAAAACAAGCCATTCGCCGAATCCAACAATCGGATGGTAGTGAATGCTTGCAAAGCGCAGAAATTGAAGTGGAAGCTGTCCGTTATTTCTCCAATCTTTTCGCAACTGAACTAGTGGATGATTGTGATGCCATTTTGCAGCACATTCCAGTATTACTGACAACAGAATACAATTATTTACTGCAACAAATTCCGTTGTTGCAAGAGATTAAACAAGCTGTATGGGATCTTAGTCCCACTAGTGCGGCTGGCCCAGACGGCTTTCCAGGAAGTTTTTACAGACATTTCTGGAGGGTCATTCAATCTGATGTTCTCAAAGCGGTTCAAGAATTTTATTTGGGTATACGAGTCCAACAGCGGGTGGCAGCAACAACGATCGTTCTCATTCCCAAAATCTCAAATCCTCAGACATTTTCGGATTTTCAGCCAATTTGTTTGACAAATTTTATCTCCAAAGTCATCACACGATTGTTTGCTTCTCGATTGAGCAAATTACTACCTAAGATTATCTCGCAGGAACAAGTAGGTTCTTGAGTGGTAGGGGTATTACGGATCAGATCTTATTAGCTCAAGAAATGGTTCATATAATTGACAAACGACCGTGAGTAGGTCATGTCATGGTTAAACTTGACATGGCCAAAGCTTTTGATAGGGTAAATTGGCACTACCTTGATCTAATGCTACAACGCATGGGTTTCACATCAAGAATAGTTCGAATCTTGCTTAATAATTTACAATCCACACATTGTTCTATTATTATCAACGGTAAGCAATCTACTTCCTTCCCCATCAAACGCGGCGTCAAACAGGGAGATCCTTTATCGCCGCTGTTATTTATCATTTCTTCCGAGGGATTCTCCCGTGGGCTAAAAGAATTGATGTTGACTGGTACAATAAAAGGATTTGCTACAGGACGCGTGCCAAGTATATCCCATTTGGGATTTGCAGATGACTTGTTGGTTTTCTTAAATGGTTCTTCATGTAACCTTGAAAAATTTCGCAATTTTTTGACATCATATCAGCGAACGTCAGGTAAATTGGTAAATTATCAGAAAAGCCAAGTTGTTGTAGGAGCAGGGGTTAACGGACAATCTGCTACTTTGGTATTAGGAATGAGACTAGCGTCACTGCCAATAAAGTATCTTGGTTCCTTTCTATATAAATTGGCAGGTATTGTACTTCCCTTATCAATCATTTTGAGGCTAAACTAACCTCCTGATCCAATAAACTGCTATCTATGGCTGGTCGGCTGGTGCTGTTGAAGCATGTTTTAAATGCAATGCCAATACATATTGTCGCCAGCTCTCGTTTACCAAAGAGCGTTATCCATATCTTGCATCGCAAAATGGCTTCTTTTCTCTAGAAAGACAGGTATCATTGAAAATCATGGTCATCTATCTGCTGCTCAGCAAAGGACGGTGGACTTGATGTTAGAAATCTTTTGCATGTTCAGAGAGCATATGACAGTCAACTATGGTGGAAGTATCACCATTCTGACACATTATGGGCTGAGTTTTGTAAACGTAAATACGGCAATCGGCATTCCTTGTACTCTCACATTTATGATTCACCCATCTAGAAACGCATTTGTCACATCAATGATTTTATGGAACTACACACTTAGCGATCGCCGCATTCCATTCAGTGGTTACCGGACACAAATGGCCAATTTTCCATAAAGTCAGCATATAATGTAATAAGCATAACAGAAAATCATCGACCTGAGACTCGGTATATTTGGTGAAAGCAATCCCCTCCAGCATTACAACTATTTTTATGGAGGCTATGGAATATGGCTTTGCCCATGGTTGATCAGTTGCAAGCTTGGCTCACAATACTTCCATCACAATGTGCATTTTGTGGATTGCACTCTGATTTCCAAGATCATGTTTTCCTCAGTTGTTCGCGGATACAGCCATTATGGGTGGAAATATCTGTGATTTTTTCAGGTCCTATGCCACGTAGCAATTCAATTAAAGGCCATTTATACCGTTGGTGGCGTATAGCTAATCAAACTACCATGATTGGGCAACTGCGAGCCATGGTGCCATTATTTTTGACATGGATAATATGGAAAGAATATGCAGCAATACATTTTGGATCAGAAACCTTTGTCTATGATAGACTGTCTGAAAAGGTACAACACACTGTCTACACATGGTGCGCAGCAATGAATGGAAAAAAGTTTGCAAGGACCATGCCACATCTCGTGGCCCATCATTTTTCACCTATATTGCGCACAAAGAGAATTAGGATCATATGTTGGGAATTGCCACCTTTAGGAAAACTCAAGCTAAACTTTGATGCAATAGTAGGACGCTCTCAGGCGCTGGCGGAGCCATCCTGCGAGGACACCAGGGTCAACTAGTTTCAGCTATTTGCTTTGCACTTCCTATGTACACTCCGTTGCGTGCAGAACTTACGACCCTTACACTAGCTTTGATCTACTACGCAAGGGAATATAATAACATCATCATTGAAACCGATTGCAAATCCCTACTGTCCTTGCTCATGAACTCTCAGAGTACTACAGGAATATTAGCGGAAGATATTCGTCGCACCACCATGTTCTTATCTCTTAACCAATCCACCATTCAATATTGTCCAAGGGAAGTGAATACTGTTGCTCATTTATTAGCGCAACATGGTTATAGAGCAGCTGGCTTTCAATGTTATCAGACTCTTCAGGAACTCCCTGCTGAGGTTCAAGGTGCAATACACTTGGACCTGCAGCTGCCAGCTCTTCGCCATTGATGAGGTCTCACAAGGTGTTGGCGATCATGTTATTATGTTGCCTGTGTTTCCATTTAACACAGGCAACCTTGGTGCGTCTCTTATTTCATCATTGTTTTTTCATCACATTAGCTTACGGGAACTGCATTGCATTCTTGATGTCGCCTTGGTTCTTTTTGAATCAAGGCGACATGGGTATGTGCTCTTTAAGCAAATTATTTTTTTGTGCCTTCTTTATACGATACTGACATCTACTCTCATTTTTGATACTGAGGTGCGCTGGACTGAATTGTATGCTTGGGAGCCACTCTCTGATTCATTGAACGAATTAAACAAATTGATCTGCATTATATGTGTATGAGTGACCTGGAGTATATGTGCCGGACTGGATTACTCTGCCTTCCTGTGGCATCCTACTGTACTTTGGACGTGATTCACACTTTTGCTGCATCATCATCTCAAATGGAACAGCCTTCTGCCTCGGCTGCACCACGATGGCAAACTTGGCTTCATCTGCTGGAATTACTTTATCATCAGCTCATGGTCAACTAGATCTACCGTATCTTCCTCGACACATCGAGTTTGTAGTTCATATAAGTTCACAATTTCATCTTCAGCTATATTATTTCACCGCTCCAAGCATATAAATATGTACGCTTTTTCCTTCGCCAATGTTTTATCCACAAGGGTGGTTTTACTTGGCAAGATTTTAATGTGACATATCATATATGATTGGAGGTTGAAACTCATTAGCTCACTTCATTATCGCTTTTCTTATGCTGACTTATTATAATATGGTTTCCCTCACACCAAAAGTGAAGATTTCTCAATAATATATAATATTTCATAAAATATATTTTTTTAAATAGCAATTTTATTAATGATTGGCCTCACTTATGGCGGAGGAAAACCTTGTTACAATCATCAGAGTATGTGAATAAATGAAATAACGAAATAAGAATATCATATCTCAGTCGTATATGATATGCCGCATTAAAACCTTGCCAGGTAAAACCACCCTTGTGGATAAAACCCTGGCGAAGGAAAAAGCGTACATATTTATACGACTGTCATTGATATGTAGCGAATCTGAATTTGAGTACAAATGTGCGCCTTTTGTTGATGGTGATGTGGGCCGAGTTTGCCAGTTGAAGCAGTGGAAGTCGTTGCTTGAGCTTGTCTTGTCCGGGAAATGCCATACCTCATAAGAAATCCAGAGAGAAGTTATACCGGTGATATAAAGAGTCCAAATATAGTTAAATAGAGATGTCAAACACATACCGATGTCGCCCTGGCAAAGTTGTTGCCAAGGCGACGATATTATGTTATGAAGCTGTGGTAGATGTGCCGCTGTGTCCGCTAGTGCCGGATGGAAAAATCTCGCCACCAATATATATAGTCCCATCCATGTGAAATTAAGCATTAATAGGCAGATATGCAACACCAGGAAACAGTGTAAAGGACAGGCCAAAGGATAACAATACATACCAGGCCTGCCTGAATCCCGTAGGATACAGGCAGGGAGATTCTTGAAACGCCAATCCATGTGGAAGACTTTGGTTTATCAAACAACACGCAATTGGACTGAAGAAAGATCTAACAAGATAGCAGATCGCACTAACGATGGAAGAGTCTGCGATGAATAATAGTGTGTGATGGGGTCCAGCATTGCGTGTTGAGACAAATAATGAGCCGCCATATTAGCCTCCCGGTAGATGTGATGATAAACAAGACGGTGAAGATGAATAAGCGTGTGAAGTAGCTGGAGATAATAATTGCCATGAACCGTCTGAGGGCGGGTCAACCGAGAGATCATTTGGGCACAATCTGATTCCAATGTGATGTTACGATGTAGGGGAAGAAAATATAGAAGACCGAATAATGCTGCCTGAATATCCGCGTTTAGTGGTGTAGTTGAGGGTAGCCTAAACGAAATTGCTCCCGCACAAGAGCCCATGTGGTCCCGCAATATCGTGCCCCCTGCGGCATATTGTCTGCCAACTGCCGCATCTGTATTCAATCTCAATCTGCCTGAGGGTGGATATAGCCAGCGAATCAGAGAAGGCCGTGGAGGTGTCAGCGATGGAAGCCAAGAGAAATAACGTCTAGGATCAGCCGCTAGTGTTGTGCCTGATATTTTCTTGCATCAAATAGTAATGTCATATCTAACGGAGGCCTGAAGGGATGCCATTGTAATATTTCTTTGCTCTCCGTAAACTAACGATGCATATCCACGCCAAATATTGTACAATATAATCGCTGGAATGATTATTTTGAAAACCCCAAAGAGAGACGAAAATGATGACCGATAACACCAAGCAAGTATATATTGGCGCAGTTGCAAGGATGATGGTAGAGGACAGTGTAATTCCCCAACATAATAAATCCATAATGAACGCACATGTGAGCAATGCATAAAAACATGATCTATTGTAGCGGACTCACCCTTACAGAATGGACATTGAGTTGGTTGCGAAGTAATATATCTGCCAATATAATCCTCGAATGGAAGCGCAGAATGGAAAAGTCTCCATAAGAAGATTTGAATAACTGGTGAATGTTGTTTATACCAAATGAACTTTGCCGAGAGGATGTGCGGATGAGATGTGCGGCAAGCATCATACGCACTACGCAATGAAAATTCCCCTGTTGGTGTGTGTAACCATGTAAGATGCGTTCCTTGGCCAGCAGACTGTGATATACAGAAGGGATGTATACGGCAAATAAGCTTCCAGATTGGAGAATCCGGTAAACGAGGTAAGTAATCCCCACGTTGTCCATATTTTGCGTGCATATATCTGCTCCAAAGTGTGGAATCATGCTGATATGACCACCAAATACGACAATGATAAGCTTGTTGTAACGTGTTGAGGTTCCGAATCCCCAATCCACCTTCCTCCTGAGGTGCGCAGATAGCACTCCAAGATACCCAGTGGTATCTTCGACCCCAATAAAATGACGCCATTTTCCGATGTATGATCTTAATTACAGATTTAGGCAGGCCACCAGATGCAAGAATGTGTAATGGCAATGCTGCTATAACCGAGCGTAACAAAACTAAACGTCCAGCAGATGAAAGTAATCTGGAGTGCCATCCATGAAGTTTGTCATCAATATGTTGCAACAAAGAAACACAGTATCTGGCACGGGAAATTCCCTTATGTAAGTAGGAGCCAAGGTATTTGAAAGGTAAAGAAGTACATTTCATGTTGATAATGTCCTCTAACTGCCGTCGCTGTCGGGAAGGTATATTAGCAGATGGAATCATACTGCTTTTTTGGAAATTGACTTTTTGCCCAGATGCAGTTTCGTAGTGAGTGAGGAAGGCATGAAACCGTCTAAGGTTATTCTGTGTACCACGTAGAAATATCAATAAGTCATCCGCATATGCCAAATGTGTTAGTGTAAATGGAATGCGCCCTAAACGGAAAGGTTGCAGTTGTCCAGATGCTGTTAATGCTTTTAGTCCTCTGCTGAATCCCTCTGAAGATAAAATAAACAGCAATGGAGATAAAGGATCTCCTTGTTTTACACCTCTATGTGGCCGAAATATTGAAGAAGGCTGACCATTAATTAGAACTGCTAATGTTGTAGCCCGCAAGTGGTTAAGGATAATGCGAATGAAAAAGTCAGAGAAGCCAAAAGAGCACAGTAATTTCTCCAAGTATTCCCAACTGACTCTATCGAATGCTTTCATCATATCAAGCTTTAAACATACCTGTGAACCGCCCCTATCCATCATGTGTATCATTTCTCGAGCCAGAAGAACCTGTGTGGAAATGTCAGAGCCTGGAAGAAAACCAGTTTGCTCCGGAGATATTAAGCGTGGAAGCAAAGTACTCAAGCGACTAGCAATGATACGTGTGCACACTTTACTCAAGAAATTAGTTAAACATATAGGTCGATAATCACTGAATGTAGCAGGCGACTGCTTCTTCGGGATTAATGAAATTAATGCAGAAGCCATCACCTTTGGTTGTGGGATACCGAGGAAAAATTCTTGAACTGCTTTTACCACATCAGTATGAATAATAGACCAACAGGATCGATAAAACTGACCATTAAACCCATCGGGTCCAGCTGCACTAGTAGGATCTAAGTGCCAAACCGCATCTTTAATTTCAGGCTCCATGGGTATTTGCGTGAGTAGCATATTATCATCCGAAGAAAGCACGCGTGGAATATGGCAGAGAATATCATCATGATTATGCGTGTGTTCACAGGCAAATAAGGATGTGTAAAACGATACTGCTTCAGCCATAATCTCAGTCGGTGTAGAGCACACATCGCCATTCGCAGTGCGTGTTTGTTGAATCTGTAATTGCAATCGCTTTCCTTTAACAATAGAATGGAAATATCGGGTATTGGCGTCACCCTCCTTTAACCATCGGACACGAGATTTCTGCTTCCAAAATTGCAATTCATAGGAGGATGCTTGAAGATAATCAGCTTTGGCTTTATGATAAACAATTCTATTCGCTTCAGTAGGGGACGCATCCCAGGCATTCTCCGCATGTGTAAGTGCCGATTCAGCCTGCTGGACGTTTGAAAAAATATTACCAAAGATCTCTTTGTTCCACCGCTGGATGTCTTTCTTTAGACTGAACAATTTGGAATAGAATCCATACATGCCTCCCGTAGTTGGATAAGCAGCCCAAGCATTCCTTACATAAGCATGAAAATCCGGATGTAGTAACCATGAGTCCAAAAATCGAAAGGAACGATGACCAGTGGGTTGATTTTTTCGGCATAGAAATAACAATGGCGTATGATCAGATGTGATGCGTGGCAGATGAGTTAGCTGAGAATCTGGAAATGTATCCTGCAAAGCCGAATTAATAAACAACCAGTCTAATCTCCGACGTACCCTTCCCAATCCTCTACCATCTGTCCATGTGAACTTAGGCCCATGGAATTGCGGTGACATCAAAAAACACGACTCAATACAGTCATTAAAATCCTGTAATGCTGAAAGTGATGGTTGTGATCGGCCTTCATGATCAGACAAGGACCGAAATGTATTAGAATCTCCCCCAACAATCCAAGGCAGTGTAAATGTTTCTGAGAATGTACATAAAGAATCCCATAATGCACGGCGTAGCAAGAGCGTATGTTTGCCATAAACTACAGACAGTACCAACGAATACTGCATTGGTCGAAAAAGTAGAGTAAAGTGTATCACTTGATCATCATCCTGCGTCGAGATCAACTGAAAGTCTGAGTCCATCCATAAATAGTCATAGCAAATATTAAACAGGAGACATGAGTACAAGGATGTACCCAGGCTGCCCGACACCAAAACTAGCTCGGGCAACAATGGTATCATACAAGCCCACTGACAATCAGCAGCGTGATGTTTGTTCACGACCAAGCGTGCGTACCTCAGCAAAATAACGCAGGCCATAGTCATGTAAGAAATATATATGAATAAGAAGAGACGTAAAAAGCACCAACTCACCCAACCGCCCACATCAAATAGATGCAGGCAGGCAAACTGAAGGACACTCTTAGTGTCGTAAAGTAGTCGTATGAACATCAGTCTGCAAACTGCCTCTAGCTATCGGTGGCAACTCCCAAATATGAGTATAGACACACGTCTGTCTTTGTCCAAGAGCATGATGAGCCAGGAAATGTGCAACGGAGTCACACTCAAGCGGGATGTATGAAATCGATGCTCCCATAGAAGAGAGCAGACTACGCAATCGCGCATAGTCCCTGCCCAATGTAGCAGTGAAGATTGCATTACCTGCAATAAGCTACTGCAACTGCAGACAGTCATTTTCCACCTCAAATAAGATATGACCCGATATGGCAAAGAAAAGAAGAGAAAAAAAGAGAGCTTGTAATTCAGCATGCAACGGTGACACCATCCGCAAGGAATAGGAGAGCGCCTGAATCAAGCTCCCAGTCTCATCTCGTAAAACTGCTCCACCAGTCGCCCCGCGACGGCCAGCCGCCGCATCAACATTAAGCTTCAATCTGCCAGTGGGCGGCAATTTCCAACGTAGAACTCGAATCCGTTGATGACGCATAGGTGGTGAATATGATGCCTCAATTAAGGACTGAATTGGTGAAGCAAATTTAGAACCAACCACTGAGGTGCACCATATATAAATATCATGTCGAATCTGCTCACGCAGCCATAAAAGAGAGAAATCCCAATCTCCAAATTGTATTGCTGCATATTCTTTCCAGATTTCCCATGTGACCACAAGTGGAAGAACCGCAGCTAGCTGACCAGCCATAGTTGTTTTGCGGGCTTTAGCCCACCAATCACGTAAATAGTGCTGCCAAGTAGAAGAGGTGGGTAGCGGCCCATTAAAAATCACAGCGACATGATTCCACACGTTTTTAATGATGGGACACTGATAAAACATATGATCCAGTGTAATCGAGGCATGGCGACAGAAAAAACAACATGACGGCAACACTACTGTCCACTTCTGAATATTTTCTGGCATAGGCAGAGAATTATACCATAGGCGCCAAAGAAATATCTTTGTAGAAGGTGATGCACGTGGCCACCAAATGTATCGAGTGAAAGGGGAAACAGTCATCTTAGGCCGACATACCTCATAAGCACTTCGCAAAGAAAATTGACCATGCGCATCCGGCGTCCATTCTAATCCCTCAGCCGAAGGAATAGCATGTATGGCACAGAAAGAATCAATATTACACAATCTCTTCCAGTCCGCAGAGTCATACACATTCGCCAACATACTACCCCTGGACGCATACTTATGGCGCATGAAAGTGGCCCATAAGGAATCCGATATATGGAGAGTCCACCATAGCTTACATTCAAAGGCCTGTTGCATCGACTCAAGGCTGCGAACACCCAATCCCCCCTCAATTTTCGGATAACAAATCGACGTCCAAGACCTCCAGTGATGGCATTGTTTCCACAAAAATGTGGACATTTTCCTATTTAACTCATATATTACACTCTTAGGAAGTCTTGCAACGGCCATAATATGCAACGGTAATGAAGATAATACCGACTGTATAAGGGTCAGCCTACCGGCCATACTCAACATTCGTTGTCACCAGCCGGTTACATGAGAATCAAAATTAGCAAGTAGTGATGTACAATATTGCGACGATTGGTACCTTTAAAAAGATATGAGCCTAAATATTTGATAGGCAAGGATGTGGGCTGCATATTCAATACGGAAGTAATACACTGTACAGTAATCCCCGCACTTGCGACAACTTGACTCTTGCGATAGTTAACCAACTGACCCGATGCACGCTGATAAGCTTCCAAGAAAGTTTTAAAAGTCCGCAAATTTCCTGGGCCACCATTGAGAAAAATCAACAAATCATCTGCAAAACCCAAATGTGAGACTGTAGGCATCCGTCCACTACTGAATCCCTTGATCTCGCCCGTTTGCATGCGTGCCTTAAGACCTCGAGAAAACCCTTCGAATGCAAGAATGAATAATAGTGGCGACAACGGATCTCCTTGCTTTACCCCTCTGGATGGCCTAAAAGAGCCACTGGGCTTCCCATTGATCAATATCGAGCAGCGTGTGGAGGATAAATTATTCATAATAATACGCACAAACCGAGGCACAAAACCAAATTTCAAAAGCAACTTTTCTAAGGACTGCCAGGAAACCCGATCAAAAGCTTGGCCATGTCTAACTTAATCATCACCTGACCACCGCGACATCTGCGATCTAGTATATGAACCATCTCCTTTGCTAACAGAACTTGTTCCGAAATACCACGTCCCTGCAAAAAACCTGTCTGCTCAGGGAAGATTAGCCGAGGTATCAGGACATTTAGCAGAGTAGATATAATGCGTGTCATCACTTTAGACATGAAATTTGTTAGACAAATGGGGCGAAAATCTGCAAATGTTTGTGGATTGGGAATCTTAGGAAGCAAACAGATAAACAAATAGGCCATTTTAGTAGGCATAGGAAAACCCAAGAAGAACTCTTGGACAGCTAATAACACGTCATGTCCAATGTCATCCCAAAAATGACGATAAAAAGAACCTGGATAACCATCGGGTCCAGGAGCACTAGACAGGCTAAGCTGCCAGACCGCCTGACGCACCTCATCAATGTTAGGCAACGATAACAACTGATTGTTATCTTGTGTCGTTAAAATCATAGGTATGTGCTGCAATAATATATCATGGTTCACCGTGGGCTCTTCAGTAAACAATGCGTTATAGAAATGAACCGCCTCAGCGTGGATATCACTCGCAGATTCACAGATCGTACCATCTGGCCTATGGATAAGAGAAACATTCTGCCGCCGTCGCCGCATTTTAACAACACTATGGAAATATGATGTATTAGCATCACCCTCCTTTAACCATTTAACATTCCCTTTTTGCTTCAAAAAGAGACCGAACGAGATTGCTGCTACAGTAGCCGTGCTTTAGCGTGATGATACGACTGACGATTTTGGTCTGTTGGATCCGCATCATATAAAATTTCTGCATGGCTAGTTTCCTCTTCCGCCGCCATCAAACCCGTAAATATGTTTTCAAACACCGTGCTATTCCATCGCCTCAAGTCAACCGTTTGTCGATGTAGCTTATCATAGAGGCCATACATTCCTCCCATGGTGAGATAAGAACGCCAATGAGTACTAACAAAAGCATCAAAATCCACATGCGTAGTCCACGCCTCAAGATATTTAAAAGATTTCAATCCCGATGATGGTGCCATCTGACACAGTAATAGTAATGGAGAATGGTCAGATGTCACCCTATGTAAATGTTGCACCCTAAGGACATCAAATAATTCTGCGAAGCCTGCAGAACTTAAAAATCGATTCAACCGTCTCCAGACCTTACCCAATCCTCTACCATCAGACCAAGTAAATTTGGATCCCTGAAAAAAGCAAATCCATTAACTCACAGTGTTCTACCCACTGCTAAAAATCAGTGAGCGACATCAAATAATTCTGCGAAGCCTGCAGAACTTAAAAATCGATCCAACCGTCTCCAGACCTTACCTAATCCTCTACCATCAGACCAAGTAAATTTGGATCCCTGGAAAGGCAAATCCATTAACTCACAGTGTTCTACCCACTGCTTAAAATCAGTGAGCGTACGCAGAGATGGAGACGCAACTCCTTCATGTTCATCTAATGATGAGAAAGTATTGAAATCTCTGCCCATAATCCATGGATGGGCAACCGAAGAGTGTAACCACAACAAATTAGCCCACAGTGGCTTTCTGTCCGCCACTTTGTGTCTAGCATATACAGCCGTAAACCAAAAAGTTCTACCTACAGATAACCACCGGAAATTAATCGACATATTTTGCACTCCCATTCGCGTCTCTAGGGCCTCCAGAGGTGCTCGCCAAAAAAGCCAAATATTTGCGTCAATGGAATACGCAGCATTTGAAAAACCTAGATATAAACGAAAAAACTCTACACGATCAGATTGGAGCTTAGGCTCAATAACTACTAACAAATGAATATCATGTTGACGCGTAAGCGTAAGTAAACGTGTACTGGAGGTGTTAATACCTCTCACATTCCAAAGAAGGATCTTCATTGAGTTGAGTCGAGGGAAGTAGCGTCTGAACGGCGCATAGTGCCCCAAGTAACAATAGCAGACAGCGGTACCGATGGCATCTCTCCCTTCTTCTGTCTTCGCCGCCTTGTACGAACCTTCATTAATTGATCCACTGCAGTAGTTACGTCTGGGAGTGTCTGTCAGGTCCGCCATCTGCCAGCGGTGGTGTATCCAATAACACTCTTACCACCTCTAAAACCATTGTACGAAGCTCAGAGGCATCTACCACTGCATCATCATGTAACTCCGTGTCAGATGCATGCTGCATGATCGGAACGCTATCTTCTATAATTGTCAAATTAAGTGGTACAGAAGAGCAGTGTAGCCTTGTCAGATCCTTTTCATACGACACCTCAGGCCACTGCTCCTTCGAGGGCATATCATCAACACTAGCTACCCTAGGCGTAGGAGGATTCAGATCCTCATCTAATTCAATTTCCCCTTGTGTGGATACTTTTGGTTGTTCAACCGACGGCATGGTATTATAGGGTGCCTCTACCACCGTCTTTTTCGGAGTCCAATGTTGAGTCGGCTTTGAGACAGGCTTGGCCGGCATAGTTGGAGCGGGATTTTCTGCTGGCGCAAAATCCGGCCGTGTCCCTTTTTGCATGCAGACACGGCATGTCCCAGTTTACGACACCGAGAACAATATGTGAGCAAATTCTCAAATTCAATCTCTTGAAAAAAATGATAATATACGCTTTGAATATATAATCGTGGCGGCAATTTTTGTGAAACATCAATTTCTGTGCACACTCTAGCCACCGACGGTCATAGGAAATTGGTGGTAGCAGAATCCGCCTTCAATGGTGTTTCTATCATGCGTGCTATTTCAAAAAAGCCTCTTGTTTGTGAAGATAAAAAGGCAGCCCAGGCATTGAAATCCAAACTGGAACAATAGGCGTGTCAATCCTTGGATCAAAATCAAACGTCTATTTAGTCACTCGCATATGATATCCCAGCACCGTCCATGTACGGCGAGAAAAACATCGATATTAATCTATCCCTGTATCAAAATTCATCAAGATATACGTGGAATCAAGCAGCGTAATTTTGACGGCTGCCGAAAATCCAATGCGCTCAAAGCATTTGCGGATTGCATCTAATCTAGGACGCCCATACCAAAACGTGCCTACCAAACAATGTTTAAAGGAATTCGATAATGCAGTTACCTCCTCGCGTGAGAATTTGATAGCGGGAACCCCTTTATATATATATGTCTATATATATATATATATATATATATATATATATATATATATATATATGGAGGAAATTTAGTGATTTTGGATGAAACAAGTAGAAGAAAGTGATGGAGGAGATGACGGCTGCTCTCTGGCGATACTCTCAGTGAAAGTCGACGGTGGCACAATGACGCTATTTTCCAGCATATTAGCATCCTTTTCATTCCATAATTGCGATTCAATGTTGATGTCTTGCTGTTTTTGTTTTTCTTTTTTCGTCGCAGACGCAGGCGTCTGATCACAGCGCCGTTTTTGGTTTACCAGCGAATATCTTGCATTCTGTGATCCGTTTGATCAGAATTTATATGCGACTATTTCAATGGATCAGGACAGGAATCTGCATATCGCTGCAGACGCTCCTTCAGTTAAGCGATCTTTTGCATCGCTGTTTTCATCTTGTACCCCTCCATCAATCGCGGCAAAGCCAATTCAAAAGTATAAGGGCATTCCTATGATTGCCTTCACGGATGAAGAAGTCACTGCCTTGGCCGAGCCTTATCGTTTATCGCTAGTAGGTACATTTTGGTATGGTCGTCCACCACTGGCTACCATTCGTTCGACTATTGATCGTATCGGCTTCACAAGTGCGGTACGTACTGGCTTGTTGGATTGCAATCATGTTTTACTTAGTTTTACGAAAGAAAAAGATTATTTGCGTTGTTTTTCTGGACAAAGTTGGATTATATCAGGCAAATACATGAGAGTTACTAAGTGGACACCTGATTATGATCCTAAAGTGGATGTTCCAATAGTTCCTATTTGGGTTTCTTTACCGGGGCTACCTATTCATTTTCATCAGCGTGAAGCATTCCAAATTGTGAGAATGATAGGCACCCCGATGAAAGTTGATAGTGCAACGGCTGAAAATATTCGGCCATCAGTAGCTCGTGTTTGTATGGAAATTGATATTTCTCAGGAGCTTCCATCTCGTGTTTTTACTCAAGTTTCAAATCGCTGTATTTGGCAGTCGGTTGTTTATGAAGATTTGTCATTATATTGTGCTGCATGCTCCCGACTGGGGCATCATACAGATGCCTGTGGGAAGGATACTATTGATGATCCGCCTCATACCTCAGCTACAGTGACAAAATCCAAATCTCAAGCAAAGGAAAAAGTGCAACGCTGGATACCTAAAAAGCCAGATAATATTGTCAGGCAGGAGGTTGACGATGTGCAACTGCCTGCTCCTACTATGCTTCCTCGATCTACTTCCATGATCCCGTCCATGGTACATCTCTCTCCAGATATGACTAAGATTGATTTTGTCTCACATGCTCAAGATATTTCTCGCCTCCAAGGAATTGATGATACTATTTTCCCGGGTTTTCCTGATAATCCCAACTTTACATCGCACTCGGATGGTGAAGCAGGGGAGCAGTGAGAAGCTGCCAGAAATGATTCAAACGATGAACGTGCTTTTGTCTCCTTAGTTGATGCTCAGATCACGGAACTTATACTATATGGTGCGAATCAACATCCTTCTGATTCTACTTCAGACAATCTGAATACTCCTAAGGAACCCAATGGACCTTCCTATTTTCAACTGCCATCGAGGCTATTACGTCGTTCACATAGGTACATGACACGGCTTCTCCACCAGTTACAAGATCTCGTGCGGTTCTCTCAAACTCTTTTGATATATTATCATTGCAATGAAGATATTATTATGGAATGTTAGAGGAATTCGTACATCTGTAGATCGTTTACTGTCACTAACTCGAAGACATCATGTTCATCTCCTTGTTGTTATTGAGCCTAAGGTTAAAGTTTCTTCATTACTGTCATATCGTTTGAAGATGGGTTTTTCTAACGCTACTTCTGTTAATGATGATAAAATATGGATTTTCTGGCGCGACTCTTGTTTTCGAGTAGATGATGAACGTTGTGGTATCCGAAACCACTCCCTGCGGTTGTGTTGGATTCCTACAGGCAGCACATTTTGGTGCACGTTTGTATATGGATTTCATACACAGATACCACGACGTCTATTATGGACGGATCTCACAATTTCTCAGACGAATTTGGACATTCCTTGGCTTCTTGGTGGCGATTTCAATACTTTTTTAACTCTTGATGAACATATGGGAAGATCCTCTCCTTCACTCACTCTTTACAGGATTTTAATGATTTTGTGGTGGGCAATTCCCTTCAGACAATTAATTTTCAGGGCGCATTATATACTTGGTGTGACGGCAGAGGCTTAGGCCGGGTTTGCAGGAGGCTAGATAGATTCCTATGCTCATCGGATTTCTTTGATCTCTTTTCCACTGTGCAATATCAACATCTCAATCGTGCGACTTCAGAACATGCTCCGCTTTATCTAGAATGTTACTCCGATGTTGTTAATTCTATTGCATCTTTCAGATACCTAGATGGTTGGACTACACATGCATATTTTCATAGCTTTATTACTCATCAATGGCAATTATTTCCAACTGTGGGGAGCATGTGGGTTTCTATTCTAAGTTGTGGAGACTAAAACATCAGCTGCGGATATGGAATAAGGAGGTTTTCGGTAATATATTTGATACCCTTGCAGCCGCGGAGATGGAGGTGACTCGCTGTGAACGCGCCTATGATGCGACGCACACAGATGATTTGCGGCAGGAATATCATCGCAGTTTAGCGTTATTGCAGCTAGCACAATCGCGTGCTTTCTTAGTTTGGAAGCAGAAAGCAAATGTCAAGTGGGTTCGTGATGGAGATTCTAATACCAAATTCTTTCATCAGCTAGTTAAAGAACGACAATGGAAACAAGCTATTCATCGAATAGTTCGGGAGGATGGCGTCACTTGTGATAACCAAACTGAGATTGAGCAAGCTGCAATCAGATATCATGAAAATTGTTCAAGTTGGGTGATACTTCTAAATATGATTCTATATTGCAATATATTCCTTCTCTTGTTTCAGATGCAGATAACGAGTGACTAATGGCCATGCCCACTCTATCTGAAGTGAAGCAGGCGGTCTGGGATCTTAGCCCCACTAGTGCAGCAGGGCCAGATGGTTTTCCTGGATCATTTTATCGTCTATTTTGGACAGTCATTCATATGGATGTATACAAGGAAGTACAGGAATTTTTTCTTGGTATTTGACCCCCAAGCCAGCTAGCAGCAGCTCTTATTACACTCATCCCAAAAGTGGCTAATCCACAATCATTTTTTGAATTCCGTCCGATTTGCCTCACTAATTTTCTTGCAAAGGTGATCACGCGTTTGATTTCCACAAGGTTAGCTGATTTATTGTCTCAGCTAATTTCACAGGAGCAGGCGGGATTTATGAAGGGCGGAGATATTACCGAGCAGGTTTTGCTTGCACAGGAGATGGTACATGTACTAGACAGACCAGCTCAAGGTGGACATGTGATTATCAAACTAGATATGGCAAAAGCATTTGACAGAGTATGTTGGTCTTATCTTCGACAGCTTTTATAATGGGTTTTCATGTTAGATTGGTTCTTCTATTAATGAATAATTTATCTGCAACAAGATTCTCGGTATTAGTCAATAGGAAGCCGACAGGTTTTTTCTCAGTATCAAGAGGTGTAAAACAAGGTGATCCTTAATCACAACTTTTGTTTATACTGGCGTCTGAGAGATTCTCTCAAGGATCGAATGCTCTTGTGTAGATGGGCCACATAATTGGTTTTCAGGCATGGCGAGTTCCATATGTATCACATCTAGGTTTTGCAGACGACTTGGTTATTTTTCTTAATGGTTCTATGCGCAATCTTGGTAGGTTTTGGCATTTCTTGGACACATATCAGTGAGCCTCTGGTCAACTTGTTAATTTACGTAAGAGTCAAGTTGTTGTGGGGGATGGAATTCTCGATATGCGCGTGTCTCAGGTTTTAGGCATGCGACTAGCTGCCTTGCCAATCAAATATCTAGGCTCTTATCTATATAAGGGGATAAATCGAGCTGAATATTGCATCTCACTACTTGCCCACTTTGATGCTAGGTTAAATTCTTGGTCCTCGAAATTATTATCTATGGCGGGCCGTCTGACTCTGATTCGTCATGTTCTATGTACCATGCCTACTCATATCATCGCTAGTTCCAAGTTACCGCATAGAGTAATTGCTGCTATACATCGCAAGATGTCCCATTTCTTATGGAACGATCGACATCATTGGCACTCATGGGAGAATATTTGCCGGCCTATTCAATATGGAGGATTGGGCATTCGAAATTTATCTATGCTACAAAAATCTTGTGATTGTTTGCTTTGGTAAAAATTTCATCACTCCAACACATTATAGGCGACATGTAGCCGTAGTAAATATGGGCAGCGGACATTGATATATTCGCATATTTGTGATTCTCCTACATGGAAATGTATATGTCTTTGGATGCGGTCATTTCCATTGGCGAATAATTACAAGAATTGGCAGCTAATATTTCCAACACAATGTGTGTTTTGCAAACACATCTCGGATTTGCATGATAATATTTTTCTTGGTTGTCCATTGATACAGCCGCTGTGGCAGGAAATATCCATTATCTTCTCTGGCCCAATGCCTGGAGGCTCGACTATACAAGCCTATTTGTTGCGGTGGTGGCAAGCTTCATCTAAGAATCATATGATTGGACAATTAAGGGTGGTCGTTCCATCTTTGGTTACGTGGGTTATATGGAAGGAGTATGCAAGTGTCCGATTTGGGGATAATTGTTTCTCATACAGGAGGTTATTTGAGCGAGTGCGTGATCATATCTATACGTGGTGTGCGTCGATACAAGGGTTTAAATTTACACAAAATATACCACACTTGGTCGCAAGGAAATTTCACCGCCATTGCTTCAGCATCGTCATAGAATTGTTCGTTGGGTTTTGCCACTGACAGGTAATTTAAAGATTAACGTGGATGCATCCGTAGGCCGTAATGCGGCAGCTGCTGGAGCAGTGTTGCGAAATTCACAAGGGGAGTTGATCTTGGCTATTTGTTTTTCATTGCCATCATCCACACCTTTATGGGCCGAATTGAGAGCTGTGCAATATGCTCTCATTTATTACGCTTGCATGCATGATCAACTTCTTATTGAGACAGATTGTCGCCTATTTATATCCTATCTTTCAGCTCCGCAATGATATACAGGTTCATTGGCCACAAATTTACATCGTACGTTATAATTCTTGAGGCTCAATGGAGCGACTCTTTCTTGTTGTCTAAGGGAAGCCAACACTGCAGCTCATCGACTAACACGTCATGGATATAAAGCGGTTGGCTTTCAGCAGTATCGCACACTTCGCGACCTTCCCTGTGAGGTTCGTTGGCGCCATACTTATGGATCTACAGTTACCTGCATCGCGTTGATGACCATGTCTCACATTGTGTTGGCGATGTTTTCTTTATGTTGCCTGTGTTGTTTACTGACACAGGCAACACTGGTGCGTCTTCTTCACCATTGCTTTTCCATGTTTGACTCCCACTTATCCCATCTATGCTCACACACTACTGATTTCCTGGGTATTATAATAATTTCTTCAATTCTATGTCACTTCATGAGCATGCTTTGCTGGAATCGGAAGAGGTCCCAAACGAGACTAGCTTCGGATACTTAGAAGGATGTAGGCATCATGCAACATCTTATACAGTTGATGTCGTCTTGGTTTTCATTGAACCAAGGCGGCATGGGTACGTGCTTTCCCCGTTTATTATATTTGCTCCATATTCATAATTTACTGCTGATCTTATCGTCACTGTTTTGTCATGAGGTATCATGGATCGAGCCCTCTGCGCGTACACAGATCCTCTACTGGCGTCATGCGGATTATAATCGAAGCTATACGGCTATTGGACCACCATTGCAACACGATTTCCTGCATTTCTATGTAATTAGCCAACTTTCGCATTGTATAAATATGTATGCTTTTTCCTTCGCCAAGGTTGGTTTTACTTGGCAAGGTTTTAATGCTGCATATCATATACGATTGGAGGTTGGCAATCATTCGCTCATTGTTTCATTTATTCTCATACAATGACTTTTTTGTAATAAGGTTTCCCTCCACCACAAGTGAGGCTAGCTAATAAAACTCTCTTTTAATTAAAATATATATATATATATATATATATATATATATATATATATATATATATATATGCATATATATACACATATATATGTGTGTGTGTGTATATGTATATATGTGTGTGTGTATATATTATTGAGAAAAAGGGTTTGAGTGATTTATAAATGCATGATTTAAATGCTACGTGCTTACGAAATACATGAATATTTTTTTAGTGAAAAACGGATGGTCCCGTCTGGCGTTTTATTCATAATCTGCCTCACTTGTGGCGGAGGAATACCGTGGTTACATGGGTTGTAGGAGACTCTCCTACATACTAGTAAATGAAATGCAAAGTGTGTACAATAGCACCTGCTTAAAATAATTGACAGAAATTACAGAATGTAAACTGACAAATGTTCTATTAACATGTGAAGCAACACAAAGCAAAAAAATACACGAAGGAAAATGATATGGGCGATGCAGCTCTCGGACAGGTAACTCTTCCAAGCAGTTGAGATGTAGCTGGCGGACGGTAAGATACGCAAATGCGGGCAACCAGCACTCCATAATGTGATTTTCCTCAAAATAGAAAAGATCAGATAAAAGAATGTTGTGAAGATGAAGGATAAAGTACCATAATTTGAAGACGTACCCATGTTGCCTGCATTCATCAGGAATACAGGAAACTCCAAAAAAAAGTCCGTTGTGTGGTAGTGATGTAGTGGGCCCATTCAGAAGGTAACATCCTCGCATGATCATAAAAAATAGCTTTATCTGTAGTATTGGAATAAGAATAATCGAAAGGCAAAACAAAAAGTGAAAACGTACTAACGTTGCCTATATCAATTAATGATATAGGCAACAATAGCGCAATAAAGCCAACCCAATGGGAGAGAAGAGTCAAAGGCGCAAATGCGGAACCGTAGGATCCAATAATATAGCTCTCCAAACCTCGCATGGCAAGCTTTTGAATGAAGAAAATATAACTGCTCCTGATGCATGCAGCCCATGACGAGCAAGAGAATGCGCTGCTGCATTTACTTCACGTGGACAATGTTGCAGTGTGGAAGCACTTATACAAAGAAAATTACTAGCTCGACGCAGATCCCCCAAGCAACTACCAGAATAACGATCTGGGCGTGACAATAAGGATAACAGCATACGACAGTCAGTCTCCACAATTAGCCTATCATATTCTCTCGAGTAATATAAGAGGCAATAAGTCAATGCCATAAGCTCGGCACACAGCGGCGTGACAGACGGGAGAGAAAAAGCAACTCTCAAAATAAACTCCCCCAAGTCATTACAAAGTATGGCTCCCGCTCCTGCGCCTAACCTTCCCACCGGTGCATCAACGTTAAGTTTAAACCTACCTGAGGGGGGTAACTCCCAGCGAACTAGACGATGCCTTCTGTGAAGCATCGACGGTGAAAATTTCCTATCCACCAGATGAGACAGCAACATGGAAAACTTATGCCCTTTAGTTGACGCACACCAAACATATATTTGTTCATGAATTCGCTCAAATAAATGTCCATACGAAAAAGAACTATCTCCAAATCGTATAGATGTATACTCCTTCCAAATCACCCATATAGCGAGAGATAGAACCGTGGCTCGTAATTGGCCGATCATAGTAGTGGCTGATGATGTGCGCCATCAACGAATTAGATAGCCTTGAATTGTAGACCGCTGAAGAAAGGGCCCAGTAAACAAAATTGACATTTCATGCCAGAGAGGTAGAATAACCAGACAATGTAGGAAAATGTGATCTTGCTTGTCCGAATGGGTCTTGCAAAAGACACATTGCGATGGGAAGATCACCTGCCATGCGTATAAATTATCAACTAATGGCAATGCATGCATCCAAAGCTTCCACAGAAAAAGTTTTGCCCCAGAAGGTAACGTCGGCCACCAAACAAACTTGGAACAATCAAAAGGGGTCATATGAGCGCATAATTGGCTATAAGCCGATCGCAGTGAAAACTGCCCCGTCGATTCTGCAGTCCAGAAAACTCCATCAGGTGTATTAGCAACATGCTGTTCCATGTATGGATGAACTCTACAAATGCGCTTCCAAGTGGGAGAATCATACAAATTAGCCCCCGTCGCACATACCGTGCTCGACTAAATGTGGCCCAAAGGTTGTTTGAAGTGTGATAGCGCCACCATAGAAGACTGTCATGAGCATGTTGTAACAAGTCCAAGTTACGAACTCCCAAGCCCCCAAATTCCGTTGGGTAGCAAATTTTGTCCCAAGCGCGCCAATGATATCGATCTTGCCAAAGAAAATGAGACATGCGCTTGTGAATTTCTTGCACTACACTTTTCGGAAGCTTTGAACGCGCCATAATATGCAATG
This sequence comes from Eustoma russellianum, assembly GCA_036186865.1. NCBI lineage: Eukaryota > Viridiplantae > Streptophyta > Magnoliopsida > Gentianales > Gentianaceae > Eustoma > Eustoma russellianum. The sequence continues at coordinate 15,444,799 of AP025064.1, read as the reverse complement.
GCATAGATTCTAGAACATGACGAATCAAGACCAATCTACCCGCAAAGGATAAGAGCTTTGCAGCCCATGAATTCAATTTTGCATCTACATGAGCTAACAAGGATGTGCAATAAGCTGCATGATTAATACCTTTGTATAAATATGACCCCAAGTATTTCATTGGCAACTGTGTCAACCGCATGCCTAACGTATGCGAAGCTTGAGTTCCTGAGATGCTTGCACTTACGACCACCTGACTTTTATGAAAATTGACTAACTGTCCCGAAGCTTGCTGATAATCATCTAAATAGGACCCGAAGCGTTGCAAGTTTGCAACTGCACCCTTAAGAAATATCACCAGGTCATCAGCAAACCCCAAATGCGATATTTGGGGTACACGACCCGCATTAAAACCAATAATGGTTCCGTCCTGCATCAATGACTTAAGCCCACGAGAAAATCTCTCTGCTGCTAGAATAAATAATAACGAAGATAATGGATCTCCCTACTTAACCCCCCTCGAGACTGGAAAGAACCCTGCTGGCTTTCCATTAATAAGAACTGAACACTTCGTAGCAGATAAATTATTCAAAATGATACGAACAAATCGCTCATGAAAACCCATTGTCAATAATACCTGACGAAGATAGGACCAGTTTACTCTGTCAAAGGCTTTAGCCATATCAAGCTTAACAAGAACATGACCACCACGTACGGGCCGGTCCAATACATGCATCATTTCTTGCGCTAATAATACTTGCTCAGTTATATCCCGACCCTTCAAAAAGCCCACCTGTTCTGGAGAGATTAGTCGATGTAAATGATTTGCCAAACGAGTAGCAGTTAAGCGAGTGATTACCTTGGCCAAGGAGTTTGTCAAACAAATGGGATGATAGTCAGAGAAGGTTTGAGGATTCAGAACTTTTGGTATTAAGGTAATAAGCGAAGCAGCAACCTGTCGAGGGGGGAATGCCTAAGAAAAATTCCTGCACTACCTTATGTACAGCCGTTTGTATAACTGGCCAAAAACAGCGATAAAAGGAGCCTGGGAATCCATCTGGACCAGCTGCGCTTATGGGACTAAGATCCCAAACTGCAGTTTTCACCTCTCGCATTTCAGGTATAGCCATCAACATATTATTCTCTTCCTCAGAGAGCAATGTTGGGATGTAACTCAAAATAGAATGACCTGGTGTGGTGCCTTCCTCCATGAACAACGTCTGAAAGAAGCGAACTGCCTCTGCTTCTATGTCCGTCGCAGTTATACACTCTCCTCCATCCGGTTTCAATATACGTCGAATCAACTGCCTACGGCGCCTTTCTTTCACCGTTTGATGAAAAAACTTAGTGTTTGCATCACCTTCACGTAGCCATTTGACATTTGCTTTTTGCTTCCAATATAATAGCACCCTAGACTGAGCTAAATGAAGATTGGCCATACTCGATGATATGCAGCCCTTGTGACCTCCGAAGGAGATGAATCATACGCTGATTCGCAGCGCAACGTGGCTGCCTCAGCCTCAGCCACCGCATCAAAAACATTCCCAAAAACCTCCTTATTCCATCTACGTAAATGCTTCTTAAGCTGATTTAGCTTGAAATAAAAACCTCTCATGCCGCCGACTGTAGGGAAGGATTTCCAATGATGATTGACAAAACTGTCAAAGTCGGAGTGTGTAGCCCAGACATCCAGATATCGAAAAGAAGCCGTCGTTGAATTAGAATAAACCTCACATTCGAGAAGTAAAAGAGCATGATCAGAAGTAGTCCTATTGAGATGTTGATAAGACACCGAATAGAAAAGATCAAAGAAGTCTGCTGAACATAGAAAACGATCCAAACGACGCCACACTCTGCCCAAACCACAACCATCACTCCAGGTAAAAGTTGAGCCTTGAAAGTTGATATGCTGAAGGGAGCATACATCTACACAGTCTTTAAAATCGTCAAGAGAATGTAGAAATGGTGAGCACCATATGTTCATCCAATAATAAAAAAAGTGTTGAAGTCTCCTCCAATCAACCATGGGATGTCAAGAGTGCTATGCATGTCAACTAGATTAGACCACAGTGGCCTCCGCGCTGTCAATGTATGCATGCCATAAACAAAATTTGTCCAAAAAGAGCCTCCCGACGCCAACCATTTAAAACGCATAGAATGATTTTGTACCCCATAGCGTTCACCTTCTAATTGAAGAACTGCACTTTGCCACATAATCCAGATATGATCATCGCAAGCCGATACAGCATGTGAGAAGCCAAATTTCAGTCGATATGTTGTAAGCGTTGAGATTCTTGACTTGGGTTCAATAATAACTAAAACATGTAAATGATAACGACGTAACAATGACAGTACCTTATCGACAGAAGTACGAAGCCCTCTAACATTCCATAGCAATATCTTCATTGATCTGATAATACCTGAAATAAGTTTGAGAGGGCAGCCCTAGAACGAGTAAGTGGAGGAGATAAAGGAGTTACCAAACGATTTTGACGTCTTAAAAGGCGGGGTGGCACCTGAAAATCCACTGCCTCACCAGATGGAGGAGGCGTTAAAAGAAGACGTTCCTGTGACGTAAAATCAATAATAATAGACTGAACCAAATTTTCAATGTGTTCCATGATAATGTCATCTGTAGGCGTGTCAACTAACTCCTGTTATATCCCATCAATCTCAACTTCACTATCCGAAATAGTATAGAGAGCAGAATTATCAGGCAAATCCGCTAACAAACAGTCATCTATACCTCTTAAACGCGATACATTCTGCAAGAAAGAGACGGCGGCAAGAGGGTATAAATCTGTCAATCGTAATGATAGTGGCGCCGGCTGCTCCTCAGCGGGAACGTGATCTGGCTCCTGCACAGCATGCTGCTTTTTACGAGTCCAGCGCTGTGAAATAGTTTCTTTGGATTTTGGAGGCTTCACCATTGTTGTTGGGGGTTGTTCAACTGGAGTTGTGACATCCTGTTTTCCGCATGTTGTCATCTTATGCCCCAGCCGATGACGGGATGTGCAATATGAATGCAAATCTTCATATACAACTGATTGCATGATCTTACGAGACGAAACCTGAATATGTACTCGTGTAGGAAGTTCTTGAGCAATATCAATTTCTACGCATATACGTGCTGTTGATGGACGCAAAACTGAAGCTGTGGCTGCGTCTAATTTCATTGGAGTGCCCAGCATGCGCCCTATTTGAAAAAGAGCGTCCTTTTGATGAAAATGCACAGGTAACCCTGGCAGTGATACCCAAATAGGAACGATTGACACGTTAACCTTCAGATCAAAATCCGGTGTCTATTTCGTCACTCGCATATAATTCTCTGCAATGGTCCAGCTTTGGCAAGCAAAACACCGTAGATAGTCCGCTTCCTGATCAAAGTGAATCAATATATGCATGGAGTCAAGGAGACCAATCTTGATGTTACCTGTAAATCCAATACAATCCATACTTGAGCGAATGGTGGCTAATGTAGGTCTTCCATAACAAAAAGAACCGACCAAAGTATGGCGATAGGGCGCCGCCAATGCGGCCACTTCATCATCGGAGAACTGTATCATTGGAGCGCCCTTGCATCGTTGGATGGATTCGTCAGCGATCGGCACGGCAGAAGATGAAAATAATGAGGCATAAGATTTTTTATCGATCGCTGTCAGAATGGCTGAGATCGGATCAGTAGAAGGATTGTCCATCGGCTGCGGCTGGCTGATGGTAGAAGAAGAAGGGGTGGAAGAAGTCAGCGGCGGCTAGTGGCCGCCGATCGCAGAGGCTGCAAGGTGCGAAGCCGTCGTATTGCAGAATCTCCAGTCGCTAGAGCTGTTGTTCGCGGGTATATGATGGAATAAAGACTTTTTTATAAACCTTACATGAATAAATTATTACTTGACACGTTTATGTAATAAACATGCTTTATATGCTTATATATATTGTTGCCGTACTAACAAGCCATGAAGCGTTAAATCTTACATCATATGGCAAACATTTGTTGTATTTGTACTATTTTCAGGTGCCAGAGTTGATGAACTAAACTAGTTCATTAAGTAGAATCCTTAAGTTAATGAACTAACTAGTTCATTAAATGAAGACATATTTGGAGAAAGCTACATGGCAACAAATTTGAAAATGGAAAGTCCTCTCCTCATTCCATCTCACATGACTTATATACATATAATACATATATTCATACTTTTCTTAAAAAGGCACTATACACAGATATTCCAACGTACCACCGACACGTCACATATATTATAAACGTATGTCGACGTCACACTACTATATACACCTCATATTTATGAGTATATTCAGGTCTTATATCATATGATATAAGTCATGCTGACGTCAAAATTATAACGACATGTTACAAGGTCATAAACAGAAAATTGTCGTATCGGGTGACTACCAAACTTCATCGACATGTCACGTACTTGCCATATAAAGATGGCCCAACCATATACGTCAAAAATGCTCAAAATTCATGGATCACATGTTAAAATCATCCACTAAATCATACCATGTTGGCACACACAAATCACCCACAATTTAGGCTAAATTTGTGGAGAATTCAAATAATAATTGCTTTGGGCACATGGGCCTTTTTACATCAGCCACATGAGCTGAATATACACTTTATTTTATGTATATTATGTGTGACATAATATATATTACATGTGCAAGAAGTTTGAAATTAATCGGAGAAAAATTGCGCAATCGACGAAAGTCGAAAATTCGGTTTTCTACGAACATACACACATGGTCCGTTTTTGAGCCATAGATGTAACATGTATCTATACACATTCTACACATTCAAGACATGTTAAAGTGTTATAGAAAATTCAAAATAGGGCTGATTATTATTTACCATATATATGTAAATATTATGCATTATTTGACAAAGCTTGCCAAAATAAAATTTTAGCACATGTGCAGCTCTCTTACACGCCTTTTGCAGCCATTTTGGAGCCAAGGTGGAGCTTATTTGGCACTACAATTGGTGGAGGATATGCCACATAAGATTGATGACATTGAAGAAGGCACCACACAAAGAAAGAATTCATTAGAGACACATGCTGAAAATTTCAGCACATGTCTACCATATGTGGCCGATTTTCTCCCCTTAATGCCCTTCAATTGTCTTCCAAAATTGAAGGGGGATTAATGTGTGATTTTATGGTAATGTTTTGAATTGGTTTTAAGCAAATGTGTTCAGATGTTTTCAGAATTTACAGCTCATTACACAGGTGCCAAGGTGGACAAATCAACAAGTCACAACTAAGCAATGTCAAGTCATCCTTCCAATCATATTGCAGCAAATAAGCAAGATTGTGTCATCTTCTACATAAGTAAATCTTCCAAGGACATGAAAGACAATTCTCAAGGTGGGAAGAAAGCCCTAGGGGGCGGCCAAAGGTGGATAAAAGGGAGAATAAATGCAAGACAAGGCCAAGGCAAAAATTCATATTCTCTCAAGTGCAAAAAGCTAGGCTACACTCTTCTTCTTCCTTTCTTTCTTCTTCTTCTTAGTCTCAAGCTTATTGTTCATATATTCTAAATATTGCATAGGCTTTGAATATACCACCCATACACGTTCATTATTTGTAAAAGTTTGATCAAGGTGTGATCAAACCTTCATTCGATCGGTGATGGTGTTCGTGATCAGTTTGTTCGATTGTTTTGATTGTAAAAGGGTGGAGTTAGTGTTTAACTCCAGTCACCCTTGTGGTAAGGTGTTTGTTGTGTTTAGTGATAACCGAAGAAGGTGTCCTCGAAGACTGGAGTAGGTTGTTTTAACCGAACCAGTATAAAATTCTTGGTGTTCTTACTTTCAGCACTTTACTTTCAGTTTTTAGTTTTCTGTATTGCTTTTGTTGTAGCGGTAAAAATAGAAAAAAAATTCAAAAATCATAAAAGTTTTCAGAAACATAGACACACATTGTAGTTTTCATTTGGCGCAAGTTTCACCTCATTTGGATAAGTATAAGTCAATCAAACGTGAATAGTTCTGAGACTAGTGCAATCTGATTTTCAGATTTGCGAAGGTTGAGAACATCAATGTGGTTGACATACTTCCCAAAAAAACTTTCAAAAACTGTTTCAACCCATTAAAATGTATATCTTGAGTGGCTTTTCATAAAAGTTTCAGACCATTTAGAGTTATCAATTAATAGGAATAAATTTTTCAATTCGGAGTACAGTTTCTGGTAGATTTGCGCAATCGAACCAAAAACATATTTTTAGGGGGTTAGACTTGAAGTTTTAATTTGAAATTTTTGTGAGTCATTCATAACATCTGAGAGTCCAACTTCACCAAATTTCATAATTTTTGGAGGTCTAAAACTAGGTCATTTAAATAATTCAAATCAGGATCTGAAAACATAAACTGATTTCAGAAGTGAATAATTTGGGCCAAAAGTTTTTAAAAAACTGAATTTTCCACACTCACTATTCAACCACTCCCCCTTCTATTGGTGATATATAGGTCCTACAAGTGGTATTAGAGAGCATGCACACTCACTACAAGGAGATCCAATGATCTTTGTGACTAGTCACAAGACCGAACAAGAACGTATGTCGAGTCAAAGACCTTCTCTTTTTGACGATGAGTCCTTCATACAATGGGAACTTAAAATGAAACTTTTTCTTATGGCCATTGATATAGACTTGTGGTCCATTATAGAAGATGGTCCTTTTGTTCCCTCTAAGTTATCCATGGTTGATGGTGTCACACTAGAAGTCGTACAACCAAAACAAGAATATACTAGTGATGGCAAAAAGAAATTAAGTATGAATGGTAGAGCCATGCAACTTCTTTTAAATGGTTTGAGTAAAAGTGAATCTAGTTATTCGTCCATTGCTCTAGTGCCCAAGAGACGTGGAGAATTCTTGAAATAAAACATGAAGAGACAAGTCAAGTTAAAGAGTCTAAAATAAACATGCTTATGTCTACTCTTGAGTCTTTCAAGTTATTACCAAACGAATCTATTGTTGATATGCACTTACGATTGACTGACATTTATAACTCTCTTGAGTCTCTTGGAAAAGCTTTTTCTACACAGGAAAAGGTTCAAAAGGTGCTAAGAAGTCTCCCATCCGAATGGGACCCCAAAGTCACAGCAATTGAGGAAAGTAAAGAAACGAGATCAATAAAAATGGAGGAATTAATCGGATCCTTAAAGGTATACGAAAACAAGCGTACAATAAGGAAATCGAAATCAACGTCAAAACAAGGTAAGACTATTGATTTTAAATCAAATGAATACGTCTCTACCTCTTCCGATCACGTAGATGATAGTGATACTGAATCAAACAACGAAGATCTAATATTATTGGCTAAAGGTTTGAGAAAATTTATGAGAAGGTCATTAAAGTATAAACCTAAGGCTGTTCCAACTAAGAGAAATAAAAATAAAAATAACGATAAAGGCATAAAGTGATGTGAATGTGGAAAACTTAGACATTTATCATATGACAGTCCAAACAATGACAAACAAACAAACAAGAACCGTGACAAAGATTTGAACAAAAATAGACCCAACTCAGAACCTAAATAAAGGAATACAAGAAGAGCTCTCAAGGCCTCCACTTGGAGTGACTCATCTGACTCTGACATTGATGAAACCGAATAGGAGACATCACAAGTATGTTTTGCATCCAAAGCATCAAATGAGGTATCTTCTGACTCTGATTCTGATTCTGAACCTTCTTATGATGATTTGTTTATTCAATATCTTGAACTGCATAAATTCACAAAAACTCTTGCGAAAGAAAAGAAATGGTTAATTGAAGACAAGAAGTTGTTAGAATTATCTAACACGAACCTTGTATCTCAATTAAACGATTCAAAAGAAGAGTCGTCTTGCATAATTAATGCATTGAAATCATAGGTCACATCATTAACGTCAGAAAATAATGAAATGAAATCCGAGATTTCGAATTTGAAATCAAGAAATGTTGATTTTAGAAAGAATGGTAAAACAGTTTGATACGGGTACAAACATGCTAGTTCGCCTCATTTCCTTGCAAAAGCATGAAAGCAACAAAACCGGATTAGGATACATTGAGAAAAATGGAATACAAAATAAGTCAACCAAATTCATTTTATCCTCATCCAAAAAACAGCATGCATTCAAGACAAGTATGCAGCCTAAAGGGACGCCTAGACCACCGCTCATTTCATCTCATCGTGCTTCTTCATTTTCATCTCATAGGAAATATAATTATGTGCCATATAAATATGAAAGGAAACCATTGATGCATACACGACATTCATACAACATAAATGCATCTAGATCACGCACCATGCACGCCGACACAAAGGTATATCAAAAACAAAAATCATACCGTAAGCATGATGGCATTCTCGGACATAGGCCAAACAGATTTGCATCTAACATCTATTATATTGCTTCTTCATCTCTATTCTCACCATTTGTAAGACCTAGGAAGGTCACCCAAATTTGGATACCAAAAGGTACTCTTACAAAGGGGTGAAGAACTAACTCTTAAGGACCCAAAATAAAATGGTACCTAAATTGTTGTTACGCATTGCAGAGAACACATACGTCTAAGGATACATCAATCAAGTGGTGCCTTGACAGTGGTTGCTCGAGGCACATGACGGGTGACCCGAGCTTGTTTCAAAATTGAAGAAGGTTACAAAAGGTGGAACAGTGACCTTTGGAGACAACAACGAAGGAAGAATCATTGGAAAAGGTACAATTGGAAACCCAAGCACTCTTCAAATCTCCAACATCTTGTTGGTAAGTAATCTATCCCACAATTTGCTCAGCATCTCATAGTTTCTTAACAATGGTTTTGATGTGTGTTTCACTCACCCATATTGCAATGTAGTAAATAAAAATAGAGAAACGGTATTAAAAGGAAAAAGTGAAATAAACTTTTTTACGCTTTCTATACATGATATGTTAGGCGCTAAAGTAAAATATTCTATGCAAATGAACCTAACGTGAATTTGTGGCATAGGCGGTTAGGACATATTGGCATCTCAACTTTTGAGAAACTTCAACAAAAGAATCTAGTACGAGGATTGTCTAAACTTGATTTAGACAAATTTAAGTTGTGTGAATCTTGTATTAAAGGCAAAAAAACACGCGAGTCACTTAAATCTAAAAATGAAATTAGCACGTCTAGAGTCTTAGAATTATTACACATTGACTTGTTTGGTCCTAGTCGTACTAGAAGTCTTGGTGGGCGACATTATGCATGTGTCATCGTTGACGATTTTTCTCGCTATACATGGGCTTTATTTCTTGCAAATAAAGATGATAGTGCCGTTGAGATTGTTAAATTAATAAAACAACTTTAAAATGAGTATGGTTTGAGTGTGGAAAAGATTAGGAGCGATAGAGCGGTGAATTTAAAAATAAGGACATGATTGCATTTTGCGAAGAAAAAGGTATTAAACACGAGTTTTCACCACCTAGAACACCACAATTAAACAGAGTAATAGAAAGAAAGAATAGGACATTACAAGAAATTGTTAGAACCATGCTATGTGAAAATAAGTTTCCTAGATTTTTGTGGACAGAAGTTGTAAATTGTGCATGCGGTATAGTTAATCGCTCATCCATTAGAAAGAAAATAAACAAAACTCCTTATGAAATTTTGTATGATCGCATGCCTAAAATTGATTAGTTTCGTGTGTTTGGTTGTAAATGATTTTTTTTAAATAAAAAAGATAATCTAGATAAATTTGAGTCTAAATCCATTGAATGCATTTTTGTTGGATATTCTGTGAATTCTAAGGCATATAGATATTATGATCCTATCACTAGACAAATTTTAGAATCTATTCATGTGAAATTTAATGAATTTGATGAATATGAAATAAGTAAAGAATATGACAATGATTTTGAACTAAAGCCCGTGTTAGATTATATAGAAAAAATATCAAACATGATGAACACGACACACTAGAAATGCATGATCACTTAAAAATGCATGAAAACTTAGAAAATAATCAATCAAGATGGCATAGGGATCACCTACACGACCTTATCATAGGCGACATAACACAAGGTGTACGACCACGTAGAAGAATAAATCAGGATGAAATAAATCAATTCCATGCTATGATATCTGAAATTGAACCCAATGATGTACTTGATGCTTTGAATGATTCTTCCTGGATTGACGCTATACATGATGAATTAAATCAATTCACAAGAAATGACGTATGGGATTTAGTGCCACGACCACAAGATAAAATGATTATAGGCACAAATGGGTCTTTAAAAACAAAATGAATGAAGAGGGTAAAGTCGTTAGAAACAAAGCAAGGCTTGTAGCACAAGGCTATAATCAAGAAGAGGGAATAGACTACGAAGAAACATTTGCACTCGTAGCACGCTTAGAATCCATACGATTATTACCTACTATTACTTGCATGAAGGATTTTAAACTTTATCAAATGGACGTAAAAAGTGCATTTTTAAACGGTTTCATACAATAAGAAGTATATGTAAAACAACCACTCGGTTTTGAGGATTTAAAATATTCTAACCATGTGTATAAATTAAAGAAGGCACTATATGATTTAAAACAAGCACCTAGGGCTTGGTATGGAGGATGTAAAATAGACAGAAAAAGTATAAGTGGTACATGTCAATTTATTGGAAATTCCTTAATATCTTGGTTTTCGAAAAAGCAAGCAAGTGTAGCATTATCTACCACTGAAGCGGAATACATGACACTTAGTCTTTGTTGCACACAATGTTTATGGCTACAACAACAACTATCTGATTTTTGAATAACTTTAAATCGCATCCCTATATATTGTGATAGTATGAGTGCTATCAATTTGTCTAAGAATCCCGTATTACACTCTAAGACAAAGCACATAGAGGTACGATATCACTTTCTCTGTGATCATGTAAACAATGGTGATATCGTTATGAACATGTTCGTATTGAAGGACAAGTAGTTGAGATATTCACCAAAGCACTTAATCAAGCCACATATAAAAATTACGCTCAAAATTAGGCATGATTTCGGTTCATTTGCTATAAATTGCTATTTCTTTCCTTTCTTACATGCACTTTTGATGCCATTTATAAAATAAATGGGGAGAGGCATGATTTAAGGGGGAGCACACGACGATATGAAATTCAAAAATTCAAATTTGTGCATAATTGGAGGGGGAGCGATCACATTTAAATCATGAACTAATGTTATTTTGTAAATCATCAAAAGGGAGAGATTTTTGAGAAAAAAGGTTTGAGTAATTTACAAATGCATGATTTAAACGCTACATGCTTACGAAATACATGAATAAATTATTACTTGACACGTTTATGTAATCAACATGCTTTATGTGCTTATATATATTGTTGTCGTACTAACAAGCCATGAAGCGTTAAAGCTTACATCATATGGCAAACATTTGTTGTATTTGTACTATTTTCAGGTACCACAATTAATGAACTAAGCTAGTTCATTAAGTGGGGTACTTAAGTTAATGAACTAACTAGTTCATTAAATGAAGACATATTTGGAGAAAGCTATATGACAACAAATTTGAAAAGGAAAAGTCCTCTCCTCATTCCATCTCACACGCCTAATATACATATAATATATATTCATATTTTTCTTAAAAAGGCACTATACACATATACTCCGACGTACCACCGACACGTCACATATGCTATAAACGTACATCGACGTTACGCCACTATATACAACTTATATGTATGAGTATAATCAGGTCTTATATCATATGATATTAGTCATGATGACATCAAAATTATAACGACATGCTACAAGGTCATAAATCGAAAATTATCGTATCGGGTGACTACCGAAACTTCACCGACATATCACGTACTTGCCATACAAAGATGTCCAGTCCATATACATCAAAAATGATCAAAATTTTCTTGTCTCACATGTTTAAATCAGCCACTAAATCATACCATGTTGCACACACAAATCACCCACAATTTAGGTTAAATTTGTGGAGAATTCAAATTGTAATTTATTTTGGGCACATGGGCGTTTTTACATCAGCCACATGAGCTGAATATACACTTTATTTTATGTATATTATGTGTGATAGAATATATATAACATGTGCAAGAAGTTTGAAATTAATCGGAGAAAAATCTCGTAATTGACGAAAGTCGAAAATTCTGTTTTCTACGAACATACACACATAGTACGTTTTTGAAGCATAGATGTAACATGTATCTAAACATATTTCACACATTAAAGACATGTTAAAGTGTTCTAGGAAATTCAAAATAGGGCTGATTATTATTTACCATATATATGTAAATATTGTGCATTATTTGACAAAGCTTGCCAAAATAAAATTTCAGCACATGTGCAGCTCTCTTACACGCCTATTGCAGCCATGTTGGAGCCAAGGTGGACTTATTTGGCACTTCAATTGGTAAAGAATATGCCACATAAGATTGATGAAATTGAAGAAGGCACCACACAAGGAAAGAATTCAAAAGCGACACATGCTGAAAATTTCAGCACATGTCTGCCATATGTGGCCGATTTTCGCCCCTTAATGCACTTCAATTGTCTTCCAAAATTGAAGGGGAATTAATGTGTGATTGTATGGTAATATTTTGAATTGGTTTTAACCACATGTGGTCAGATTTTTTTAGAATTTACAGCTCATTACAAAGGTGCAAAGGTGGACAAATCAACAAGTGACAACTAAGCAAGGTCAAGTCATCCTTCCAATCATATTGCACCAAGTAACCAAGATTGTGTCATCTTATATACAAGGCAATCTTTCAAGGATATTAAAGACAATTCTCAAGGTTGGAAGAAAACCTTAGGGGATGGCCAAAGGTGGATAAAAGGGAGAAGAAATACAAAACAAGGCCAATGCAAAAATTCATATTCTCTCAAGTGCAAAATGCTAGACTACACTCTTCTTCTTCCTTTCTTTCTTCTTCTTCTTAGTCTCAACCCTATTGTTCATATATTCTACATATTTTATAGTCTTTGAATATACCAACCATACATGTTCATTGTTTGTAAAAGGTTGATCAAGGTGTGATCAAACCTTCATTCGACCGGTGGTGGTGTTCGTGATCGATTTGTTCGATTGTTTTGATTGTAAAAGGGTGGACTTAGTGTTTCAATCCAGTCACCCTTGTGGTAAGGTGTTTGTTGTGTTTAGGGATAACCGAGGAAGGTGTCCTCGTAGACTGGAGTAGGTTGTTTTAACCGAACCAGTATAAAATTCTTGGTGTTCTTACTTTCAGCACTTTACTTCAGTTTCCAGTTTTCTGTATTGATTTTATTGCAACGGAAAAAATAGTAAACGATTTTCAAAAATCATAAAATTTTTCAAAAACATAGCCACACGTCCTAGTTTTCATTTGGCGCAAGTTTCACCTCATTTGGATAAGTATAAGTCAATCAAACGTGAAAAGTTCTGAGACTAGTGCAATGTGATTTTTAGATTTGCAAAGGTTGAGAACATCAACGTGGTTTACATACTTCCCAAAGGAATTTTAAAAAACTGTTTCAACCCATTAAAATACATATCTTGAGGGTCTTTTCATAAAAGCTTCAGACCATTTAGAGATACCAATTAATAGGAATAAAATTTTCAATTCGGAGTATAGTTTCTGGCAGATTTGTGCAATCTGACCAAAAAGATATTTTCAGGGGGTTATACTTGGAGTTTTAATTTGACATTTACATGAATCATTCATAACATCCGAGAGTCATATTTCATCAAATTTCATAATTTTTGGAGGTCTACAACTAGGTCATTTAAATAATTCAAATCAGGATCTGAAAACAGAATTTGTTTTCAGAAGTGAGTAATTTGGGCCAAAAGTTTTAAAAAACCGAATTTGCAGCACTCACTATTCACCCCCTCCCCCCTCTAGTGGTGCTATACAGGTCTTACATATGTGTGTGTGTGTGTATTCCAAAGTCATTACCCGCTTGATGGCCACTAGACTGGGTAAATTGTTGCCTCGATTAATCTCACCAGAGCAAGCTGGCTTTATGAAGGGACAAGGAATTACGGAGCAAATCCTTCTAGCGCAGGAGATGGTGCATTTATTGGATAAGCGCACCAGAGGAGGCCATGTGATGGTCAAGCTGGATATAGCCAAAGCCTTCGATATAGTTAATTGGAGGTATCTTGAGCTACTCTTACAGCATTTTGGATTTGATGTGGGACTGGTTCGAATTATGCTAAACAATCTGCGGGCTACTCGATGCTCAATCCTACTCAATGGTAAGCACATGGATACCTTTTTAGTAGGTCGCGGTGTGAAACAAGGTGATCCATTGTCGCCATTGCTGTTCATTTTATCCTCTGAAGGATTCTCGCGTGGAATGAAGGCGTTGTCACAATCAGGAGCTCTAAAATGCTTTGCAGCAGGGCGCGTTCCTTGTATTTCGCATTTGGCCTTCGCGGATGACTTATTAATATTTGTAAATGGTCAATCAACCAACTTGTTAAAATTTTGCAAGTTCTTAACGGAATATCAACAAGCTTCGGGTCAGCTTGTCAATTATCATAAGAGCCAAGTGGTAGTCGGCCAAGGGGTACGTAGTGGTGCGGCTTCGATATTGAGTATGCGATCATCTTCTCTATCCATTAAATATCTCGGATCCTTCCTTTATAAAGGTATAAATCGTTCTAGGTATTGCACATCTCGTATTTCACATTTTGAGGCTAAGCTACCGTTATGGTCAAATAAATTACTGCCAATGGCAGGAAGGCTGGTATTGTTAAAACACGTGTTGAGTTCCATGCCTATACATATCATTGCAAGTTCATGATTGCCAAAAAGCGTCATAGATGTTCTTCATAAAAAATGATGCATAAAAAATGGCATCATTTATTTTGAAAGGGCAGCATCATTGGCGATCGTGGCCATCCTTGTGCCTACCCATTGAAGCTGGAGGTTTAGGTATTCATAGCATGATACATGTTCAGAAAGTATATGATTGCCAACTTTGGTGGAAATACTTTCACTCTACTACTCTATGGGCAGTTTATTGTCGTCATAAATATGGTAATCGGCCATCCATTTATTCACATATCTATGACTCGCCGTGGTGGAAGCGTGTATGTAACATACATAATTATATGGAGTCGAAGGTAGAGCATGTGTTGGATGACATATATTGGCTCCCAGATGCTAATGGCCAATTCACACTAAAGTTGGCTTACACTGTTATCTCTGCAACGGACGGATACTTTCCGGAATATCGCTACATTTGGTGGCCGACTTCTCAACCAGCGATATGTGTGTTTATATGGAGACTCTAGAGGAATTCTCTCCCATTAGTAGATAATATACAAAGTTGGCAAACGATATTTCCCTCGCAGTGCGCATTTTGTCGACAAAGTTTGGATACACAGGATCATCTTTTCCTTCACTATCCCTATATTAAACCATTATGGACAGAATTCTCTATCCTCTTTTTAGGTCCTCTGCCTGCTAACTGCCCTATCAAAAGCTATTTATCCAGGTGGTGGTGTCAGTCGAATGCAACAACAATGACTGGCCAATTGAAAGTTGTTCCATCTATTGTGGCATGGACAATTTGGAAAGAATACACATTCATACGCTTCGGAGAAGAATCATTTAGCAGCTCCAGAGTGTTGGCTAACATTCAAAAATCAGTATACACATGGTGTCTAGCGATGAATGGTAAGAAATTTGCAACAACCGTCCCACACTTGGTTCATTTGGCTTACTCCCCTCCCCTGCGAACAAAGCGGTTGCGGGTAGTTCGATGGGAATTTCCACCATCGAGAAGGATGAAACTAAATGTTGATGCGGCAGTGGGTCAATTCCAAGTTGCAGGAGGCGCCATATTGCGGAATGATCAGGGACATTTTGTTTCCGCAATTTGCTTTGTGTTACCATCAGTCAGTCCATTACGAGCAAAACTACTTACCATGACCTTTGCATTGATGCATTATGCGCAGAATCATGACAGTATCATTGTTGAAACAGACTGTAGATCACTTGTTACTAATCTAACTGAAATACATACTGGGGTCTTGGCGGCAGAATTTGCTAGGCGATTGAATTTCTTTCTATAAATCAATCAACTATTCAGCATTGTCCAAGGGAAGCGAACACATCAGCACATACACTTTCAAGACATGGATATCGGGCAGCAGGTCTTCAATAATTTCAAGCGCTACAAAGCCTTCCTTGTGAGGTGAGGGGTGCAATTATCATGGATGTACAACTGCCTGCATTCCGACATTGAGTCTCACTATGTGTTGGCCAGACAGACAAAAATTTGCCTGTGTTTTCATACAACACAGGCAACATTGGTGCGCTTTCCTCCTTCCTAAGCTTGTCTTCGTTATTTTTCTTGTGCTAATATGTGATAGCTTAAACATTGCTTTCTTCTCCAATCTTTTGTTAAATGTGGCTGCCATGACATTACTGCGTTATATTCTTCACACGGAGCAGAGGCCAAAGCTCGCAGGACATAGACATCCTCATCACGGAGAAATGCAAAATATAGATGGAACGCCTTGGTTCACCCAGAATCAAGGCGATATGGGTATGTGCTATCTCCTACGACATATGGTTATTTTTTTTAACAACAGCTTACAGATGCTTATTCTTTATTACCTTGTCTGCGAGGATCATTTGATTTATCAATGCAAATTGATGCTGGCATTGTTCTTTGGACGCACGGCTACAACGAGTTCCTACAGGAGGATTCTTTTCACAACATCATCTCGACATCAGCGTTTTATTATTCCTTTTTGTAATATTGGCTAAACATTCTGGACGCATAAATATGTATGCTTTTCCCTTCGCTAAGGTTTCATCCACAAGGGTGGTTTTACTTGGCAAGGTTTTAATGCGGCATATCATATGCGAATGGAAATTAGCCCTCATTAGTTACTTGCATTATCTCTTTTCGTATGATGACTCATTGTAATATGGTGTTCCTCCGCCATAAGCGAGGCACTTTAATAAGGTTCAAATTTCGCAATATATAAATATATATATATATATATATATATATATATATATATATATATATATATAATTTTGGCATATATATACATTGGATGGAAAATGAAGACTAAAATATAGAGTAAGAAAGTGTGTTGTCAAAAAGAAAAATAGTAAAGTATGTATGTATATATGTATATACGGCCATATGGCCATTCTTGTGTGTGTGTGTGTCTATATATATATATTTGGCCAAAGCACACATTGGGTGGGAAATAAATAGTTTGAATATGTTTGCAGATATAAACATGTATAAAATAAGTATGATAGAATATTTGATGAATGATATATATTTGATAAAAGGATATATAGCTCTCTGCCGCTCCGGCCGCCCGGACCTTCGCTTCAATCCTCACCGGTGGTCTACCATCGTCTCCCTCGCTCTCCACAAACCCACTCAGCGGTATAAAGGATGCCCCTCGATAATGGTTGATGCTGTTGAAGTCTCCACAATGTTGGCTCCATTCAAATTCACCTTGGTTGGATCCTTTTGGAGTGGAAGACCATCAATGGTTGCGCTTCAAAAAGCACTGGATCGCATCGCATTCACTGGGCTGTGCATGCCGATTTACTGGATAAAGCCCATGTCTTGTTGCGGTTTGAAAAGGAGGAAGATTGCAATCATTGTTTTTGTCGTCGATCATGGAATATATTGGGATTTCATACGCGGATTACCAAATGCACCCCTGATTTTGACCCTAGATATGATGCTCCAATTGTACCCGTTTGGATCGCGCTGCCGAGACCACCGTTTTTTCTCCACAATCAGTCCGTGCTTTTTGCTATCGCATCAATGGTAGATTCACCCATTCGTATGGATGCAGCCATACGTAAGATGCTTTGGCCATCGGTTGCTAGAGTATGTGTGGAGGTTGATGTTTCGAAGGAATTACCATCCAAGGTTCATATTCATAGCATCGATCACCATCATTTTCTGTCTGTAATTTATGAGGATGTTCCAGATTTCTGTGATAAATGTTGTATTCTTAGACATAAGTGCAACCAATGTGGTAAATCCTCCCTGGTTGACTCCGATCCAGTACCTGTGGTTCCAATATGGCGTCCGAAAATGGAGGATTCTGCTCCAATTGCATTACCCGATCAGCCCCCACACGCTGACACTCCTGCGCCCATCTCTCCATTGCCCATGAAAGAGTCAGGTCAACAGGAAGAGGTAATTGAAGTTCTGCCCTCTGATGCTCAAAATGTGTCTGTGTTAGGACAGTGATCGGATGATTCTATAACTGAGCCACAGACACATGTGTTAGACACCACAATGGTACATACGGTTTTGGATTCAGAACTAACTGCAATGCCTGCTAAATCTACAGATAATCTTACACTAACAGACATACATCAGCATGAATATCAACAGCTATCGAAATCATTGCCACGCCACATTATCCCTATCAAGGACGGAACTTCTGATGCAGAATTATTGCAGCTTATTGCTCATCCACCTGTGGATGCTGATGACGTCGTGTTCGTCCCATGCATTCGAAAACGTAGAAGAAGGCTTCACTGTCAGATTCCACGTCCGCCCCGTCATGTTGTTACCCATAGTGTTACTCGCTCCTCTAGTTCTATCATACATCTTTCTCAATGAATACGCTCACTTGAAATTTAAGAGGTTTGCACACCTCGTTCTCACGGTTGCGCATGTTGATTAATACTTACTCTGTCCAGTTTTTATTTGTTATTGAGCCACAATAACCGGGGTTGCGTCTTCAATGGGCAAAAGTTCAGCTTGGTTTTACTTCGTCGTAGTGTGTGTGTGAGGGTAGAGCTTGGTGTTTTTGGTAGTCATCTATTATGGAATTGTTGGATGTCCGTCTATCTGATCAGGTAGCACACTTTCGCTTTCACATGACTACTATTCATCATATTTTTTGGATTTCCTGCGTTTATGGTCACCACATAGTGACCGATTGACATGCACTTTGGCAATCCCTTCGACAACATGTGGATGCACATTCGGAGCCGTGGTTTATATCGGGAGACTTTAATACCTTTTTGTCTCTTTCTGATTATAAAGGAGCATCTCGCCCTTCTTTATCATCTTTGACAGATTTTGCAGATATGGTTCACTATGGTGCTTGGCATACTGTGCCTCATGTTGGAACGCGATATACTTGGCAGGGGGCCCGGGGGTTAGAACGCGTCTGGCGTCGTCTTGACTGGATGTTCTGTAACGATGGATTCTACGATTTATTTCCTGAGTCCGCTTGACACATCTCAGCCAGGCTAAATCAGACCACTGTCCTTTGTTGATTCAATGTGGCCAAAATCCATTTAATGGTCCTAAACAATTTCGCTTTATCACAGCTTGGACCACACACTCCGATTTCCATAATTTGATGCGATCCACATGGGCCTCATATCCTACGGTAGGGTGCATGCGGGGCTTATATGCAAAATTGTGATGCTTTAAAAAGGATGTATCTCGGTGGAACAAAGAGGTTTTGGCAATATTTTTCATCTTTTAGAGTATACGGAGCAGCAAGCTCGAACAATGGAGATCACGTATGATCTTAATCCCACCGATGAGAATCGCGCTGCCTACTTTGAGTCACAAGCCGAGTTGCAGCAAGTGTCAATTCGAGAGATGGAGTATTGGAAGCAGAAGGCCCATGTGAAATGGCTCCGGGAGGGTGAATGTAATTCTAGGTTTTATCATTCTATTGTTAAAGATAAACACCGGCGTCAGCGGCTACATCACATACATAAGGAAATAGGAATATTATGTGACACCCCAGAAAGTGTGGGAGCAACAGTCGTTGATCATTTTACTCGCATGTTCACAGCACAGCTCATAGAGGATTCTAATGAAGTTTTGGATACTATTCCACAACTTATATCAGATGAGGACAATTCTATGTTAACGCACATGCCAACAATTGAAGAAGTCAAGCAAACGGTATAGGGTTTAGATCCACACAACAGACCCTGATGGGTATAATGGCTGGTTCTTTCGGAGTTGCTGGGATGTTATTTCTTTGGATGTATATAAAGCGGTGCAAGAATTCTTCCTTGGATTTCCGATCCCACGTGCAATGGCGCATTCGATGCTTATTTTACTGCCAAAAGGCGCAGCTCAACACAGCTTCAGCGATTTTTGCCCGATCGCTTTATCCACTTTTATGAGTAAGATTCAAACGCGTATTCTTGCGAGTCATCTGAATACTATTCTCCCCAAGATCATATCTCCGGAACAAGCAGGCTTTTAAAAGGGTGGAGGTATCTCTGAGCAGGTTTTGCTGGCTAATGAATTGATACACTGGTTTGACAAAGGCACATGGCCAAATAATGCAATTATCAAGATGGATATGGCGAAAGCGTTTGATCACGTTAGTTGGTAGTTCCTTAAGGCCATTCTGCATAGATTTGGCTTCTCTGCCTTTTTCATCACCCTCGTGCTCAATCACTTTGAAGGTAAGCATATATCTATTTTGATTAATGGAGTTCCTCATGGTTTCTTTCGTCCCACCCATGGGGTTAAGCAGGGAGATCCATTATCACCTCTTCTCTTTATCTTGGCTGTTGAGGGCTTTAGGAGGGGCCTAAAAAGGTTAGTGGAACAGTCTCATTATAGAAACTTATCACGATTTAAGCAGTTTCTTTCCTTATATGAACGTGTTTCGGGTCAGACAGTCAATTGGCATAAAAGTACAGTGGTCTTTTCTGATCGGGTGACTGGTCCAAACCGATGTTCCTTTACGTATTTGCTTGGGATGCGGCAGTTGACGCTACCAATGAAATATCTGGGCTCTTTTTTGCATAAAGGCATTACGCGTGTTTGTCACTGTTAGGATTTATTACAGCACGTAGACACCCGTTTGGGAGGATGGAAGTATAAACTCTTCGGCGATGCTGGCAGGATAGTGCTCATTCGATCGGTATTATCCTCTATTCCGAATCATGTTGTGGCTACTACAAAGTTACCACGCAGTATCATTAGGGCACTCAAGCAACGCTTTGCACAATTTTTATGGGGGCAGAAAGACAACATTGGCTCTTGTTGGGCCGTATATGCTATCCATAGTCTGAGGGAGGATTGGCGATTTTCTGGCTAAGTGCGGTCCAAGATGCATATTCTTGCAAATTGTGGTGGTTATATCATACAAGCAACACTTTATGGGATCATTATATGCGACTTCTCTATGGGCTGCATGCAGATTTTACACATCGTTTATATGATTCTCCCAACTCGCATCGCATATGTTCGATTAATTCAGTTTGTTCTTCATTGGTTCAATGGGTTGATGGTTCACCTATCTGGTTATCTCCTACTGGACAGTTTACACTTCGGAATGCATATGTTTGTGTTCGTCCATTCGCTCCCACACTTCTGTCTTACTCAAACATTTGGATGAAGTTATTGCAGCCGGCTATCCATGTTTTTCTTTGGAAACTTTTTCATGGCTCACTACTTTTGCCAGATTTTGTTGTACGTTTCATACAGATTATGCCTACCATATGTCCATTCTGCAGAATGGCGTCAGCTTCAACCAGCCACTTATTTTTTCATTGTTCGGAGATTTGGGTGGTTAGGACATATTTTGATGTTCTATTGGAGATAGATACTGCACATGCAGGAAGCTGGTGGTCTTATTTATTAGCCGTTTGGATTGGGGCTCCACCGAATTTCTTAGGCAAAATGCAACGGATTTATCTTGGCATCTTGTTCTGGAACATTTGGAAATTGTACATATCTATAGTATTTGATGAGGCATCATGGTGTCAACAAACATTAATTCGTGTTGTTCAACGTGATATGTTTCTTTGGGCAAAATCCAGGAGCGGGTCAAAGCTTGCGGCATCTATCCCCAGAATTATTCAGCTAGGCCTCTCTCCAACACTATGTTCTCATCGGCTTCGGATTATACGCTGGGATCCACCACCATTAGGCCTCTTGAAACTTAATACGGATGCTGCGGTTGGCCGATCTCCAGCAGGCGGCGGAGCTATTGTCCGCAATCCTAAAGGTGAATTAGTACATGCATTTGCATTTCCCCTATGGCATGACTATCCTCTACGGGTGAAGGCTCAAGCTGTGCTAATTGCTCTTCTTTATTATATGCCAAAATTGGGGCACTTAGTTGTTGAAACTGATTGCCAGGAGTTGGTTTCAACAATCGACTTTATTGCTGCACCTCTAGCACTCGACTTGCATCGTCTTCGGGCCCTTCTCCAAGCTTTCTCCATTCAGGTACACTATGCTCCTCGAGAGATTAATCAAGCTGCACACTATCTGGCTCAGGAGGCTATGGGACTTCTACGTTTACGTACTATCCCACGCTATCATCCATACCCTTGCATATTTGTGGCATTGTTGTGACAGACTCGACCCTCCCATCGTTTTGGCCTGCTTCAGATACAACCTTACATGGCGTTTCACAAAGCTAGCTTCTTTCCTCATACTTGTCGCTCGGTTTCAGAGGCCAGTCTTTGTTGGCCAATCTATTATACTACTGCTAGTTTTCACCATTATTTCGAATTGCATTGTATGTCATCCTTGGTCCAATCACATAAATATGTACACTTTTTCCTTCGCCAAAGTTTTATCCACAAGGGTGGTTTTACTTGGCAAGGTTTTAGCGCGGCATATCATATGTCATTGGCCAATGACATCCATTATGTACCTTTACTATCTTTATTCATATGATGATATACGTTGAATCATGTAATATGGTATTCCTCCGCCAAAAGTGAGGCCCAATAATATATACGATCTTTGCACCAAAAAAAATAAGTATGATAGAATATCATCATCATCATCATCATCATCATCATCATCCGAACCCAGTATATCCCAACGACAGCAAAAACTATCATTAGGTTCTGGGGAGGGTAAGTGGTAGGCAGACAATACCTCTATCCCAAGGGATAGAGAGTCTGCTTCCAGTGAGACCCCCGGCTCTACCTGCATAAATGACATGAAAATAGAGATATGTTGTGCTAGTGTGTTAGTGAGTAGATTCAAGAAATACAAAGAAAGGTCTTTCGATATTAAAATACACAACACTTATATATATACATGTAATGTAAAACAACGGTATAACATACGCAACCAAGTGGAAATTTAATCTAAAGCGTAGATAGTGTCTACGCCTATCTATGTCCCTAAATATACTCTAAAGTGTCCCTATATATGACCTATACCTCATTAACCTTAATCTTATGTCTCCATGAACTCCTATCCTGGACCATGTCCTCAGAGATGTGCAAATCTAGTAAGTCGTGCCTTATCTGCTCATCCCAAGTCAGTTTGGGTCTGCCTTTACTCCTGTTTCCCTCTACAATTAGGCTTTCAATTGCTCTGACCGACGCCGTTGTCTGTCTCCGCTTGACATGCCCAAACCGTCTCAATCTTCCCTCCCTTATCTTATCTGCTATACTAGCCACGCCTAACCTTTCTCGAAACACCTCGTTTCTGATCCGGTCTAGCCTTGTATGTCCACACACCCATCTTAACATTTTCATCTCTGCCACTTCCATCTTCTGTAATTGTGACCTCTTGATGGTCCAACAGTCTGTCCCATATAGCATTGCCGGTCGCACTGCCACCCTATGAAATTTACCCTTTAATTTAGTTGGAAAATTTTTGTCACACAGCACCCCTGAGGCTGCCCTCCATCTACACCAGCCTGCTTGAACTCGATGTGCTACATCATTATCTATGTCACCATTCTGCTGCACAAATGATCCTAGGTACTTAAACTTACTTACCTGTGGTACCACTTGACCATCGACGGTGAGCTGACTATCCTCACTGTCTGCTACACCGCTGAAGTCGCAGTGCAGATACTCGGTCTTAGAACGGCTAATCTTTAAGCCTTTTCTCTCTAAAACACCTCTCCACTGCTCTACTCTCATACTCAGGGTATGTCTACTTTCTGCGACTAATACAATATCGCCAGCAAAAAGCATACACCACGGTACTGCCTCCTGTATCGGCTTTGACAACTCGTCAAGGACAACTGCAAAAAAGAATGGGCTCAATGCAGACCCTAGATGGAGACCGACCTCCACTGGAAAGAAGTCTGTATTCCCCACAGCCGTACGAACGGTTGTTTTTGTCCTAGCATACATATCTCTAATTATGTCTATATACTTCATAGGGATCCCTCTTGCCTCCAGACTATCCCATATCAGACTACGCGGCACACTATCATATGCTTTTTCAAGATCGATGAAAACCATATGTAAATCCCGCTTCTTCTCCCTATACTTCTCCATTAATCTCCTGAGAATGTGTATTGCTTCCGTAGTTGACCTTCCTGGCATAAAACCAAATTGGTTCACCGTAACCTGAGTTTCTCTCCTAATTTGAGTGTCAATTATTCTCTCTCATAACTTCATGGTATGGCTTAACAACTTAATCCCTCTATAGTTCCCACAACACCGTGCGTCTCCTTTGCTCTTATATAGGGGGACCACAACACTCTTTCTCCACTCATCTGGCATCTTCCCTGTTTTGTAAATACGGTTGAACAGAGTAGTCAGCCATTGGACCCCTTCCTCTCCTAAATACTTCCACGCCTCAATGGGTATGTTATCTAGGCCGACCGCTTTAGCTCTTCCCATCTTCGTCAGTGCTCTCATCACCTCTCCTTGTGTGATGTTCTGACAGTCGGAGTTATTATGTTGTCGTTCTTGGTCAGTGGTGCTTTCTCGTTCTTCGTAGTCGGCACTACTGCTGTTGAAAAGATTGTGAAAGTATGTTTGCCATTTCAACTTGATGTCTTGTGCTTTGACTAACACATATCCATCTTCTCCTTTTATGAACTTCCCGCCTCCTAGGTCCTGCCTCTTTCGATCCCTAGCTTTGGCAATCTTGAACATATCATGTTCTCCTTCTTTTGTTTCTAGTCTCTCATACATCCTTTTATAAGCTGCAGATTTTGCTTCTGTTACTGCCTTCTTCGCCTCCTTCCTGGCGATTTTGTAATTATCCTTCAATCGCACTTTTTCTTCCCCATTGGTGCATCTTAACAGCTCTCTAAAAATCTTTTGTTTGTCCTTTATTTTTTGTTGCACATCCTCGTTCCACCACCACGTCTCTTTATGTACGGACTTCTTTCCTGTTGTTACCCCGAGCGTTTCTCTCGCGGTTTGAGTAATAGTAGTCAATATAGCTTTCCACATCTGATTTGTGTCATCACCTAGACGATCTAGTTTCGCAGAGATGACCTTGTCTCTGAATATATTAATTTTTTCGTCTTTCAAACTTCCCCATCGAATACTGGGTGGGAATTTTCCAACCCACTTACTCAGCTTTTGGCTCAATGTTATAACTATCACTAATAAACGGTGTTGCATCGCCGCTGTCTCTCCTGGTATAACCTTGCAGTCCCTCCACAACCGTCGGTCTTCACGCCTCATCAGAAAATAGTCGATCTGCGTGTGACGTCCTCCGCTGTTAAACGTGATCAAATGTGATTCTTTTTTCTTAAAAAACGAGTTTATAATGCCTAGGTCATGGGCTACTACTAGGTCTAGCAGATCTCTACCCTGTTCGTTTCTATCTCCATAACCAAACCCGCCATGTACCGCTTGAAAACCATCACTATTCTTTCCAATATGTCCATTAAAAATCACCCCCGATACAAATTCATTCCTCCCTAGGTATTGCCTTTAACACTACATCTAGGCAATCCCAAAACCTTTTCTTCTCCTGTTCTCCTAGTCCCACTTAGGTGCATAGGCGCAAATCACTGCTACTACCTCCTTATTTACTACTAACTTCAACATCATAATTCTATCATTATATCTGATCACATCAATCACGTTCGTGTGTAATTATATCTTTACTAGGAATCCTACCCTATTCTTGGTCCCATCTGATCCTGAATACAACAACTTATACCCATTACACTCTTTACCTTTATTCCCTTTCCACCTAGTTTCTTGGAGGCATGCTATATCTATCTTACGTCTCTTAAGTGTATCTATAACCTCAAACAATTTACCACTTAATGTTCCTACATTCCAAGAGGCTACCCTTACTTCATTTTTCTTCCCCTTACATACACCCCTCTCCCTTAGACATGGTCTCATAAAAAAATCATGACGTATCCTATCAATTATTGCAACTAAAACTACAGATCCAAGGTATGCTACAGATGTAGAAAGTTTGAAACTAAATGTAAACAATCAAAAGTATTTCAATGATAATAAGACAAAAATGAAATTATATCACCTGATTGGACTGTTGTGGCAACAGAGTACCTTCACTGCCAGAGTACCTCCGTAGATGTGAGCTTCGGTGTTGTTGAACTCAGATGGAGGGTGTTCCCACGGATACAAGGAAATTAACAGGGAAAAGAAACGGAAGATGAAAAAGAGGAAAATGATGAAAAGGAAGATCTTATGAGAATAGGAAATTAGATTTTTGGCCCTTTTCCTTAAGCTTAATATGTATATTTTAAGGAAATATGGATGGATAAAGTAAAGGAAAAAGTGGGCTATTTAGGGGTGAGTTGGCCGAACTCCATAAATGGAGGAAAAAGATGTATTTTTATGGTTTAAAGCATAGATTATGTGTAGGAGTGTTAGGTTATAAGAGTTGAAGAAATGAGAAAGTGTTAGAGTATAAATATTTTAGAAATCAAGTAGTCAATTGTATCCATGTTCATATCATGAAATGTTTTTTTTAAAGTTCACCCTTGCGCTTTGTCTTTTTCACCACTGGGAGCATGATCTAATCTTTCTCCCATCAAAACTTTTTCAGAACAAAGCAGGAGCGATGATTTGGAATCTCTTGGATATGTCCTTTTGTATTTTCTAAGGGGAAGGTGAAAATGGTTTGATTATTTAATCCTTGTGATATCTTATAAGCTTTGTTGGACCTTTGCTGATGTTTACTGTTTGTTTAGCCTTCCATGCAGGGACTAAAAGCAGGAACCAACAACAACAACATTACTTTATGGCAGGGTATGGGGGGTCGGATGTACGTAACCATATTCATGTGTTAGAAACACAACCATATCCTATAGTCGGATATCTTATGACATTTTATCATATGGATTTGTTTATTTGGGGGCTGCATATTATCATGTCCGATATGGTTGGTATTATGGGCATATCGCATCGTTATCGATGATTGCAAGCTATCATGATATTGGAACCCAAGAGGGTTGATATCGTGGACATATCATATCGTTCTTTATCGGCTAAGTATATTTCTGACATATCGAGTCACCGTCAGTTTATGTACATTATGATGTAACACCATGGTGATTCATTGGGATTCATGTTTTGTACATGTGACTATATGGGGGATACTTTGTTACTATGACGATATCATTCACATGCAAGGAAAAAGTGATATAGCCATCATATGAAAATAATATGTTTTGAACAGGTTCATGGAAAAATCAATATGTATATCGTGATTTATTGTTCATCGTTATGGAATTTTCATGGCATCCTTTTATGAAATTACATCGTAAGAATATCGCATTTACATAATACGCATAAGGACTTGATGTATTTAGATGATGAAATTAATTATGATAACTATCTTGGACTTTGATTGAGACTTTAAGTATGGACACGTATACGAATGGCATTTTCTAGAGACTTACAACATAGAAGGTTTACATTGATGATAATATATGCGTTACATGTAATTATTTACGTTTATGTTATGCATTTACTTATTGAAATTGGAGACGTGAAACGTTATGTTCTTTATTTACGTATCGTTACTTTATTACCCTGTCTCTCATGCATAATCCACATGACATATCTAGATGGATTACTTGCTAGGCGATTAATGTTATCGCTCATTACTTGCTTTATCACATTGCAGAGGACAGGGACCTTGATGCCTTGTTCATTGAGGAGGAACCCATACTAGAGTACCCGTGAGCTGAGATGTAGGCCGGAGTTACTTATTAGTCATGTTGGGACATTTTGATTATGATGTACTTAGTTTATTTTGAGACATTGTACTTTTATGATTTGTACGCACTTATGACGATTTTTATCGATATGCATGTCGTATTTTATCTTTATGTTGCTTCCGCTTATCGATTTATTATTCATGTTGACATGCATATGTATAGTTTCGATGCCTTGTACTTCTCGTAATAGAGTACGGTGGGTGCACCAGGCTGAAACCCCAGTTTCGGCGGGCTCTATATACACACACGCACACACGCACATATATATACACACACACACACACTATATATATATATATATATATATATATATATATATATATATATATAAAGAATAATTCTCCGACGCCCACCCTAGCGTGTTCTCTCCAATGGCGTCCGGCGTAGCCGCCGCCGCCACCCCTTACAATCTCCGTCAGACTTGCCAGCCTTCCACACCATGGCATCTTCGTCAGCAATCCCCCCGGTCACTTCCCCAGCCACAACTTCTTCACCAAAATGCTCCTTTGCCTCACTGTTCCAAACTACAGCACCAATCAGAACGAAAGAAATCCAAAAATACAAGGGAAGTCCCATGATCTCCTTCTCTGATGATGAAATCCAGTCGCTAGCAGCCCCATATCGATTTACCCTAGTGGGCACTTTTTGGTATGGCCGTCCACCCTTAGCCACAATACGTTCCACCATTGAAAGAATCGGCTTTGTCGGATCAGTAAAGGTGGGACTTTTAGATTCAACACACATTGTTCTTCACTTTGATCAAGAGCAAGATTACATCCGCTGTTTTGCTCGTAGAGGATGGATTTTCTCTGGAAAGCAAATGCGAATAACGAAATGGACCCCGGATTATGACCCAACGATTGAAGTGCCAATTGTTCCCATATGGGTCTCCTTCCCCGGCCTTCCACTGCACATGCATCGTAAAGATGCTCTCTTTCAAGTAGCAGCCATGTTGGGAGAACCACTAAAGCTCGATACTGCCACTGCCACAATGAATCGCCCATCAGTTGCCCGAGTATGCATTGAATTGGACGTCTCCAAAGAACTCCCTCGTCGAGTGTTTATTCAAACCTCATCACGTATTATCATGCAAAATGTGGAATATGAAGATTTGCCAAAATATTGTGAAAAGTGTTTCCGTTTGGGACATACATCGGCGGATTGTGACAGAAACTCCACCCAGAACACCACTGCAACCAAGTCCCATGAACCCACAAAGCCACCTCTCGCAGAAAAACCTACAAAACAACGTTGGACGCCGAAAAAGCAGGCCCCTTTTGTTGCGCCGCCGCAACATGATAACCCTAATCAGCATGAAGATGTTGAACTCCTACAAACTCAGATCTTGGGAGCTATGCATGATATCCCACAATCTCCAGACATGGCTGCCATACAGCTTCCAGATTCACAGGACGTCTCCACGTTGAGAGGAATGGATGATTGTATGTTGGGTGATATCCCGGAAAAAATACCTCCAGCCTCCCACTCAGACAATGAAATAGAGCCTCTACAACAAGGGGCTATAATTGATGATTCGGATCACAATTGTGCTGCAAACATAGACAATATGTTGGAGGTCGCACAAGCTGACGTTCACTCGGTGCCACATGAACAGATCATTCCACCAGACCCACCCTCGCATGGGCCCCGAATACTTCGTCGAAAGGCAGATAAACCATCGTCCCCAAGTGTCACAAGGTTACGTGCTGCACACCTCTCTAACTTTTCTGATGATATTTCGTAATGAAGATACCATTATGGAATGTTCGTGGTATTCGTACATCATTCAGTCGTTTGTTCTCAATATCACGCAAGAATAATGTGCATGCTTTATTAATTATCGAACCAAAACTACGACCCTCGTCATTATTGTCTTTTCAATTACAACTGGGTTTCTCAAAATCTAAGTCAGTCTGTAATGATCAAATGTGGCTTTTTTGGAAGGAATCTGTCCTAAGGCATGAAGCAGATCAGATTGGCCAACAACACCATTCAGTCAATTTTCGGTGGCTAGCATCAGGAGAAAACTTTTGGCTGACGGCTGTGTATGGCCGCCACTCAATATTGGAGCGCAAAATACTATGGGCGGAACTAGAACATTTTCATGCACAAAACACTCTTCCATGGTTAATTGGTGGAGATTTCAATACATTTAGAACATTAGATGAACATCGAGGAAGATCACAACCCTCTTTGCGTTCTCTTCAAGATTTCAATGACTTTGTCCTACACTGCCATCTACAGGAAGTTCCTTATCAAGGTTCTAGCTTCACATGGTCAGATGGTAGAGGTCTAGGTCGAGTCTGGCGACGATTAGATCGTTTTCTGGTTTCAACGTCATACTTGGACTTATTTCCAGTCACAGCTGTCCAACATTTATCGCGAGCAACTTCGGATCACGCGCCGCTTCTTTTGTCCAGTGCTATTGAGAGTGTCCGAGGTCCAGCAGTCTTCCGCTATCTTGATGCTTGGGAAACTCACTCTGATTTTGTTGATTATGTGTCGCATAGGTGGCAATCATATCCGACAGTTGGGGGATGTGGGGGCTACATCAAAAATTGACCCTACTGAAGCGTGATTTAAAACAATGGAATAAGGATACATTTGGCAACATCTTTGACACAGTTACTCATGTTGAAACATTGGTAAAATCTGCAGAACTTTAGTATGATTCAAGGCCTACAGACACTAATCGGACCATTTATAATCAACGCACAGCAGAACTTAAACTAGCACAAAACCGAGCTTGTCTCTTTTGGAAACAGAAGGCAAATATCAAGTGGTGGAAAGAAGGTGACGCCAACACTTCCTTTTTTCATCAGACAGTTAAAGACAAACGAATGAGGCAGCACATCCGACGTATTCTGACATTGGATGGAGTGGAATGCGCAGAACCACAAACAATAGCAGTGGAGGCAATTCGATATTTTTCCACATTATTTGCAGAAGAGCCCATCACAGACTGTGATGCCATCTTAAAATATGTACCTACACTGCTTGATTCAGAAGATAATAACATGCTAGCGGCCATTCCATCATTAGCAGAGGTTGAAGCGGCGGTTTGGGATCTTAGTCCCACAAGTGCGGCAGGGCCAGATGGATACTCAGGCTCGTTTTACAGAAAATTTTGGACTATCATACAACATGATGTCCACAAGGCTGTCCAAGAATTTTATATTGGCATTCGAATGCCAAAGCCTATTGCAGCGGCTACACTTATTGTCATCCCAAAAGTGGCCAATCCGCAGACTTTTACAGATTATAGGCCTATAAGCCTTACAAATTTCATCTCCAAAGTCATCACCAGGCTGTTTGCGTCAAGACTTGCTATTCTCCTTCCGAAACTGATCTCTCTGGAGCAAGCAGGGTTCATGAAGGGACGTGGGATCACAGAACAAGTGCTACTTGCCCAAGAAATGATTCATGTTATGGACAAACATACAAGAGGAGGTCAAGTAGTCGTTAAGCTTGACATGGCTAAAGCTTTTGATCGTGTAAGCTGGCAATATCTGCAGCAATTATTAAGAAAGATGGGCATGGCAGATCGTTTGGTCCGAATCATCATAAACAACTTGAGTGCCACAAACTGCTCAATTCTTCTTAATGGTACATTGACGAACTCTTTTATGCTTGGACGAGGAGTTAAGCAGGGCGATCTGTTATCACCCTTGCTTTTCATTTTATCCTCAGAAGGCTTCTCAAGAGGCCTTAAACAATTGTTTCTCACGAGAAAAATCAAGGGCTTCAAAACAGGCCGAGTGGAGGGGGTTTCTCATCTGGGCTTCGCAGATGATTTACTAATCTTCTTAAATGGTGCTACGCGTAATCTGCATAATTTTCGATCCTTCTTAGACGCATATCAGAAGGCATCTGGCCAACTAGTGAATTATAACAAGAGTCAGTTCGTCATGAGTCAAGGATCACCGCTGAACAATGCGCTACACACCCTTGGTATGCGATCTACCTCGCTCCCGCTTAAATACTTGGGCTCCTACTTGTATAAAGGAATCAACCGAGCGAGGTATTGTTCCCCCTTGCTGGCACATTTTGACAGCAAACTAGCTGCTTGGACTACAAAAATGCTTTCAATGTCAGGCCGCATAGTCTTAATCAAACATGTTCTCAGCACCATTCCAACACACCTCATAGCTAGCTCCAAGTTACCAAAGAGTGTTGTCAACATTCTTAATAGTAAAATGGCTAATTTTCTTTGGAAGGGTGGACATCATTGGCAATCTTGGGCCTCAGTCTGTCGTGGAATTGATTATGGGGGCCTAGGCATAAAAAGTTTGGATAAGGTTCAAAAGTCATGACTGTCAACTATGGTGGAAATTCTTTCATTCTGATACCTTGTGGGCAACATACATCAGAGCAAAATATGGGAGACGCACTTCTATATATTCTCATATCTATGATTCATCAACATGGAAGCGCATATGTAAAATTAACAGCTATATGGAATTACACACCACTGGGACACGTGATGTGCTTACTTGGACGGCAGATGCACATGGACAATTCTCAATCCGCTCAGCCTACTCCATCATCGCAGAGCATGGGTCAAGAATCGCGGAAGCACGTTACATATGGTGGAACACAGCCCACCCAGGACAACAAGTTTTCCTATGGAGATTATGGACTAACTCATTACCCTTGGCTAACAACTTATGTGGATGGCTGGTTTTACGCCCATCACAATGTAGTTTCTGTCGGCAGCAGCATGAACACCAAGATCATATATTCCTGCATTGCTCTGAAACTCGGTCTATTTGGGTGGAAATTGCGCTAACATTTTCAGGACCATTACCACATTCGCGAACAATCAAAGCTCATTTGTTACGCTGGTGGAATACTTCTTCAGCAAAAACTATGCACGGCCAATTAAGAGCTATTGTGCCTTCAATAGTGACTTGGGAGATGTGGAAGATGTATGCAGCCTGCAGATTTGGTGATGAAAGCTTCTCTCGACATAGACTTTCTGACAGGGTAAAGTCATATATATATACTTGGTGTTCTATAGTCAAAGACAAAAAATATGCAATGCCTATCCCTCATCTTATTCAGCAGCATTACTCTCCGGCATTCAAAACCAAAAGAGCAACGTTGGTCCGTTGGCAGCTTCCGCACTCTGGGAAGCTCAAACTCAATATTGATGCATTGGTGGGCAACAGATTTACAGTAGGTGCCGCTATTTTGCGAAACTCTGAAGGACGCTTCATTTCTGCTATTTGCTTTGCTCTCCCGCTGGTACCTCCGTTGAGAGCGGAACTACAAGCCATTACGTATGTACTTCTTTACTATGCACTGCAATATGATGCCATTCTCTTGGAAACCGATTGTCAAGTGATGCTCTCACTTTTAGAGAGCCCGCGTACGATCACAGGTTCCTTAGCACAGGAGGTGACCAGGGCTAAGCTTTTCCTTAGACTCAACAATTCATTACTCCAATACTCCCCCAGGGAAGCGAATATATCTGCCCACAAGTTAGCCCACTATGGTTTTCACCCACAGGGATTAAGCGTGTATCACACAACTCAAGACCCTACCATGTGAAGTTCGTGGAGCTTTGATCATGGACCTCCAACTGCTAAATTTTCGTCATTGATGGCTGATTCATGGGCGCTATTCCATGGTTGTTGCATGTGTCTTAGTACGCAGGCAGCACTGGTGCGTTTCATTTCTACACTTTTTTCAATATGTGCATCTTGCATCCATTTGTTTCTTACGCTAATAACTTTGATCAATGTATTATGGTTGCCACTATGCACTTTATGCGGCTGAGGAGAGCAACAATAGCGAAAGGCTTCTTGAGCCCTGACGATCTTTCCGGGATCACCAACCTCAACGCAAACCATCATCTGCTGTCGCCTTGGCTTGATGGCCAGGGCGACTTGGGTACGCATACGTTTATCCTACTCTCTCTATTTCTATACCATTTTGCTGCTGTACTCACCCTCTTGTTTCATGAGGTACCCAATGCCAAGGACCATTCAGAGACTGCACCATCACCACCAAGACAATGTCGATTCTTCCAGCTCACGGGGGTTTTTTATCCTGCTTCACAGCGTCCAACACTTTCTTTTTTCAGTATCAGTGATGGTCGTATAAATATGTACGCTTTTTCCTTCGCCCAGGTTTTATCCACAAGGGTGGTTTTACTGGACAAGGTTTTAATGCGGCATATCATATACGATTGGAGATACATTATTATATGCGCTTTAGTTTACTTATTCTCATACGATGACTTTAGATGCTTCTAACTCATGTTTGTAATATGGTTTTCCTCCACCATAAGTGAGGCATTAATAAAATATTCTATATAATATATATATATATATATATATATATATATATATATATATATATATTATGGAAGGATGGGTGGTACCATCCAGGATTTTATTTATATAAGAAATTCCTCACTTATGGCGGAGGAATACCGTGGTTAAATAAATACGTGCTATATCTGTGGGAGACTCCCAAAATAAAAACAGCAATACAGGAGTCTATAAATAAACGAATAAGACATAAATAAATGTGTATGTAATTAAATAAAACAGATAAAAATTTAATCCCAACTGGTCCATCATAACTTGTGAAGTGCATCCGGAAATGGTTTGAGATCCGGAAAGATTGTAGTCCCCTGCAGCACAAGCAATCAATAGAATGGTCAAAGTATAATATAAGTATAAAATATGAGTGGAT
The DNA here is from genome assembly GCA_036186865.1 of Eustoma russellianum. Taxonomy (NCBI): domain Eukaryota; kingdom Viridiplantae; phylum Streptophyta; class Magnoliopsida; order Gentianales; family Gentianaceae; genus Eustoma; species Eustoma russellianum. Next base: position 15,410,199 of record AP025064.1, on the reverse strand, counting down.
ATAAGATAGAAAAGTAATCCACGTACCAACGTCGCCTTGGCCAATAGCAGGCCAAGGCAACCAGCAAACGAAGAATGCCAACCCAAATGGGCGACTTCCGATTGTTGTGCAACCATGAAAACAGAACTCCAAATCAAGCAAATGAAAATGATTAGGTTCTGAAATATAGGGTAGTAAACGATGTAAAAAGTGAGGAAAGTAAGCGCGTACACATGTTGCCCGTAGCCAAGTAGACCACGGGCAACAACTGCTGAAAAGCCAACCCATATGGGAGACAGAACGTGATTGCTGAAGTTATGGAGGCCGATGTCCATTATGTGCACCAAGACTATGATGGCGAAATGTTGGTAGCGTCACATCCGCAATGATGGAACCTCGAAGAGATGAAGGCAAAGAATCGAATGAATCATAGGATGTAAAGATCTGAGTGGAGAGGGCGAGATGTGCGAATAAATGAGAAGGCACATTTGTTTCTCGAGGCGTATGTACAAGTGGCAGAGACAGAGAAAGCAGTAGAGTACGCAATTGGTGTAAATCAGGGGCAAGCAGGGAAAAGGCTGAAGCAATAATAGAGAGTAATTCTGCACAAACAACCTCAAGAATAATATCTCCATAACTCGAAATATAGTATATGATAGCAAGTAGTGCTGCTTGAGCTTAAACCCGCAAAGGCATTCCAGACGTAATGGGAAAAATATACCATGTATAAATGTACCAGCAGAGTCGCAAAGGATAGCTCCCCCACTTGCTTGAGTCCGACCAACTGCGGCGTCCGTATTAAGCTTAAGTCGACCAATCGGTGGTGGTGACCTCTGCAAAAGTCACGGGCGATAAACCTGTAAAGGAGGAGAAAGACGGGATGTGACAAGGTGTGGTACTGTAGCTGCAATTTTAGTGCCAAACATTGATGACGCTCAATTGTAGAGTTCATGCGAATAGAGCGAATAATCAAACGAGGAGACCAAGCATCAGCATCAAATGTAATGGAAGCATACAATTTCCGTATATTCCATATCAAAACCCCAGGAAAAATTGTTTGCATGGCTCCCAAGAAAGTGGAGGGAGCCAAGCACCAAATATGCAGCAAATAAGAACGCCACGAACCATTTGTAAATGGGTGAATATCAAGCAAAGCAACAAATTATGTCCATATCATGCGTACCTCAGAGCAAGCAAAAAAAGTGCAATGTAGTCGCACAATCCGCATGACAAAATGGACAGCGGGATGGTAGAGCTTGCATGAAGTGACTGAGATTATCTGGCAATAGGAAAGCGCGGTGATAAAGGCGCCATATGAACAACTAGATAGCAGGACTTTGTGTACGATGCCAAATGAAATCATATGAAAGTAGAGTCGGCCTAGATGGACGAATCGCAGCATACGCAGCCCACAATGCAAATGTCCCAGAAGGTGTAGGCCAAATCGGAACAGAGGAGAATGATGTGATAGCAGAGCATGAAGAATGTATGGCACAAATTCTTTTCCAGCCAGTAGAGTCATATAACCGTGGGCGGAAATCATTACAAGAACCATAATGCGTGTGCATGTAACGGCCTCATAAAGAATCACTACAATGATAGAGGTGCCAAACTTTACAAGAATAGGCATCTTGAATAGTTTTAAGTCACGAATACCCAAACCTCCTTCCTTTGTAGGTAAACATAGATTCACCCAAGAAACCCAATGATGTCGAGTTGGACCCAAAAGGGTCGCGCAAAGCGTGTCTCCAGAGAAGCGTGTCTCCGCGAGGAAGGTATGTGCCTGCCATAATATGCAGTGGTAAGGAAGTTAAAACTGATTTAATTAGAACCACTCTCCCTGCCATACCGAGAAGCCTCCACTACCAACTCTGTAAGCGCTTATCAACATACGAAAGAAGGTCTACACAGTGAGATGTGCGTTTAATACCCTTGTGTAAATAGGAGCCCAACTATTTTAATGGCACGGACGATTGGTGCATGCCTAACAGCGCAAGTAAGTCACACCGGCGCCTACTAGAAATTGCCGTAGAAAACACTACCGTACTCTTATGATAATTAATGGCCTGTCCATATGCTTGCTCGTATGTAGTGAGAAACGTTTTAACATGCCGAAAATTTTGTCTATCTGCTTTCACAAAAAGAAGAAGATCATCCGCATATGATAAGTGTGAAACTGTTAACGGAAGCCGGCCGAGGGGGAGAGGGCGAATATAACCATGATGGATATGAGAATGAAGAGCCCGAGCAAAAACCTCTGCCACCATAATAAAAAGCAACGGTGAAAGGGGATCACCTTGCTTCACTCCTCTTGTTGGCTGAAAGAATCCACCTGAGACACCATTGATTAAACCAAAAAATATGTGTTGTTAAGGTGGTTATGTACTAATTTGATGAAGAAGTCTGAAAAACCAAACCGAGCCAAGACTAAATGTAAGAAATTCCAGCTCGCTCGATCAAAAGCTTCAGCTAGATCCAATTTAATCACACAATTTGTCGAGCGAGGAGAATGATCAAGCCAATGAATATCTCATCAGCAAGCAACACATGTTCTGCAATGCCCTTTCCTTCTTGGAAGCATGCTTGTTCAGATGAAATAATGATAGGTAGTATTGTACTCAAGCGAGTAGCTAAGATATGGGTCTGTATCTTACTCAAGAAAGTACATAATGCTATCTGTCTATAATCAGCAAAAGTAGTTTGAGTAGCGCCTTTAGGGAGTAAAACAATCATCGTGTGAGCTGCTGCTTTTGGGAGGGGGAACCCAAGAAGAATTCTTGAACTGCTTCATAGACATCTGTCTTGATAATATCCTAGCATGTTTGATAAAAACAGTCATTGTAACCATCCGGTCCAGCTGCACTCTGAGGGTCAAGTGCCCAAACCGTATTTTGAATCTCTTCTTCAATTGGCATAGTCGTCAAATAAGCATTATCCGAAGCTGTAAGAAGTTGTGGGATTGTGTCAAGTAAGTCAGGATTATCCTGCGTGGGATGATCTGTAAACATACCCGTATAAAAATCAACAGACTACTGTATAGCCTGCTGAATGTCGCATATAGTGCCGTCTGGCCGCTGAATTTGATGTATCTATTGTCGTCGATGACGATCATAACCAATGGCATGATAATATGTTGTATTGTCTTCACCCTCTTTCAACTATTTTATTAGGGCCTTCTGCTGCCAATATGCGGATTCCTGGGCACAGTCAATGCGGAAATCTGCCTGCATAGCATGATATGCAAGTCGGTTTTAATCAGTTGGAGAAGCATCATAGGCCGACTCAGTATGCTGTACAAGCGACTCTGTATATTCCACTTTCCGAGAGATATTGCCAAATACCTCTTTGTTCCAAACAGATAAATCACGCTTGAGCATCTACAACTTTTCACAAATCATGCATAACGCATGTTGTTGGATATGATTCCCATTTATTGCAAGTAAAAGAGAGAAACTAGGAATGGGAAGTCCATACTGAGAGAAAATGGAACTGACTGGGAGAAGCAAGCGTAGATGAAAAAACACTGTAGCAATAAGGGGCAATGATCAGAAGTGACATGGCTTAAGTGATTAAGTTTAATATGAGGAAATAGATCGTAGTAAGCTGCATTACAGAAAACCCAATCCAATCAGTGACATACGCGACCCAAGCTATGGCCTTCAAGCCATGTAAACCGCGTGCCCAGGTGCGGAATAAGATGACACGCTATGTGATCAACAGTGGCATTAAAATCAGCCAAAGATGATAATGTAGGTCTGGAAACACCCTTATGATCTTCCAGTGTAAGAAAAGTATTAAAATCACCTGATATCAACCGAGGATCCAACATATTAGTACCAAAATAAGTAAAATCTGCGCATAGAGTGCGTCGGTCTGCAATAGTGTGATGACCATACACACAAGAATGCCAATAGCTAACATTAGATGTATATACACGCAAGTGAAGATGAGATACTTGCTCCCATGGTCCATGCTTCCTGCAAATCTAAGATATCACTACGCCAAAAACACCACATACGATCACCACATAAAGAGAGACAAGAAGAATAACCAAGCTGAATTTGAGCTCGCTGCAAACGAGTCACAGGTTGCTGTGACTCAATAACTACAAGAAAAACCACTGAATGTTGATGTAAGAACAAACGTAATCGAGACAGAGAGGTATGTGGACCTCTAGATTCCAAACGAATAGCTGCATTAGGAGGTGTGAGAGGACAAGTGAAGCCCGAGCAGAACTACGTGTGACCACTTGACTAGGAGGACGAGATAGCTATAATGCGGGCCTGGGATGCCCTTTTTATATGCACAACAAAACCTTGTCATCAGTCATAACAAGTGGTTTGTAGCATTGGTGAATCAAGATTTCATTGGTAGAGGCTGGAAGAAGTGTGACATACGTCGAGAGATATCATCTGAAACTGCTTGATAAGTGGCACAAAGCTCATAAATAGCTGGAGTTGCCCTCCGTGTATGTGTTGGAAGATAGACCCTTTATCTGAATGGCCATGAGTGATATCCTCAAAAGTAGAACGCAGCTTGCTGCTAAAAATCTGTGGCAAATCCCATAAGTCTAAGTCTTGAGAATAAGTGGGAGGTGGAAGATCATTTGATGGTGGAATAGAGTGCTGCTGCAAAGTAGGTGTCAGAGACAATAATAGGCTGCTGTGAAGATATTGGTTCCTCCTGTTCCTATGGAATGTTTTGTGTCTCTGAAACATTCATTGTACTTTGTGATTTAGCAGGATGAGCATTGGTTAACTTTCTTTCCAAACCTTGGGGAGGGAAGGAGGGCGGGCAGTTCAACTTTAGTTGTAGATGACAGTTGCCCGTTTTATGTCCCAAAATACAACATGTAGAGCAAAATAACAGAACATCTTCATATATCACTGGTTGAAAAAAATTCATGGTTCCGACTTTGAATATGTAATTTAACAGGCAATTATTTGGACACATTAATCTCAAGACAAACACGTGCAACCGAAGGCCGAAGCAATTTATGTGTGGCGGTATCCAATCCGAATAGGTGATCCAATCATAGAGACAATAGCAAACAACAACGATTGATGATGTAGATAACAAGAAGAGCAGGCAATGAAATCCAAACAGGTACAACTTATGGGGAAATAGTCCTACTCATTTTTAAAAATTCCAAATTGGGTCTCTGATTTCGTACCACTTATTTGGACCGAGCTTCATACAGATAACGTTGTTATGACGATGAGATCGGTCTATATCCTAGTAGAAATCTCATTTATTATAAATACAATGATCAATGGAGCTTTCTAACCTAGATTTATGTGGGAGAGTAAGTGGTGCCTTGAGACAGTACGGTTGCAATTGGCAAATAGCTGACATCGTAAAGCGATCCGATTTCTTTCCATAGTCTATACAAATGCGGGGATCTTGGTCTATCAGGAACACTATTTTATATGATGGTTTACGTGTAGGAAAAAAAGTGTTCCTGTCCATCCATAACCCCAAAGCCAATTCAAAAATATAAAGACAACCAATGATCGAATTCATGGAGGAAGAGATTACTGTTCTTGCCGCCCCATATCGATTCACCATGGTGGGTACTTTCTGGTATGGTCGACCACCGATGGCCACCATACGCACTACAATTGATCGAATTGGCTTCTATGGACAGGGCATGTGGGACTTATTGATTCTACACATGTTTTACTTCATTCGCACAAGAATCCGATTACCTTCGTTGTTTTTGGAGGCAAAGCTGGACGATCATAGGCAAGCATATGCGAGTTACGAAATGGACACAAGAATATGATCCAGAAGTGGATGTGCCGATTGCTCCTGTGTGGGTTTCCCCCTGCCAGGGCTACCCGTTCATTTCCATCAGAAGGATGTGTTATTTCAAATTGGCGTCATGTTAGGCACACCTATGAAATTGGATGCGGCTACTATGGAGGTTATCTGGCCATCAGTGGCATGCCTATGGTGTCGAGGTTTATGTATCGCAAGAGCTCCCTACACGCGTATTCATTCAGGTATCTAATCGCTTGATTTCTCAGACAGTAGTTTATGAAGATCTTCCATCGTATTAGTCATCATGTTATCACCTAGACCATAAGGTATCAAATTGTGGAAAGCGAGATTCTATAGAGAATCAACCTCCTACTGCTGATGTGACGACAAAGCGCTTGGAGCGTACAACCAAGGAATCATTGCAACGCTTGTACCCCTAAGAAATCTATACCTGGAAATAGGTCTCAACAACAATCTGCGGATGTTTAGATTCCGACGTCTCAACCGAAGGGTTTTTTACTCCAGATATGACTTGTATTCCTCAGTTACTTATGCACAGGATATTTCCAGATTGAAAGGAATTGATGATAGCATGCTCAATGATTGCCTATTAATCCTGAATCATTCTCTTTCTGATGGAGAGGTTGAGATAGCACATGCCCCTAACCAGTGACTGTTATATCTTTGGATGATGAAATTGATTCTTACTTAAGTGACCCAAATTCAGGTGCTTTTATAGATACCGCCTTGCAGGATATTCTGGCCACCTCCCAGGATCCACCCACCCACCATCAGTAGTGGGTGTCAAGTGGGATTTTCAAGTTCCCACCAAAATTATTATGGTGCATCATAGACCTGTTGCCCCAATTTCTCCACTCTTTTTACCAGGTCACGAGCTGCACTCTCTAACTCTTTTGATGTTGTATCATTCAATGAAGATTCTTTTTTGGAATGTCAGAGGTATTCGTACTTCAGTGGATTGATTATTATAATTAGTTTGTCGTTATCAGTTGCATCTTTTGTGTGTTATTGAGCCTAAGGCTCAGCCTTCATCATGATCTCATATCATCTACAATTTGGTTTCTCTCATGCATTATCAGTTTGTAATGATCATATATGGATATTTTGGAAGGAATCTGCTTTTGATTTAGAAGATGAAAGGGTTGGTCCTCAAAATCATTCTTAGACCATCTTGGCTGCCTTTGGGGGATATTTTCTGTGTACATTTGTTTATGGTTTTGCATTCAATTATTGCTCGACGGCCTCTATGGGAGGATCTTATTTCTTTTCAGTCGACCTTAGACATTCCTTGGATTGTTGGTGGGGACTTAATACATTTATAACACTGGATGAGCATAAGTGCATTCTTCTCCTACACTTTGGTCTCTCAAGATTTAATGATTGATATCGGCCTGTTCATTACTGCAAATTACTTATCAAGGTTCTCCATTTACTTGGACTGACAGCCGTGGGTTAGGCCGGGTTTGGTGCCTATTAGATCGCTTTCTATGCTCTCAGGATTTCTTTGACCTATCTCTATAGTGCATTATCAGCATTTCAATCGGACAACCTCGGATCACTCACACCTTTATTTACTCTTTTCTAATGAACATTCAGCTTCTACTGCTTCTTTTCGTCTATTTGGACGCTTGGACAACTCATCCCGTTTTTAACAGCTTTGTGACACATACTTGACATTCTCTTCCGACAGTTGGAGGTATGTGGGGTTTTTATGATAAATTGCGTAAGTTAAGAAATCACTTAAGGCGATGGATAAAGATGTTTTTGGAAATTTTTTTTATGCAGTAATTGCGACTGAGGCTGAGGTAACTTGGCAGGAAAGAGAATTTTGATGCTCACCCGACGGATCTCACTCGTACGGAATATCATCAGAGTATGGCTTGTTGAGACTGCACAATCACGTGCATTATTATTTTAGAATAAAAAGCCAATGTTAAATGGCTGCGTGAAGGAGATGCTAATACTCGATTTTATCACCAGACAGTTAAGGATCACTGTAGAAGTCAAATAATACGACGAATTATCCGTTGATGATAGGGTTGAGTGTGACAGTGTGTCTGATATTGAGATTGAGGCGATCCATTTTTGTCAGAATTTATTATGGCTGACATAGTTTCTCAGCCTGACTCAGTTTCTACAGTATATTCCACAGCTGGTATGGCGGATGATAACTCAGTATTTGATGTCTCAACCGACCTTACAGGAAGTGAAGCAGGCGAGTCTGGGATCTCAGTCCTACGATTGTGGGCTTGGACCTGATGGTTTCTCTGGCTCTTTTATCCGTCATTTTTGGAAAATTATCCATCCAAATTTTTTATGGCAATCCAGGAAATTTTTCTTAGGCACTCCTCCACCTATCCAGGTTGCGTCAGCGTGATTACTCTTATTCCCAAGGTGGTGAACCCTCAAACATTTGCAGAATTTAGGCCTATATGTTAACAAACTTTTTATCTAAGGTGATAACTCGATATTGCTACACGTCTTCATCTGCTTCCTCGATTAATCTCTCCACAGCATGCTAGTTTTATGAAAGGTCGTTATATCACAAAACAAATTCTACTGGCTCGAGAAATGGTGCATGTGTTAGATAGGGCTATTAGAGGACGGCAGTTATTATTAGTTGGATATGGCTAAGGCCTTTGACAGGTGGTGTGTTGGAATATCTTTGGCCAGCTTATGCTCAAGATGGGTTTATTCACGGTTAGTGAGGATCATTATCATAATTTGGCTGCAACCCGATGTTTCGTTCTCATAAATGGAAAATCGATTGCCTATTTTCCGGTGACATGTAGGGTTAAACAGGGTGATCCCTATCTTCCACTCTTCTTTTGAGGTTTTTCTCGAGTAATTAATACTCTTATGGTGATTGGTTATCTTCGGGGCTTCTAGGCTGGACGTGTGCCGCAGGTTTCCCATCTAGGTTTGCAGATGATTTGGTGATATTCTTGAATGGCTCCATCCACAATCTGCCGCGCTTTAAACATTTTCGGGCTTCTTATCAGCACGCTTCGGGCCAATTGGTCCAATTATGACAAAGGCCAAGTGATAGTTGCATCGGGTGTCTCTGGGGCACGGGTTTCACAAGCATTAGGTATGCATTTAACTTACCTTTGCCTATCAAATATCTTGGGCTCGTTTCTGTACAAGGATATCAATTGTGCTGACTATTGTGGTTCATTACTTGCACATTTTAATACTAAGTAAATTCTTGGTCTGCCAAACTTTTGTCCATGGCGGGTCGTATGATATTGATTCGACATGTTTTTTGTTCTATGCCTGTTCATATTATTGCCAGTTCACGACTGCCAAAGAGTGTACTGGTTTCTTTCATGCGTAAGTTGTCAAATTTTTGTGGAATGGTCGCCATCAATGGCATTCCTTGGATAGTATTTGTCGGCCTATTGAGGCTAGGGGATTGGGTATCTGCAATCTTCATACTAGTCAACAATCATGTGATTGTCTATTGTGGTGGAAATATCATCAGTCTAATTCTTTGTCGGCATCCTATACTAGGGCAAAATATGGTTTGCAGAGGAGTGGTAACTGCACATATCTATGATTCGGCCATTTGGAAGCGTATTTGTAGAACACATGATTTCATGCACTCCCATGTTCAATATACTCCGAATATACTTCATTGGACAAAGGATTCTTCTGGTGAGTTCTCTCTTAAATCTGCCTATCGATTGCTTTCCTCTGTACCTTCATCCTTTGCGTGCTCTCGCTATATCTGGTGGTCGGGCTCTCCTCCGGGAAATCGCATTTTCTTATGGAAGCTTTGGATGTGCCCATGCCTCTGGTTGATAATCTCCGTGCCTGGCAATCTATTTTTCCATCACAATGTGCATTTTGCAAGCAACAATCAGATATGTAGGATCATATTTTCCTACAATGTCCAGCGATAAAACTCTTTGGCAGAAGATTTCGACTCTTTTCTCTGGTCCGATGCCTCGACAGTCCACCATACAAGCATATCTGATCTTTGTGGCGTATTTCATCATCTTTTTCGATGAGTGGTTAGTTACACGCAGTTGTTCCTTCGTTGGTAGTTTGGGTACTCTGGAAGGAATATGCTTCAATCTGATTTGGAGATAGTACATTTTCATACATGCGCTCTTTAAAAGGGTTCAGGATCATATATATACATGGTGTGCCTCCATGCAAGGCTGTAAGTTTTCCCAGTCAATTCCGCATTTGATTTCCCGATCATTTTCTCCCCCTTTACGATCACGTTGCCTTCAGGTTGTGCATTGGGAGATTCCACCTTCAGACAAGCTCAAACTGAATGTTGATGCCACTGTGGTGCGGTTCAGTGCTGTGACAGGTGCGGGTTTTGCGAAACTCACAAGGAATTTTTGTCTCAGCTATTTGTTTTGCTCTACCAGTCATTTCTCTATTGCGTGCTGAATTAATGGCTTTCCTATATGCATTAATATTTTATGCCCGGGCCTATGACATGCTCATTATTGAGACCGATTGTAGTGCGTTTCTTAGATATCTTTCAGCTCCAGATCGGTATACTGGCTCTTTAGATGTAGACCTGCGTCGTACTATTCATTTTTTGGGTCTTAATGCTTCCTCGATGCACTATTGCCCTCGTGAAGCAAATACAACGGCGCATACATTGGCCAGACATGGGTTCCATTCGGCGGATGTTACACTTGCCGTGCAAAGTTCGTGGAGCCATCACACTCGATGCTGGAGTCCCAATTTGAGACTCTGACATTCATTGTCTCCCGATGGGTTGCCATATTATATTGTGGTTGCTTGTGTCATAGATGGGCGCAGGCAACTTTGGTACGTTGATTTTCTTCTTCTTTTGATTGCTTTACTATGTTTATTATATTCTCTTCTCTGTTGGGATGCCTTTTCTTTTGCATGAGCTTGTTGCTGGCAAAAGTTATCAACTGTTGGGGTGCTGCGATTCACCACGGCTGGATGCACATTTTTGGGCTGGACTATCTATCGGTTTGCCTGTGTTCTTTCTGAATACAGGAAACGTCGGTATGTTTTGACGTCTATCTTATTGCCCTCACCCCCCCTAACATTTCTATTCTTTTAATTGTTTCTCTTGTGTGACAATTCTGGACGATGGATGCTTTCCACTAGTGCTTCATCGGACAATCATGGATTGGTGGCATGCTGAGTGCGGCTACTCCTCACACGTTTTTCAGGCATAGTTATATGTGATTTTAAATGATGTATCTATTTTGCATTTTTATATGCAGGTTGTTGTATTCATTATTTATTTTATTTGTTTTTCTGCATTTGTGTGTGGAAAATCTCTCACGGTAAATGTAACCACGGTATTTCTCCGCCACAAGTGAGAGTATATATTAATAAAATCCTGGAACGGTACCGCCTATCTTAATCAAAAAAGTGTTGCCAAGGTGGATCTTTTTGGTAATTTAAAACATTTCCTATCTCATCCATGGTATCGAGGATAAGGGTGCCATTTGAAATTCTACTATAATAAAAAAAATTTATAATAGAAACACACACTTCAATAAAGTGTTAATGTTTTTCTTCATATTTTCACTTTACAAAAAAATAGCATAAAATCGCCGCCCATAATTTATATAAATAGATTAATTTATATTAAAGAGGGTATTTAAAATGATTAAATTGTTAGACCGTAACACCTTGTACACTTGGCAACTTCAGAAACATGATTGGTCTACCTTGTCATCCTATCTTGGCCGATTTTTCAACATAAAAATGACATGGAAATAGTTTGCTAAATGAAGATAATATGGAAGGCATATTCCACCAAGAAACCGTCAACTTCTTGGCACAAGAATAGGACATGTGTGGCTGAATTTTGACTCCAAAATCAGCCATATAGCGGTTGGTTTCAAATGAAGATTCCAAGTTGGCAACTTTGCCAACTAACTTGTATTTAGTTGATCCAAGTGGCATATAGCTTGTATTTAGTTGATCCAAGTGGCATAATCTTGTACAAATGTCACAATATGAGTAAAACACCTTTGCCACCTGAATATACATGTTTTTGAGCCATCCATATATGTACAAACTCAGATTTAATGAAGAGAAAAACAATAGATAAAGTTGACAAGACTTTGTCAACCAATAATTCAAAATTCTCACATTTTTCTCCTGTAAGTTGTGGTAAATTTTGTACCAAGAATACTCTCAAATTCTCAGCAAAAATATGAGTAAGAACCTCCAATAATATATGCATAAAAATCTTTAAGAAGAAAAATAGAATGTGACATCGAAACCGTCACACATCCCGCTACTATCGATAATATCCACAAAATAGAAAATAGAATAGATAACTACCAAATAATCTTCAAGAGAACCATAAATGAACTCCAAAATGCAGATAATATGATACTCAAGTGATGTCCTTGAGTAAATGGCCAAACTGACCTTGGGGGTAGAATGACGAAAATACCCCTGGTGATAGAAAACTCCGAAAGTGACCCCGATGGTCATCAATAGATATAATACACATTTTGTGATGATAAATAATAAATAATGAAATCCTTGTATGACTTTATCATATATCTAACAAACACTCAAGTACCACTTTTGCCCTTTTGGTAAGTTATAGAAACTTCCAAGACATATTAGTCGCCATCAAAATCACATAATAACAACATAATAAACACATATGAATCATGTACAAATGAAACCAACCATTTTATCACATTTTTAGAAAAAATTTCTAAAAACCTAGACATCGATCGATCGAAGTGCCTCCTTGCTTGAGAGATCGACGTCTTTCCTAGTAAGTTTCAGATTTTGGTCTCTGGGCCTAATCGATCAATCGGTGTGAGAGATCGATATATACATCGATCGAACGATGTGTCTCAGGTTTAGAGATCGATTTCTCACAGTAAAAGTTTGGAAATTTTTTCTACCTTACTTCGATCGTTCGATGTAGGATCTATCTACATCGATCGATCGATGTCATTTTTCTTCACCCATTTCAACTTTTATCATTTATAACATCATGTATGACATTCTAAGTATTCAATACCTTAAAATCATGAGTTTGAAAATTACCGAAACACAAATTTCACAACATTTTGCCCCTTTTGGATTATTTTCAAAATTTTACATGATTTTTTTAATATCACAAAATTTACCAACTATTTATCACATATATACGAATTTTATACCAATTGAATTGTTGTGAAAAACTCACCAATTCTATACGAATTATTTTTAAATTCTTTTTAGATACATGTTTTTAACATATGCTCCCCTCAACTTATACTCTTCCCCTTAACATATGCTCCAAGCCAATTTAACACCAATTAAAACTTATACCAATGATAAAAATTGGACTTCACTCACTATTCAACCTTAAAATCATGACTTAAAATCTAAATCATGTTATTATTCTATCTCCCCCTTTATTTTGCAAATCATGCAAAGACAGAAACATGCAATTTAATCGTAGGTCATCATACCTAACTTGGCTCGGTAAAATTTCAAAAGTGGCTCGATTAAGGGGTTTGGTGATGAAAATATCAGCAACCTGATGATCAGTTCTTATATGGTTTATTGACTATATCTCATTTGAACATGGTCACGAAGGAAACAGTATCGAACTTCTATGTGTTTCGCCTTAGAATGAAAAATCGGATTCTGAGAAAGATTGATCGCACTTATGCTATCACAAAAATTAGAATCTTATTCATTATCATGCCAAAATCACTAAGTTGTTGTTTAAGCCAAAGTATTGGTAGTAGTGCATAAGCTTAAGGCTATGTACTCGGCTTCGGTGGTAGAAAGAGCTACACTAGCTTGTTTCTTAGAGAACCACAAATTCAGGTTGGTTCCTATGAATTGACAAGTCCCACTAGTGGATTTTATATCTATTTTACAACCACCATAATCAGCATCACTGTACGCATACATCTAACTTAGAGTTTCTATTATACCAAAGTCCTAAATGAGGTGTGTGTTTAAGATATCTAAATATCTTTTTCACAGCATTATAGTGTGATAACCTTTGGATAAGATTGAAACCTAGCACACACTAAACATTATAGCAGGTCTTGATACGGTTAAATATAATAATGATCCAACCATAGACCTTATATAGTGTGTCATCAAAAGGTTTTCCCATTTTCATCATTGTCTAGTTTTGTTGCTAACACTCATGGGGGTAGGTGTTGTTTTCAACTCTTCAATCCAAACTTCTTAATCATATCATTGATATATTAAAGTTGGATAATGCGGATTTCTTGAGGGGTTTGTTTGATTTGTAGCCCTAAGAAGTAGTTCAATTCTCCTACCATAGACATCTCAATTCAGACTTCATACATTCTTCAAAGTCTTTTACTAAGGTAGGGTTGGTTGATCCAAATATTATGTCATCTACATATATTTGGACTATCAATAAATCATTATCTTTTCTTTTTAGAAATAATGTATTGTCTATGGTCCCCATTTGATAATTATTTGCAATAAGAAAGTTTGAAAATCTTTCGTACCAAGCTCTTGGTTCTTGTTTCAAACCATATAAAGCTTTCTTAAACTTGTATACATGATTAGAGTACTTTGGATCCTCGAATCAGGGGGTTGTTTGACAAAACCTCTTCTTGGATGTATCCGTTCAAGAACACACTCTTGAAATCTATTTAGAAGAGTTTAATGTTGCTTAGACTTGCAATGGCAAGTAACAACCTAATGACTTCTAGTCATGCAACGAGTGCAAAGGTTTCTTCATAATCAATTTCTTCTTGTTGATTATAACCTAGTGCAACTAGACTAGCCTTATTCTTGTGATGTTTTCTTGTTCATCTATTTTATTCCTAAATACCCATTTCGTCCCTATAATGGATTCATTTTCAGGTTTAGGAACTAAATCCCGCACGTTGTTCGGGTAAATTGGTTTAATTCCTCATGCATGCATATATCTATGATATATCCTCTAAGGCTTCCTTAACATTCTAGATTCTAAGTGTGAGATTAAGCTATGCCCTTCGGCTTGACTTATGTTTCTACGTGCCCTAACCCAATCACTTGGATCTCTAATTATCAATTCTTTATGGTGTTTATGTTTATCTTTTATGTACCACCAATTCCTAGGTTGACTAGGTTCGCCTTCATCTTGTTCAAATATTCATTTGTGTTAACATTATCATATACAATTGGAATATCTTGTAAATTAGATGAATTATCTTCCAATTGCATAATTTCTTGATTTATTTCACCTAAGGTTTCATGCATGTCTTGTTCAGGGAGAGTTGGTTATAGATGATCATGTACAGGCCCAAGTAACAAGCCATCATCATCAAACGTATTTTCAACATTCTTCTCTTGCTTATGTTGAGTTTTATCACTAACTTCAAAATGTGCATTCTCATGAATTTCACATGTATGAATTCAATTATCTTTCTAGATGCAGGATTACAACTCCTATATGATCTTGACTTGGTTGAATAGCCAACAAAATGCATTCAATAGACTGTGGTTCAAATTTGTCTAGATTATCCTTAGTGTTCAACACAAAACACTTACATCCAAAAACTCTAAGATAATCTACCTTAGCTTGTCTATTGTTTAATAATTCATAAGGTGTTTTATTTGTTTTTCTTTCTAATAGAAAGCCTATTTACTATATAACAAGAACAACTAACATCTAACAAGAACAACTAACAACCCTATTTACTAACAAGAACAACTAACAAGAACAACTAACAACTAACAAGAACAACTAACAACTAACAACTAACAAGAACAACTAACAAGAACAACTAACAACTAACAACTAACAAGAACAACTAACAACTAAAATCTAGATACTTTATTTTTACATAATATTGTCCTAGCTATTTCTTGGATTGTTCTATTTTTACGTTCAACAACTCCATTGAGTTGCGGTGTTCTAGGTGGTGAGAATCATGTTTTATTCTATGTAATTCACAAAAATTAACTACATCTTGTTTTTAAATTATCCACCTCTGTCACTCCTAATTCTTTTAAACATTTTCTTCATAAAGATGTTCATGTTGCTTAATAATATTTTCGGTTGCTAATGGATCATCGTCTTTGTGTGTTAAGAACAATGTCCATGTGTATCGCGAGTAATCATCTACTATGACACACACATAGCAGTGTCCACCTAGACTTCTTGCCTACTCGGACCAAGTAAGTCTAAGTGAAACAATTCTAGTACATGACTAGAACTCACTTCATGTTTCGGTTTCAATGTTTCTTTTTTATGTTTTCCTTTAATACATGTTTCACAAAGTTGATAATTATCTAAGTATAACTTAGGCATACCTCTAATTAGGTTCTTCTTAGATAATTTTTCTATGGTTGAAATCCCTATATGGCCTAGTCGTCTATGCCATTAGTTTACATCTAAGGTCATCCGATACTAAACATTTAATCTTAGCATATAACATATTATTTAATGATAATGTATAAACATTACCATCCCTATTTCCTTTTAACACAATTTCTTCTTTTTCATTGTTATAGTACAATCATTAGGGAGAAAAGAAACATTGCATCTACAATCTATAAGTTGTGAAATACTAAGTAAATTGTACGAAAGATTACTTACTAACAACACATTTTGTATTTGAAATGTGCTATGATCCCCAATAGTCTCTTTTCCAACAATCCTGCCTTGGTTGTTGTCACCGAAAGTTACCTTTCCTCTATTTTCCACTTATTCCAGCTCGGTGAACAATTTGGGGTTGTCTGTCATGTGGCTTGACATCCACTATCTAAAAACCACTTAGTGTTTAGATTCTTTGGCTTTGTCTCCTTCTTGTCTTCTTTATGATTTACCTATAATGGTGACAAAGTTTTAGGTACCCTTTATTTGAGTCCTTGAATATTAGGGGCACCACCCTTGTTTATATACCCTTTAGGTATCCAAACTTGGATGTACCCTCTAGGCACATATTTAGCATTATAAGTTGAAAAATACAAAGGATTTTCATGTACTTGGCCACTCCACTTAAATGGAGATATATTTTCATACATATTATACCTTGGTTTATAAGTTTTATAACTTGGTCGATTTTGATAGTGATTATAAGGCATACGATTTTGAGTTTTAAATGGCACCTTATAATTGTAATCATGTGAAATAGATGTGTTCATATATGCCTTATAAGGAGATTGCTTGTATCTAGGTCTATATGCATTATAAGAAGTTGGTTGTGTTTTATTTTGTCTAGACATATTTGTATGTATGTATGTATATATATATATATATATATATATATATAGGCATAATTTCTAGGTTGTTTAGATGCAAAGTTTTGCCTAGTTGCTTTTGTGGGTGCATGTTGTAGTTTTACCTTTAGAGTAGGCAAAGTTGATTTTTCTTCAGTTTCCTTATAAGGTAGTTTAGTCCTAGATGAAACAAACTTAGTATTTTTACCTACCTTGATATTTTCTTCTTTATATCCTATCCATTGTTATCATTTTTATATTTTTGTGATGATATTAGTGTATCTAACATATTGGTTCCATACCTAAATTGTTCCATCTTTTTTTCTAGGTCTAGTTTGGAAGATTTAAGTTGCGCTATCTCTTTTTCGCAACTATCTAATTTAGCTTTTAACATGCTATTTTCATTTTTCGATGTTTGTTCATTTTTCCTATGTGACTCAATTTTAATCTTTAGAGAACCAAGAGTATTAGTAGATTATTGTTTAAAAGATTCTAACTAATCGGAAAATTCCAAGTTGGACGTCTTTAGCTTGTCATTTTCTTCAATTAGTTTCTTTTTCTCTTTAGATAATCTTTTACTATGTGAATGCATTTTTAGAAATTCTTCATACATTTCATCAAATGTCATTTCAATTTCAAAATCTACGTCAGATGAAGAACTTATCTCGTTAGATACAAAGCAGACTTGAGCTTCCTCATTGTCAGATTCTGAATCGGACGAGTCACTCCATGTGCTCGCCTTCATTGTCCTTTTGCCTTTTTCTCGCCTTGGGCTCCTTTGCTTGGATCTTTGTACCTCCTTATCCTTGACTTGTTTATTCTTATTATTGTTAATATTATTTTTCTTTGTTGGGTAATCATATGAGATATATCCCTTTTGACCACATTTGTAGCATTTTAACTCTTTAATATACCTTTTGTCACTATTTTATTTGAATTATTTCTCCTAAGTTGAGAAGAGGAAGAAGAATATTGGTGTCTATTCCTATTAGGCCGTTTTGAAAATTTTCCTAAGTTTTCTAGCCACTAAAATCAAATCATCATCCAATTCACTATCACTATTGTTGAGAAAAAGGGTTTAAGTGATTTACAAATGCATGATTTAAATGCTACGTGCTTACGAAATGCATGAATAAAATATTACTTGACACGCTTATGTGATAAACAAACTTTACATGCTTATATACATTGTTGTCGTAATAACAAGCCATGAAGTGTTAGAACTTACATCATATGGAAAACATTTGTTATCTTTGTACTATTTTCAGGTGTCATGATTAATGAACTAAACTAGTTCATTAAGTGAAGTGCTTAAGTCAATGAACTAACTGTTCATTAAGTGAAGACATATTTGGAGAGAGCTATATGGCAAAAAATTGAAAATGGAAAGTCTCCTCATCCCATTAATTCACACGCCAATTTCATATTATATATATACACACACATATATCCATATTTTTTTTAAAAGGCACTATATACTTATATTTCGACGTACCACCGACACGTCACGTATATTATAAACGTACTTCGACGTCATACCATTTTATACACCTCATATTTATGAGTATATTCAGGTCTTATATCATATGGTATATGTAGCGCCCCGCTCCCGAGCTCCATCCTCGGTAACGGTGCACCCGCCGTATCTCACTCAGGAGAATACAAGGCGTCACATCAACCTGTCATACATCAGTGCTGACGTAGGAAAGTTTTCCTTTTCTTTCTGCGGAAACGATAAGTCACAACACTAAATTGAAATTAATGAACTTTAAGGAAATAACGAGAGTAATTCTAGGCTGACCAGGCCTTACAAGTCAAGGTCAAATATCGGAAGTTCAAAAGCACGAAATTGTTTCCATAAAGTAAAACTGAATATTAAAATGTCTGTGTATCCCAATAACATCATAAGAATCCCGTCTCCATCCTCGCTGCAGTCATCTCTACGAGTCACTCAGCCCATTCCACGGTATCGGACCCATCCTCAACATAGATGTAATCATACTCCGCCTCGGCTACATATGGAATAGTAGGGGTGAGTGATGGTAATCACCCAGTAGGTGCCTCTCAAAACAATACCAACGTACAAAAAGATCTTGTCACGTAATCACATAGGACAAATAGCATGCCACCGGAAAGTAAAACATTCCATGTAACCGACATAACACGACCCGATATACTTTAGACGGAAAGTAAACAATCCACACAAGATGCATGCGCAAGTACGTGATGCATGCTCACATAACGTGTCATTCGCAAGTAGGAATATGTCAGGCAAAAATGCTCCTAGGCCTATATGCAATGCATGTTCCCGAGACCTAACTCCAGCGTCATGGTCTCTAGCCACCACTTGCTGTTCTGGACACCCACGCCCTATAGACGCTGCGTATCGTACGACACCCACGCCCTATAGACGCTGCGTATCTTCAGACACCCACGCCCTATAGACGCTGCGTATTCGCACAACACCCACGCCATATAGACGCTGCGTATCCCATGACACCCACGCCCGACCGACGATGTGTATCATCACGGCCCCCACGCCCTATAGACGTTACGTATCCTCCGAACACGCACGCCCTCAGGCAATGGGTACCTCATGCAATGCACGTGCCATGAATGCAAGGGGAAAGGGGAAGAAAACAGTTGGACGTCATCCTCTGACGTCGATCGATCGACGTCCAACTGAGACACATCGAACCCTCACTCAGTTGACGTCGATCGATCGATGTACATCTGAGGTACATCGATCCCTCAGCCTCTAGACGTCGATCGATCGATGTACTTCTGAGGTACATCGATCTCTCGCCCTCTGGACGTCGATCGATCGACGTACTTCTGAGGCACGTCGAACCCTCAGCTGCTGGACGTCGATCGATCGATGTCCCCATATTTCAGAAGTTTTATTCTGAAATTTCTGCAATCAAACCCTCAATTCCATTCAACCTTTCACCCCTTCCCACATACTCATACATGCATAACGATCTCTCAACCCCACACAGAAACGTACAACAACGAGATCACATTGAAAACAAAACGAATAACGGAAAATAAACACCTTGGAGCAATTAATCAAGATCACAATCGTATAATAATTGAAACAACAACGACGCAAAAATACCATTTTGTCTATGCACGACTTCATACCGTTTTGAGGGAAATAATAGTATACACCTACCTCGATTCCTAGCGAGAGTTGAATCGGTTTTACGAGTGTGTGATGGCGTTGGCGGTATGATCTCCCTTCTCTTGAACCTTGGATCAAAGATCCTTCTTTCCTCTTCTTGTTGTGGCCGAAATTTTGATGGGGAGAAGGGGAGAGGAGGCTGTCGAATTTGAGATAAAAGGGGAGAGGGATTAGGGTTAATGAGGATTAAAAGAGAGAGGGAGAGATTTGAGGGAGTGATAAGGGTGAGGATTAAGGAAGAAAGATAAAATTTAGGAATTTTAAATATTTTGTTATTATCTCAAACGTTTCTTCTTTTTTTTTTGGATATAACATCCTACCCCCCTTACAAAAAGTTTCGACCCCGAAACTTGTCGTACCTTAATCAAATAGGTGAGGGTAGTGTTCGCGCATTTGCTCTTCTAGTTCCCATGTCGCCTCATTCTCTCGGTGGTTGCTCCATTGTACTTTGACATAGGGAATAATCCTCCTCCTCAGCTCTTGATCCTTCCGGTCAAGAATTCTGATTGGTACTTCTTCATAGGAAGCATCGGGCCTGATCTTAAGTGGTTGCGCGTCTAGCACATGACTCGGGTCAGGTACATACTTCCTTAACTGCGAGACGTGGAACACGTTGTGCACTTGAGCCAACGTCGGAGGTAGTGCCAATTTGTATGCTAGATCTCCAACCTTTTCGAGTATCTCATATGGTCCAATATAACGCGGCTTCAACTTCCCTTTAACTCCAATCCGTGTCACACCCTTCATGGGTGACACTTTAAGATAGACTTTTTCTCCCTCCTTGAACTCTAAAGGTCGCCTCTTCGTGTCGGCCCAACTCTTGCTTCTATCTTGAGCCGTCTTAAGACGTTCCCGAATTTGCTTCACTTGTTCTTTAGTTTGCTCAATCATTTCTGGAGCCGTCAACCTACGTTCACCAACTTCGTCCCAATGCACAGGTGACCTACACTTTCGTCCATATAAGGCCTCGAATGGTGCCCTGCCTATGGCACTGTGATGGCTGTTGTTATAGGAAAATTCTATCAACTTCAGCATGCTGTCCCAATTTCCTTTGAAATCCAATGCGCATGCTCTCAACATATCTTCCAGGGTCTGAATGGTCCTCTCAGATTGACCATCGGTTTGAGGGTGAAAAGCAGTGCTCAGTCGCAACTCCGTCCCCATCTTCTTCTGGCACGCTGCCCAGAACTGAGACGTAAACTTCGGATCACGATCAGATACTATGCTGACTGGCACTCCATGAAGACAGACAATGTTGTCGATATATATAGCTACCAACCTCTCCATAGTAAGTCCAGTAGGAATAGGTAAGAAATGGGCAGACTTAGTCAGTCGATCCACAATTACCCATATCACATCATTCCCATTCCTGGTCTTAGGGAGTCCAACCACAAAGTCCATCGTTACATGCTCCCACTTCCACTCGGGTATCTCTAGAGGTCGCATCAGTCCACCCGGTCTTTGGTGTTCCGCTTTAACTTGCTGGCACACAAGACATCTTTCCACAAACTCAGCAATATGCCTTTTCATGCCATTCCACCAATAGTGTCTCTTGAGATCATTGTACATCTTCGTAGCACCACGGTGAATAGACAGTCTCGAATTATGTGCCTCTTTCAACAACTCCCTCCTAAGGTCCTCAATAATAGGTACGCACAATCTTCCTTGGTACCACATACTGCCGTCATCATGAACCTGAAATCCGTCCACTTGGCTGGTTAACATTTTTTCTCGCGTCTCTCTAATTGTTGCATCGTTCTTCTGTGCTTCCTTAATTTGGTCTACCAAGGTTGGGGTGATAATTAGCGTCGCCAGAATGTCTGCGGTAGAATCTACAAGATCCAAATCAAACTCCGCCATCTCTTTTTCTAGAGTAGCCTGCCGTGCATGGCTCGACTTCCTACTTAAGGCATCAGCCACTCGATTGGCCTTCCCTGGATGATAGCTGATGGTCAAGTCGTAATCTTTCAACAGCTCTAACCATCTCCTTTGGTGCATGTTCAGCTCCTTTTGTGTGAACAGATACTTAAGGCTTTTGTGATCAGTGAACACTTCGCACTTCACTCCATATAGATAGTGACGCCAGATTTTCAGGGCGAACACCACCGCTGCAAGTTCCAGATCATGAGTCGGATAATTCTGCTCATAGGGCTTTAGCTGTCGTGAAGCATAAGCAATGACCTTGTCGTTTTGCATCAACACGCATCCTGAAATATAGGGATTAGACCACATCTTTAATCGTACACAAAATCAGTTGAAATCATATACATTTACCTAGCCCGTTCTTAGAAGCGTCACTGTAAATGACAAACCCTTCGGATGCGGAGGGCTGAGCAAGAATAGGGGCTGTGGTCAGTCTCCTTTTTAGTTCAGCGAAACTCTGCTCGCATTCGGTGGTCCATTCAAATTTCGACTTCTTCTGCGTCAACCGGCTCAGAGGCACTGCAATAGATGAGAAGCCTTCTACAAACTTCCTGTAGTATCCGGCCAGACCGAGAAAGCTCCTTACTTCAGTCACATTAGTGGGTCTTGGCCACTCGGTGATCGCCTCTACCTTCTTTGGATCCACTGAAATTCCTTCTTCAGAGACCACGTGACCCAAAAAGGCTACGCTCTTCAACCAAAACTCACACTTGCTGAACTTGGCGTACAATTTGCTTCTCCGAAGTGTCTCTAGAACTTCCCTCAAATGCTCCGCATGAGTATCTTTGTCAGGAGAGTATATAAGGATATCGTCAATGAACACTACTACGAACTTGTCCAGTTGTTTCCGAAATACTGTGTTCATTAGGTCCATAAAGGCAGCCGGGGCGTTGGTTAATCCAAAAGGCATAACCAGGAATTCGTAATGGCCATAGCGTGTTCTGAAAGCAGTCTTGGCCGTATCCCCCGATTTGATCCTCAACTGGTGATAACCGGATCGCAAATCGATTTTGGAGAATACTTGGCCCCCCGTAGTTGATCAAATAGATCCTCAATTCTAGGAAACGGATACTTGTTCTTGATAGTGATCTTGTTGAGTTCTCGGTAGTCTATACATAGTCTCATGCTCCCATCCTTCTTCTTCACGAACAAGACTGGAGCACCCCAGGGTGATACACTAGGTCGGATAAACTTACGGTCCAGCAGTTCTTGTAATTGCTCCTTCAATTCCTTGAGTTCTGCTGGAGCCATGCGGTAGGGTGCCCTGGATATGGGTTCAGCACCAGGTATGAGATTAATCTCGAACTTGACCTCTCTTTCTGGTGGCAGTCCTGGTAACTCCTCGGGGAAAACGTCTGTAAATTCCCTTACCACAGGGATTTGGTCGATTTGCGGAACTTCCTGTTCAGCACCCATTGCGTAAATCAAAAATTCTTCTCTTCCTTTCTTCAGTGCTCGAAAGGCCTGAGCCGCAGTCAAAAAAAACTTTTGGGGTGCCTTCTTAAATGTAGGGTTCCCTTGAAAAATAGTTTCGCCCAGTTCAGGTTGCTTCATGCTGACTTGGAGTCGTCGGCAATCAATGTTTGCATGATACCTTGCTAAGAAGTCCATGCCTAAGATGACATCGAAGTCGTACATTTGAATCGGTATCAAGGTCACAGAGAACTGCAGACCGTTAATCTCCAATCCACATTCCTTGTAACGGTGACGAGACATGAGTACTTGGCTGCCAGCGGCTTGTACGCGATAGGGAGTCTCAAGCCATTCGGAAAGAACATCCAGCTTCTTAGCAAACTTCTTTGCCACAAACGAGTGACTCGCCCCACTATCGAACAAAACGTTGGCTGGCACTTTGTTAATTAAAATCACACCTACCATATTCGAGGTTTAGCACACAACATACATCAATATCAACAAGAATTTAATCCAACTTCAAATTTAAATACTTAAATAAGTGTACCCGTCACCACGTCGCCCGACTCCTCGACTTCGGCATCCGTCATCGCATGTACCCGGGCATTGGTCCGGCCTCGTCCACCTTGCTGAGCCTGTGTCTGCGAGTTTACCTGAGCCGGTGTTGAGCATTCCTTAGCAATATGTCCTTGCTTCCCGCAGTTATAGCACGTTCTCTGATCCTTCCAACATGGTCCCGGATGGAAACGTCCGCACAGTGTACACCGTGGAATAGGTGCCGCAGCCCTTACTGGTTGTACATCAGTCGGTGCCGGACCCTCAATCATCGGGGTCTGAATCGCTGCCCTCTGCTGTCGTTCCGGCCGGAATGGTTGTCCGGACTGTGGGCGTCGAGGTACTTTCAGCCATCTCCCTGATCTGCCCGTTTGCAACTCCTCACGGGGCCTCTTCAGTCTCTCTAGTGCAGCTGCCCTTTCCAAATTCCTCTCTACACGTCGACATACCTCCAGCAATCCCTCAAACGTGGTAGTCTCTGCGCAAACAATCGCCTGTTGGATGCGAAAGCTCAGACCTGTGTGGAACATCAGCATTTTGGCCTCTTCGTTGTCCATGATGCACGACATATACTGGCCCAGTTCATGAAATTTCTCGGAGTATTGATCCACCGTCATGGACCCTTGGGTCAACAGCTGGAACTCCGCCATCCTTCTCTGAATAGCACTACCCGGAACATAGTGCTTCTTATACTCCTCAACAAATTGTTCCCACGTCACTGGTGGAGTCAATTTGCGTTTCACTCCGTTCCACCACCTCTCAGCTTCCCTTTCCAAGAACGGGGTAGTCACCTCCACTTTCAGATTCACGGGCACTTGTATCAGTCTTATTTGTTCAGTTATGTTTTTGAGCCAAATCTCGGCCTCCTCAGGCCGAGTGGTACCCCGGAACATCGGTATTCGGGAGTTCTGCATCTCCCTGTAATAGAACCTCAAACCCTGCTGTGGTGGAGGAGGTGGTGGTGGTTGTTGTTGCTGTTGCTGCTGAGTGTGCTGGAGTATCTGAGCAATCTGTGCCTGTTGTTGGGCCATCTGAGTATATTGTTGTGCCATCTGAGTCTGCTGATGGGCTATTAAGGCCGTCAGATTGGCCAGGGTATCCGCAAGGTTTTGGGGGATCGCCCTTTGCCCCTGACGTTCGTCTCCGTCATTTCCACTATTTCCTGATGGCTCACGTCGCGGAGGCATTGTCTGTGGACAATTTAAAACACGTTAGACAAATTGATTTAAGAGTATTGGAAAGAGGTACAGGAATGGAGGTCAAAGGAAAAGATAACCTATCCCGTCTACTTACTAGCAGCACTCACCAACCAAAACCCCAGTCATAGCTTATGTCTACTTCGTTTTATTCAATTTTGAAAATCATTTGAAAACGGATCGTCACTTATCCTAGGGTAATTAACTAATCTATTACGTTCCCGAGGCGTATCTGAAGCCTGGGCTCTGATACCACCTGTAGCGCCCCGCTCCCGAGCTCCATCCTCGGTAATGGTGCACCCGCCGTATCTCACTCAGGAGAATACAAGGCGTCACATCAACCTGTCATACATCAGTGCTGACGTAGGAAAGTTTTCCTTTTCTTTCTGCGGAAACGATAAGTCACAACACTAAATTGAAATTAATGAACTTTAAGGAAATAACGAGAGTAATTCTAGGCTGACCAGGCCTTACAAGTCAAGGTCAAATATCGGAAGTTCAAAAGCACGAAATTGTTTCCATAAAGTAAAACTGAATATTAAAATGTCTGTGTATCCCAATAACATCATAAGAATCCCGTCTCCATCCTCGCTGCAGTCATCTCTACGAGTCATTCAGCCCATTCCACGGTATCGGACCCATCCTCCACGTAGATGTAATCATACTCCGCCTCGGCTACATATGGAATAGTAGGGGTGAGTGATGGTAATCACCCAGTAGGTGCCTCTCAAAACAATACCAACGTACATACCCAAAAAGATCTTGTCACGTAATCACATAGGACAAATAGCATGCCACCGGAAAGTAAAACATTCCATGTAACCGACATAACACGACCCGATATACTTTAGACGGAAAGTAAACAATCCACACAAGATGCATGCGCAAGTACGTGATGCATGCTCACATAACGTGTCATTCGCAAGTAGGAATATGTCAGGCAAAAATGCTCCTAGGCCTATATGCAATGCATGTTCCCGGGACCTAACTCCAGCGTCATGGTCTCTAGCCACCACTTGCTGTTCTGGACACCCACGCCCTATAGACGCTGCGTATCGTACGACACCCACGCCCTATAGACGCTGCGTATCTTCAGACACCCACGCCCTATAGACGCTGCGTATTCGCACAACACCCACGCCCTATAGACGCTGCGTATCCCATGACACCCACGCCCGACCGACGCTGTGTATCATCACGGCCCCCACGCCCTATAGACGTTACGTATCCTCCGAACACGCACGCCCTCAGGCAATGGGTACCTCATGCAATGCACGTGCCATGAATGCAAGGGGAAAAGGGAAGAAAACAGTTCGACGTCATCCTCTGACGTCGATCGATCGACGTCCAACTGAGACACATCGAACCCTCACTCAGTTGACGTCGATCGATCGATGTACATCTGAGGTACATCGATCCCTCAGCCTCTAGACGTCGATCGATCGATGTACTTCTGAGGTACATCGATCTCTCGCCCTCTGGACGTCGATCGATCGACGTACTTCTGAGGCACGTCGAACCCTCAGCTGCTGGACGTCGATCGATCGATGTCCCCTTATTTTAGAAGTTTTATTCTGAAATTTCTGCAATCAAACCCTCAATTCCATTCAACCTTTCACCCCTTCCCACATACTCATACATGCATAACGATCTCTCAACCCCACACAGAAACATACAACAACGAGATCACATTGAAAACAAAACGAATAACGGAAAATAAACACCTTGGAGCAATTAATCAAGATCACAATCGTATAATAATTGAAACAACAACGACGCAAAAATACCATTTTGTCTATGCACGACTTCATACCGTTTTGAGGGAAATAATAGTATACACCTACCTCGATTCCTAGCGAGAGTTGAATCAGTTTTACGAGTGTGTGATGGCGTTGGCGGTATGATCTCCCTTCTCTTGAACCTTGGATCAAAGATCCTTCTTTCCTCTTCTTGTTGTGGCCGAAATTTTGATGGGGAGAGGAGGCTGTCGAATTTGAGATAAAAGGGGAGAGGGATTAGGGTTAATGAGGATTAAAAGAGAGAGGGAGAGATTTGAGGGAGTGATAAGGGTGAGGATTAAGGAAGAAAGATAAAATTTAGGAATTTTAAATATTTTGTTATTATCTCAAACGTTTCTTCTTTTTTTTCCGGATATAACATCAAAATTATAACGACATGTTACAAGGAGTAAACCGAAAATTGTCGTATCGGGTGACTACCGAAACTTTACCGACATGTCACATGCTTGCCATATAAATTTGGCCAGCCAATATACATCAAAAATACTTCAAAATTTCGTGGTCAACATGTCACACTCAGTCACAAGGTCGTACCATGCTTACGCACATAAATTACACAATTGAGCCTTAATTTGTGGAAAATTCAAACTCAATTATTTAAAGCACATGGCGTTTTTGAACATCATCCATATGAGCTGAATATATACCTCATTTTATGTATATTATATGTGACATAACATATATTCCATGTGTAAGAAGTTTGAAATTAATCGAAGAAAAATCGCATAATCGACGAAAGTCGAAAATTCGGTTTTCTACGAACTTACAACATGGAACGATTTTGGCATAGATGTAACATGTATCTAGACACTTTTTACACATTCAAGACATGTTAAAGTGTTATAGAATATTCAAATTAAGGCTGATTATGATTTACCATATATGTGTGAATATTGTGCATTATTTGACAAGACTTGCCAAAAAAAGATTTCAGCATATGTGCAGTCTTCTTTACACGCTATTTCAGCCATGTTGGAGCCAATGTGGAGCTTATTTGGCACTTCAATTGGTGGGGAATATGCCACACAAGATTGGTTGAAGAGAGCACCACATAAGGAAAGAATTCAAAAGAAACCACATGCTGAAAATTTTAGCATTTGGAAAAGTTCTGGCCGAATTTTTGTTGATTTGTGTCTACAATTTGTCTTCCAAAATTCAAGGGATTGAATTGTGATGATATGGTAATTATTTAACTTGATTTTAAGTACATGTTTTCAGATTTTTTGAAAAATTTACAGCTCATTTGAAGGGTGCCAACGTGCACTAATGTTGGCCAATCAACAAGCGACAACTAGACAAGGACAAGTCATCCCTCCAATTATATTACACCAAGTAAGCAAGATTGTGTCATCTTTTACACAAGGCAATCTTCCAAGGGCATTAAAGACAATCCTCAAGGAGGAAGAGGAACCCTAGGGGGCGGCCACATTGGTATAAAAAGAAGAAGATGGTGCAAGACAAGGCTAAGCAACAATTCATATTCTTACAAGTGTAAAAAGCAAGACTATTCTTTTCTTATTCCTTTCTTTCTCTTTGTCTCAAGCCTATCATTCATATATTCTATATATTATATAGGCTTTGATTATACCACCTATACACATTCAGTTCTTGTAAAAGGTTGATCAAGGTGTGATCAAACCTTCATTCAATCGGTGGTGGTATTCGCGATTGGTTTGATTGATTGTTTTGATTGTAAAAGGGTGGAGTTAGTGTTTAACTCCAGTCACCCTTATGGTAGGTGTTTTTGTGTTTAGTGATAACCAAGAAGGTGTCCTCAGAGACTGGAGTAGGTTGTTTTAACCAAACCAGTATAAAATTCTTAGTGTTCTTACTTTCAGTTTCCAGTTTTC
The DNA here is from genome assembly GCA_036186865.1 of Eustoma russellianum. Lineage (NCBI taxonomy): Eukaryota > Viridiplantae > Streptophyta > Magnoliopsida > Gentianales > Gentianaceae > Eustoma > Eustoma russellianum. The sequence continues at coordinate 15,381,341 of AP025064.1, read as the reverse complement.
TCCATCGATTTTATTGCAACGGTAAAAATAGCAAACGCTTTTCAAAAATTATACAATTTTGCAGAAATATAGCCACACATCCTAGTTTTTATTTGGCACAAGTTTCACTTTATTTGGATAAGTATAAGTTAATCAAACGTCAATAGTTCTGAGGCTAGTGCAATCTGATTCTCAGATTTGCAAAGGTTGAGAACATCAACGTGGTTGACATACTTCCCAAGGAAATTTTCAAAAACTGTTTCAACCCATTAAAATAAACATCGTAAGAGTCAAAAAATAAAATTTTCAGATCATTTAGAGTTCCCAATTAATAGGAATAAATTTTTCAATTCGGAGTACAATTTCTAGCAGATTTGCGCAATCTGATCAAAAACGTATTTTCAAGGGGTTAGGCTTGGAATTTTAATTTGAAATTTTTGTGAGTTAATCATAACATCTGAGTGTACAATTTCACCAAATGTTATAATTTTTGGAGGTCTACAACTAGTCCATTTAAATAAATCGAATCAGGATCTAAAAAAGAAACTGTTTTCAAAAGTGAGTAATTTGGTTCAAAAAGTTTTAAAAACCGAATTTTTTGCACTCACTATTCAACCCCCCTTCTAGTGGTGCAACACAGGTCCTAAAACTATTACTTTCACTATTATTATTTATACGTGACTCAGTTGTTTCGAAAGCAATAGTCTTACCAGTAGATTTTGACGTCTCGGACTTCCGTTGGTTCAATGTTACCTCGTATACCCTTAGTGAACTGATCAATTCATCTATTTTAGTAATTGACTTTGTCTCCTCAATTGTTGTCAACTTTGGATCCTATTCAGCGGGAAGGCTCCGCAGCGCATTTTGAACCTTTTCGTTGTTGGTAATGATTTACCTAAAGCTTCAAGTACATTGAAGATGTTAGTAATTCTCAATGGATTCGTTCGGCAACATTTTGAAGGATTCAAGTTCAGTCATAAGCATATTTATTTTTGACACTTTTACACAGCTAGTACCTTCATGCTTTAACTTTAATGATTTCTACATATCATGAGCACTAGCACAATTTGATACATAACCTGCTTCAGAAGTACTAAGTCCATTCAAAAGTAATTGCATGGCTTTTGCATTCATGGACATTCTTTTCTTATCTTCTATAGACCGTTCGCTTTTATATTTCTGAACTTCTTGTGTGACTCCACTAACTTGTACAATTTGCATAGGTGTGTATGACCTATCTTCAACTATAGACCATAAATCGATGTCTATAGCCATTAAGAATAGCTTCATCCTAAGTTTTCAATGTACAAAATTATTACTATCGAAAAGAGGAGTGTGTGGGGTAGACATACCTTCCAACTCACCTTTGTGTGAAACTATGTCCATTGTATAGTTTACCTTTGATTTGGGATGTGCAGGCTACAATGAACTCTTTTGTGTGTAACCTTGTCTTCTTCGTGTGGTGTTAAACCTTGCTTCTTAGAGTGGTGTTAGCCTTGCTCTAATACCAATTGTTGGACAGTGACACCTTGTACACTTGGCAACTTTAAGAAACATGATTGGTTCACTTTGTCATCTTATCTTGGGCGATTTTTCAACATAAAAATGACACAGAAATAGTTTGCAAAAGAAGATAATATGGAAGGCATTCCATCAAGAAACCCTAGACTTCTTGGCACAAGAATAGGACATATGTGGCTGAAAATTTTGACTCCAAAATCAGCCATATAGCCATTGGTTTCAAATGAAGATTCCAAGTTGGCAACTTTTGCCAACTAGCTTGTATCTGGTTGATCCAAGCGGCGTAATCTTGTACAAATATCACAATATGAGTAAAACATCTTTGCCACCTGAATATACACGTTTTTGATCCATCCATATACGTACAAACTTAGATTTAATGAAGAAAAAACAATAGATAAACTTGACAAGACTTTGTCAACCAATAATTCAAAATTCTCACATTTTTCTCTTTGTAAGTTGTGGTAAATTTTGTAGCAAGAATGCCCTCAAATTCACAGAAAAAATATGAGTAAGAACCTCCAATATTATATGCATAAAGGTCTTCAAGAAGAAAAATAGAATGTGACATTGAAAACCGTCACATATCTCGCTACTGTCAATAATATAACCAAATAGAAAATAGATTAGATAACCACCAAATAATCTTCCAAAAAACCATAAATGAACTCCAAAATGCAGATAATATGATACTCAAAAGATGTCCTTGAGTAAAATGACCAAACTGCCATTGGAGGGTAAAATGACGAAAATACCCCTGGTCATAGAAAACTCCGAAAATGACTCCAATGGTCATAAATAGATATAATAACACCTTTGTGATGATAAATAAGAAATAATGAAGTCTTTGTATGACTTTCTCCGTGTCATGTACCTACAACAAAATACCACTTTTGCCCTTTTTGGTGAGATATAGAAACTTCTGAGGCATATTAGTCACGAGACATAATAATATCCATTAAAATCACATAATAACAACATAATAAACGTATATGAATCATGTACAAATGAAAACAACCATTTTATCACATTTTAGAAAAAAAAGTTTTCTAAAAGCCCTAGACATCGATTGATCGAAGTGCCTCTGCTTGAGAGATCGATGTCTCACAGTAAGTTTCAATTTTGTCTCTGACCTACATCGATCGAATCGATATGTCTCAGGTTTAGAGATTGATGTCTCATAGTAAAGTTTGGAATTTCTTTTGCCTTACTTCGATCGATCGATATGAAGGATCTATGTACATCGATCGATCAATGTGTATAAATATGAGAGATCGATGTCACTTTTCTTCATTTATTCAACTTTTTATCACTTATAACATCATGTATGACATTCTTAAGTATTCAACACTTAAAATCATGACTTTGAAAATTATCCAAACATATTTCTCAACATAAACAAATATCATATAGAGCATTTTATCTTATTCATAATGACAATTTAATATATTAACTTTTTAAGATACAAAGTTCAGGAAACACAGATCCAGGCAAAGCCAACGTGGTAGCCGACGCCTTGAGCCGGAAAGCGGAGCTTGCTGCCATCACCACCATCAGAGGTGACCTACCGACACGAATCAAAGAGGGACTAGAGCATGATCTAACTACACGAGCGCTCGTCAAACTTGCCGAGCAAGGGAAGACGAGGCAATTTTGGGTAGAGGACGGCCTACTCTACACCAAGGGACATCGTTTGTACATGCCCAAGTACGGAGACTTCAGACGTGACATTATCCGAGAAGGGCATGATACCAAGTGGGCGGGACATCCGGGACAACACTGCACGATAGCACTACTCGAGGAAAGGTATTTTTGGCCGCAGTTACGGGACCAAGTCCAGCTATACGTCAAGACTTGTCTTGTGTGCCAACAATACAAAGTGGAGAACAAGTAGCCAGCAGAACTACTGGAGCCGTTGCCAATCCCCGAGCGACCGTGGGAGTCGATCTCCCTTGATTTCATCAGCGCCTTACCGAAGTCAGAAACATTCGGATCAATCATGGTCGTGGTGGACAGGTCTTCTAAGTATGGAACTTTCATCCCATGTGCGAGGGACTGCACGGCCGAGGATGTGGCAAAGGCCTTTTTCAAGAACGTGGTGAAGTTTTGGGGGCTACCGAGGAACATCGTGAGCGACCGAGACCCTCGCTTTACGGGCAAGCTATGGACGGAGTTATTCAAACTCCTTGATACCAAACTAAGTTTCTCCATGAGCTTCCACCCCCAGACCGACGGATAGACCAAGAGGGTGAATGCCTTGTTGGAGTGCTACTTGCGGCACTTTGTGAGTGCCAACCAGCGTGATTGGGCCAAGCTCATGGATGTCATCCAATTTTCCTACAACTTGCAGCGAAGCGAGTCCACGGGCTGGAGTCCTTTCGAGATCGTGAATGGACAGCAACCTTTGACCCCACATGCCTTAGTGATCTTGCCAGATAAGGGATGAAGCACAGGGGCAGCGAAGATGGCACAAAATTGGAAAGAGCACACCGACCCAGCCCGCTCTTACTTGGAGAAAGCACGAAGAAGATGAAGAAATGGGCCGATAGTAAGAGGCGAGACCGTGATTACTCGGTGGGCGACCAAGTGATGGTGAAATTGCTGCCACAGCAATTCAAGTCACTAAGGAGCATGCACAAGGGGCTCATACGCCGTTACGAGGGGCCATTCCCGATCCTTTCTAAGGTAGGCAATGTTGCATACAAAGTTGACCTACCCAGCACACTTAAGATTCATCCAGTCTTCCATGTGAGTATGCTCAAGCCGTATCATGAGGACAAGGAAGACTCAAGCCGAGGGAATTCACATCGAGCACCGCCCGTGGTTACCAAGTCGTTTGACAAGGAGGTTGAAGCGGTGATCAAGAAAAAAGTTATCCGTCGAAGAGACGTCCCTGCGCGTACCCAATACTTAATCAAATGGAAGGGACTACCCGAGTGCGAATCGACATGGGAAGCAGTCGAAGATCTTTGGCAGTTCGAAGAGGCACTTCAGGACTTCGAGACAACGACGAGGGCGTCGCTGAATTAGGCGGTTGAGAATGTAACGGACCGTACGTAATTTGATCTTTTGAGCAAGCCAAGTTCAAAAGAATGCATTAGGCCAAGCCCAAGTTCATTCCACAAACCCACATAAGTAGACTTTTGTAGATCTTTCTAGATCTTTCTTGTATATTCTTTGTAGGAACTTGTAGGAGTTCTTTAGAATATTTCTAGAATGCTCCATTGTAAATATTTAGATTAGGAATTCTCTAGATGATCATTTGTAGCCGTTAGATCAAGTAGATCTTAGCCGTAGATTTGTAGAGACAATAGTATAAAGAGGGCCTCATCCTCATTTTGTAACCATCAAGCAAGTTTTCAAGCAATACACTTTCAAAGCTTTAAGCATTCATATAGTCTTCCGCTATACTTGTCTTATACTTGTCTTTCAAGTTAGGCTGACTTAGCCAAATCCGTACGGGGCAGAGTCGAGCATCTCTTGGGTGGATTGAGGCTAAGTGCCGCACGACTTTGAAGGAAATTTCAAGTCCGTGACATTATGGTATAAATCCATTGAAAATGAAGTATTATAGACTTCAAAATTTATGCCCTAAGATAGCTTAACGGGCCTTTTTGAGTCACATTTTCCAAAAAAAACTTTTTCTTCATGCTTAATGTCTTCTAGTTTATATTGGGATTTTTCATATCTTATTTGTGGACTATAACTCCTAAAGCTAAAATAAAATCCCAAAATAAATAAAATTATCCAAAAATTACTCTAAAATCATAAAGACTCCATAAAAAATGCTAAAAGGACCAAAATAAGACTAGTTGACACTAACAGAGCCCAAATAACAAACTCTAAAATATGTACTAAAATGGTTACATAAGAAAAAAATCTAAAATATGTACTAGAATTGTCACATAAGCTTGTCTTCTGCAAGTTCATTAAATTACATGGTCACACAATCTTTGTTCAATAAGAAAATGGAAGGGGTAAAAAAACCATTGCTGAAAATAAATATGAAGCCGCGGTTGAAAATTTAACATCTGAACTTTGTCCGTAAAAAGTTGCTCTTGATGCGATTTGAGGATTTTTTTTTTAATATGTAAATAATTTACTTTGTAGTGGCCAGAAAGAGAATTTATTTTGTTAGTATAAGGGGAAAGTGTTAGTGTATGTGCCCTAAGCCATGATTTGGATGTTTTATGTTATACATTTATTATTGATAAAGAGGTTTTATCATCATTATTGTTGGTTAGTATGTTATACAATTATGATATATGTCCCTGGTTTATTATTATTATAGAGATAAAATAATTTATAACCATTATGATTATTGATTTGATAATCATGAGATGATTATGTGTATGGCGATACAAATCAATCTCATAGATACTTGTTAGAGAACATTGTATTGGATAGACCCATCATGAGATTACTACATGGATTAGCGTAATAAGTAAATCTCATCATAGTCATGTTTTAATCCTTAGACTTGAGATTGTCATAGTTTCCCACATAAGGACTATTATATTTTGACATAATCTAGCGTTATCCGTAACTGAATAATAATAAAGGTCATGATTGAGTATGATAGAAATTATATAGAGGATATTGAACAATCAAGATAGAATTTGTCCCTCTCTTTTGAGAGAGATATCTTTGGGGCCCTCGATTAGTGAGACTGTGAAATGCATGACTGTACTCAAATGAATTGATAGTGTGATCAGTATCATTTGTTTTATCAGTCTACTTAGAGATCGAGTAATCATATGTTTGAACAATATAAGTAAGACGATGACCATAACTTATGTTCAAACTAGATATCGTGTGACAAAGGGATTGATGCATGTACTATTATTAGACTAGTTGAACTGTACTCATATTAATTGGATAGTCGTAATGCCTTGCTAGAGGCCAATTACGACTTGTTAGTTTAATAGAGATTTAATCGACTCCCAATTAATATGAGCCTATCGGGTCACACACAAGAATGCGTATGGGCTTATATTAATAATATTAATTATTATTCATATTATTAATTTCGTTTTTTATGGTTATATACATATATATATATATATATATATATATATATATATATATTGTCGGATAATAACGAAAGAATCCATATCTGATATGGATTTTGATTGACATTAACTAATCCGATTAGGACTCGGATTTTGATGTCTATATATGTGTATATATATACTGTGTATCTCGTAGAGAGAGGACACATGAAAAAACCACAGATTTCGGTTTTACAGAAAACCAGAGTTCTCAGCCGCGCCGTTCAAGAGCTAGCACTCCAGACGGAAGCATTCGTGTGGATACCGGCAGAGGGTGTTCGTGTCATCGCACCTCCTATGTTCGCACCTTCTACGTCTGCAGATTTCGAATCTACAGAGGTATGGTTTTTGATTTCTTTCATCGAATTAAACGAACAACATGGATCCTTAGTAGGAAATCGGAGATCAAGTTTTGTTTTCCGCCGTGTGTTTTTGCAGTGATCTTGTCGGATTTCCTAACAGAAAGAATATGAAGAGTGCTGCTGAGTTATAGAGTTGGAAGGAAGCGTAAATCTCAGATCTTCAGTCTCATTTTTTTAGTTTTTTTCTATTTTTTAGGTAACAACAACAACACTATCTATTGCATTAAAGACTTCTGTCTATGGCGGGGTACAGAAGGTCGGATATATACAAACGTACTCATGTGTTAGAAACACACAGAGGTTGTTTACTGATGACCCATAATGAAAATTACGTCAAACTGTGTCGATCAACTGCTACTTTACAATGTAAGAAGCGCAGTCAATTTAGTGAGTCATTTTACTTTATTCCATCATATTCCAAAGTCAAAGAAGAATGTGTCCTTGACTTCATTGAAAATGAAAAGAATTTTCTGGTAAGTATAGTAGTTTAATAAGATTTTAGAAAAAATTTGAAAGTCGCAAAAGTTTAAAATTATAAAGATGGTTGCAATAGTATAATAATTTGTATAACAACGTAAGAAATAGTAAAAAATTAAAGAAAATGTAGATATAACCCATAACAAAAATTTTAGATTACACAATCAATCAATTAATTCAATATGCTTAGCTAGCCATAAAAATTATCAAGATAATTTTAGTGTGCATAGATGAAGATCTAATTTAACTATTGATTTATGAAACACAATTTCTTAAAGTTTCTTTTCATTTTAAACCTAAAATCATGGTATCCGAAAATTGGTTCTTAGAGTTATTCAAAGTGATTAGAAAACAAACATTTCTTATTTTTAATACAAATAAAACTTAAAAGGAGTTCTTGTCCATTTTTTATTTTCACAATTTGTTAGCACTTAGCACTATTTTCGACAAAGATCTCTAAGATCCCTTTTTATTTCTTCATCCAAAAATACAAGATTAATTAATTTATATTTTAATTAAGTAGAATTTAGTTTCACAAAAGTAAGTAATCGCATAGAAGTATTTAGTTTGTGCGCCAAGCTAAATTTTTGTTCAGAGTCTTGTTCCTTAGTATATTACAAAGTATTTATTTATAGAAAAAAACATTCTTAAACTTTTTTTTGGGGGGAAAAAATTTGTAATATGTCCGATGTCTTTTTGATTGTTCTTAATTTCCAACCACTTTTTATTTTTATTAAACATGTAAAAAGGGGGAAAAAACTTATGCCTTAACTTGTTCTTTCAGATTCCGATTAATGTTATTAAAAAAATGGTCCTTCAAAAAAATGTATTTTGAAAATTATTATTTGATCTGAAATATTGCATTAACGAGAACATTAAATTTAATTTACCAAAAGCATTTTATTTTAGAAAATAACTAATTTTTATTTAGTATTTAAGTGGCAGAACAATTTAAAATTATTGTTAAGGGTCTTTAAATTTTTTTAAGAATAAATAAACCTCCTTATACGACATTTTTCCCTAAGTTTTAAATATCTTTATACCAGTTAATAATTATTGAACTATTATAATTTTTTTATACATTTTCAAAGTTTAGTAGGTCTAAATCCAAAATTTTCCAAATTGGTCTTAAAACTTGATTCACTAGGCAGCAGGAAAGAGCTAGTTTTCCCTTGGAGGATGTATGTTAGCAAAACAAAGTCAAAAGGATCAAATCTATTATGTATGAGATAATATTGTGGATGTCCATCCAAGTTGACCTTGTATATGTCCAATATGTTGGAAACCACAAAGTGCACTACCACCATTTAATTTATGTGTCTCCAATGTCCTATAAATAGGACATGCCATTGTAATGTTATGTACACTTGAAAATCAATACAAAACATCTTCTACATTCTCTTCTCTTGTCTACTTTATATTGCATAATTTGATATTTGATTTTATAACACGTTATCAGCACGAATTGCTCCAAAGAAACCAAAAACAAGTAGTCAAGAAAAGTATTAGAGAAAGAAGAAAAAGAGGGAGAATACTCTTAAAATTTCGTAGGTGCTGACAGCTTTGCGCAGGTCCAGAAAAACTGAATTTGCCAAGACATCCACCGTTGGATCATCACCAAATTTTGACAAATTATTCTTAACACATAAAGGCACGTTTTGAACGGTGGAGATGTATTTTGGATACTCCTAGGTATGCCCGAAATGGTGATTTCTGAGACTGATATTTCTGCCAATTTTTTTTCAGAATTATGATTTGTTCATTTGTTGCGTTTCTTTTGTTACCGATTTCTATCTTATATTTTAAATATGTATAAAAGAAATAATCTAGCCTGAAGTCTAGATTTTTGAAGGAAGAAGAATTGTATATGGCTTGCAGCCATATGGATATACTTTTATCATGCCCGAAGCATGAATTGCCTGAAGCATTAATTGTTATCATCCCCGAAGCATGAATCACATGAATTATTTTCATGCCCGAAGCATGAATCGTTTGACATGTCCGAAGCATGAATTGTTGACACGCTCAAAACGTGAATAATTGAAATAATTAACATGCCCGAAGCATGACTAGTTTATATACCTAAAAGAATGAATAAATATCATATGTCCGTAGCATGCATAGTTGACATGCCTGAAGCATGATATTTTGACATATAGTTGTTGTGTTATTTTAATTTTTAATTACATATTAATTGTATTCTTATCATTTCATATATAATAGTCTGCGTCGTACTTATGCCTGAAGCATATTATGCCAGAAGCATATAACATTAACTCAAACCTGTAGTTTTGAGTAAATCTATTTTTTCTGCGATGAATTCTTTTTGCATTCTCAGACCTATGGCAAATATCACGAAACTGAAGTTTGTTGCTCTTGATATTTCTGGAAGAAATTATATGGCTTGGGTCATTGATGCCGAAATCCATTTGACCTCGATGAATCTTGGGCATACTATAAAAGGAGGTGAGGCAAGCGAACAAGATAAGGCAAAGGCAATGATATTCATTCGCCATCACCTCCATGACGGGCTGAAAACCGAATATCTTGGGGTTAAAGACCCAAATGAATTATGGAAAAATTTGGAGGAACGATATGATCATCAAAAGAGTGTGATCCTCCCAAAGGCTAGATATGACTGGTTGCACCTGAGGCTGCAAGATTATAAGTCTGTAAACGAATATAATTCTGCAATGTTCTCTATAGTATCACAATTGAGGCTGTGTGGAGACAATGTAACTGATGCAGATATGTTAGAGAAAACATTCACAACTTTTCATGCCTCGAATATGCTCCTGCAGCAGCAATATCGAGAAAGGAAGTTTGAAAAATATTCTCAATTGATTTCATGCCTGCTTGTTGCTGAACAAAACAATGAACTCTTAATGAAAAACCACAACTCTCACCCGACTGGATCACAACCATTTCCAGAAGCGAATGCAAGTCACCATAACCATAATCGTGGTCGTGGTCGAGGTACAGGTCGTGATCGTGTTAGAAATTTTGCATCATACCACCTGAAGTGGGACAAGAAGAAAAAGCCACAAGAAAATACAAAAAGTATGAAAATTGGTGCACCCGCTAAGAACCACGAAGACACTTGTTATCGATGTGGAGCCCAAGGGCATTAGTCTCGTACTTGCCGCACTCCAAAGCATTTGGTTGAACTTTATCAAGCATCCCAGAAGGATAACGGCAAGGGAAAATGTCATACCCCGTAACTTTTAAGCACGACTTTCAACACTCTAGGTCAACCTTGAATTCAATTTAATTAATGATGTAGAATGTGATATTTAGTTACTTAAAATATAGAAAATAAAAAAAAGGGGTTAGAATTAGAATTAAAGGTAATTAAGGGTAATTACATAAAAAGCCCCTACTAAAGATAGGGGAGTTACACCACACTTTGGTATAACTCCCCATTGGCATTAAGGGGGACGGTTTTAACACCAAAAAGGAGAGGGGAAACCGGCTGTAGGAAAAGAGAAGGAAGAGGAGAGGAAAAAAGAGAGAAAAGAGAAAGAGAGAAAGGAAGAAGAAGAGGAGGAAGAATTGCGGTCAAACTAGGTGCAATCCTTACTGAAATTCTGCAGTAAATCCGTAAGATTAACTAGAAAACCAAGGCAAGTAATCTTTCTATACGCTTTACGTAAATTTTGATATTCTAGGCCCTATGTTCTTACAAAGAGAAAACTTGAATCACACATTAGTAATTTTGTCTTGTCTATCTTAAATGCTTTATTATATGTAAGTTTGTTGCTAGTTGCGTAAAGTCTTGTTCTTTGGGCCATAATTCTGAAAATAGTTGTGTGGTGCTTTGTTGTTTATCAAGCATGCCCATGAAAGTGTATTCTTGATGTGTTTATTATCTTGTTCTATTCTTGTGTTGATTGTCTACACTTAGACGTTTGAGAGTAAGTGTAGGGAATTGAAAGACGAATGATGGCATTGTTGTAGACATTGTTGTGTTGGGAATGTTGATAATATCTTTTGAAGGTTGTGAATGATTGAAGGTTAAGAGGGGATATTGTTAGACATAATTAAGCATCAAATCATGTTAGTTGTGTGTTAAGCATGATGAATCCAGGAGCTAAGATGGACCTTGAAGGGTTGAACATGAAAGGGTTGAAGAAGAAAGGTGTTGGGTGGAAGTTACTGCAGAAAAACTGCAGTTTAGAACCGTCAGAACACTTCGAACACCTACATTAGGCGCTCTATGTCACATTAGGCGACTAATGTAGCGTTCAATGTGTCCTGAATCATCCCCGAACACTTCGAACACCTACATAAGGCGCTCTATGTCACATTAGGCGCTTCATGTAGGCATTCAATGTCTACGGAACATCCCCGAACACTTCGAACGCCTAGTATAGGCGCTCTATGTCACTTTAGGCGCCTCATGTGGCGTTCCAAGTATACTGGAAGTCTTTTTGACCCTCTAGGCGCCCTATGTATGTGTAGTAACATTATACACTTCTTTTGAACATAAAATGCAAGGGTATTTGAGGTATAATTGAGGTGTAGATGGTAAGTTTGATCAAGTAGGAATAAGATTGAATCCTGAGTGAATTAGTAAGACGGATGGACTTGGAAAGGTACGAACATGGAGTGTTTGAGGTGCAAGACTGTATACTTGATATGTACAATGTATGTGTGTGTGTTACATGTTTGATACGAAGTTACATGTGCATCATGCATCATGACATGGGCATTTGCATTTGATTTGAGATTTGCTTTGCAAAAGAATATGTGTTTACAAGAAAGATGTAAAGTTTTCGAAAGACAAAATGGCTGCTGGTTGATCGCAGGGTATAAAAGTCACGCCTGCGAAAGCAGGGTATAAAAGCGTGATCTGTGAATCAACAGCAGGGTATAAAGTATTTTGTGGGGCCGTGGACCTATCAGCACGGATATATGATATAAGTAATGGGGTCGTGGACCTTTCAGCACGGGGTATAAAGTTCTGTTTGCTGTGGACTGATCACCCACAGGGTATAAAGTTCTGCTACGCGAAGAATATGTTATGTAAAGTGACGAAATATTTTGTGAAATGACATGCATGACATGTTTATGAAAGAAGACATATGCATGGGTGTTGTGTGTGATTTTAAAGAAGTACATGCATCATGATACACGAAGCATAAGACTTGATATGCAAAAAACGTGGTTAATTTATGACTTGCTTATGTGATACGTTGTTTTAATACGTGTTTGTACTCGTACCCGTGTACCATATATGTGCTTTATCTGTTTTGAGGAATTCTTATGAAGATGCTATTTGTTAACCCGATCACCTTATTTTTGGGCAATGATTTATACACTGGTGACTCGTCGTGTGTGATTCCGTAAGGTGTATAGACGGGTTACTTGCTGGCGATAATTTCGTTAAGAACAGTTACTCTATTCCTTTTCAGGTGAGCCTGAATATGAGTTGATATTTATCGAGGACGATGGCGAGTGGGCTCAATGGGATGACGAACATGGGAATAGATAGATGCTGGATTATTTTCTCTGAGATTGGAAACTCAATGTTGTTATGTTGTTCTGATATTTATGTTAGCTAGATGACCAAACACTTTTTAATTCCGCTGCATTTTCTGGTTTTAATGACGATGAAGTTTTAAATTTATCAACGTTTCCGCTGATTTATCCTACGTCATAGATGATGAATGCTTGATCCGCTTTGACGCTTCGTAGTTCTCATAGTAGACTACGGCGGGTGCACTAGTTCCGATGACGGTATCGGGCCGGGGCGCTACAGGTGATATCAGAGACTAGGCTTCAGATCTATCTCGGAAACTTAGGTTCATGATCTTTTAGACACCTAAGTTATGATTGTCCTTTAAGTTTGACCCTTAGACATAAGTATTGATTAATCTTTGTGGTTAAGTATGATATGGGTTGGGTGTGTGCGAGCGCGTTTATCATCTAATGTTGTATTAATAGTTGGATTACATACCTCACCCCCTTCATACGCGTTCAAGCTTTCAGTAACCCCTTGTATTTACTGAATGCTAATGCAATGTTGACCTTTTCAGAGAAATATGCCTCCAAGAAGAGATAACACATGAAACTCTGGCAATGGACAGAAGAACCAGCCATCACAAGTTGTTTTACCCCAGGTGCTCACTGATGCACTGATGGTGATTGCACAAGGGTATGTGCAACAACATCAGCCTCCGCCTCCACCACCACCACAGCATAACATCAGGTTCTTTTATGGAGAGATGAGGAAGATGAGGGTGCCAGAGTTCGGTGGATGTACTGACCCTGAGGAGGCTTAGCACTGGTTGGCTGAGGTAGAGAAATGTTTTAGGCTAGTGCAAGTACCGAATGAGATAAAGGTTGAGGTGGCCACGCCCCTTCTAAGTGGCAAGGTTGGCGAATGGTGGGACGGAATAGTGTTGAGAATGACCCCACCAATTTCCTGGACTCAGTTTTGTGATGTTTTCCTGAAGTACTATGTACCGGAGACTGCGATATTGGACAAGATAAGAGCGTTTGACAGATTGGAGCAAGGAAGGATGACGGTGTCGGAGTATGCAGATCGTTTTCATGCTTTGGGTAAGTTTGCCCATGCGATCATGTCTGATAATCGTCTTAAGATGACGAAGTTCGAGAGGGGTTTGGACTCGAGGATACAATCGGCGATAGTGAATGCGGGGATGAAAACTTATAAGGATATGCTAGATGCGTGTTTCCGTGTTGAGAGTGATTTCCGCCGAGTAGCGGCAAGAGCAGCTAGCGCAGGAGGGTCTGATAGAGGCAAAAGGCCAAGAGAGGATGTGAGAGTGGGTGGAAGACCCGGACGTTGGGTCAAGATTCCAAAAAGAGGTCCGGTTGGAAATTTTCAGAGACCTCCACCCCAGATGCCGGTGGCCCAGCAGGCTATAGGAGTATGTCCACACTGCAACAGGAACCACGTCGGAGAGTGTAGGAAAGTGGCTGGAGCATGCTTCCGATGCGGTCAAGTGGACCATATGATTAGAGACTGTCCGGAGATGAAGAAGAATAATCCTGGAGAGGCGGCTCAGCAGCCGAGAGTGAAGCCTCGAGCAAATGCCCGTGTACATCTCATGACAGACACAGATGTGCAGGAGGCTACCGATGTAGTAGCAGGTACCATTTGAATTAAGTTTAAATTTTTAATGAATTAAGTGTTTATGTGCTTAACTTTTTGTGTGTAAAACCTTATATGGCCTTAGGTGCGGTTTTAGTAAATAAGATGCCTGCCAATGTACTTTTCGATAGCGGCGCAAGCCACTCCTTTGTAGCGAAGAGATTCACTAAGCACCTTGGTAGTTTGCCTGAATGGTTAGAGACTCCGTATCGTGTTCAAGCGGCCGGAGATCAGGTAATGATTTCGTATCAGCAGTATCGAGATTGCGAGTTAGAGTTTGAAGGCCAAACATTCTCCGCCACACTGATCCCTATTCAGATGTACGATTTTGATGTTATATTGGGAATGGACTGGATGGCCAAGTATCATGCCAATATTGATTGTCGATTGAAACAAGTGACAATCAAAAACGCTAAGATGGAAGAGGTAACGTTTCAAGGGGAACCGGAACGAAAGAAAGTTCCCAAGAAGGTGTATGTGTCGGTTGCACAAGCGTGCAAAGCCTTAAGGAGAGGTGCTGAGGGATTCTTAGTGTATGCAATGGATGTTACTCGGGAGGTACCGTCCATTGAGCACATTCCAGTGGTCAATGAATTTCTTGATACCCCGTAACTTTTAAGCACGACTTTCAACACTCTAGGTCAACCTTGAATTCAATTTAATTAATGATGTAGATTGTGATATTTAGTTACTTAAAATATAGAAAATAAAAAAAAGGGTTAGAATTAGAATTAAAGGTAATTAAGGGTAATTACATAAAAAGCCCCTACTAAAGATAGGGGAGTTACACCACACTTTGGTATAATTCCCCATTGGCATTAAGGGGGACGGTTTTAACACCAAAAAGGAGAGGGGAAACCGGCTGCAGGAAAAGAGAAGGAAGAGGAGAGGAAAAAAAGAGAGAAAAGAGAAAGAGAGAAAGGAAGAAGAAGAGGAGGAAGAATTGCGGTCAAACTAGGTGCAATCCTTACCGAAATTCTGCAGTAAATCCGTAAGATTAACTAGAAAACCAAGGCAAGTAATCTTTCTATACGCTTTACGTAAATTTTGATATTCTAGGCCCTATGTTCTTACAAAGAGAAAACTTGAATCACACATTAGTAATTTTGTCTTGTCTATCTTAAATGCTTTATTATATGTAAGTTTGTTGCTAGTTGCGTAAAGTCTTGTTCTTTGGGCCATAATTCTGAAAATAGTTGTGTGGTGCTTTGTTGTTTATCAAGCATGCCCATGAAAGTGTATTCTTGATGTGTTTATTATCTTGTTCTATTCTTGTGTTGATTGTCTACACTTAGACGTTTGAGAGTAAGTGTAGGGAATTGAAGGACGAATGATGGCATTGTTGTAGACATTGTTGTGTTGGGAATGTTGATAATATCTTTTGAAGGTTGTGAATGATTGAAGGTTAAGAGGGGATATTGTTAGACATAATTAAGCATCAAATCATGTTAGTTGTGTGTTAAGCATGATGAATCCAGGAGCTAAGATGGACCTTGAAGGGTTGAACATGAAAGGGTTGAAGAAGAAAGGTGTTGGGTGGAAGTTACTGCAGAAAAACTGCAGTTTAGAACCGTCAGAACACTTCGAACACCTACATTAGGCGCTCTATGTCACATTAGGCGCCTAATGTAGCGTTCAATGTGTCCTGAATCATCCCTGAACACTTCGAACACCTACATAAGGCGCTCTATGTCACATTAGGCGCTTCATGTAGGCGTTCAATGTCTACGGAACATCCCCGAACACTTCGAACGCCTAGTATAGGCGCTCTATGTCACTTTAGGCGCCTCATGTGGCGTTCCAAGTATACTGGAAGTCTTTTTGACCCTCTAGGCGCCCTATGTATGTGTAGTAACATTATACACTTCTTTTGAACATAAAATGCAAGGGTATTTGAGGTATAATTGAGGTGTAGATGGTACGTTTGATCAAGTAGGAATAAGATTGAATCCTGAGTGAATTAGTAAGACGGATGGACTTGGAAAGGTACGAACATGGAGTGTTTGAGGTGCAAGACTGTATACTTGATATGTACAATGTATGTGTGTGTGTTACATGTTTGATACGAAGTTACATGTGCATCCTGCATCATGACATGGTTGCATTTGATTTGAGATTTGCTTTGCAAAAGAATATGTGTTTACAAGAAAGATGTAAAGTTTTCGAAAGACAAAATGGCTGCTGGTTGATCGCAGGGTATAAAAGTCACGCCTGCGAAAGCAGGGTATAAAAGCGTGATCTGTGAATCAACAGCATGGTATAAAGTATTTTGTGGGGTCGTGGACCTATCAGCACGGATATATGATATAAGTAATGGGGCCGTGGACCTTTCAGCACGGATATATGATATATGTAATGGGGCCGTGGACCTTTCAGCACGGGGTATAAAGTTATATGTTATGGGGCCGTGGACCTTTCAGCACGGGGTATAAAGTTATATGTTATGGGGCCGTGGACCTTTCAGCACGGGGTATAAAGTTCTGTTTGCTGTGGACTGATCACCCACAGGGTATAAAGTTCTGCTACGCGAAGAATATGTTATGTAAAGTGACGAAATATTTTGTGAAATGACATGCATGACATGTTTATGAAAGAAGACATATGCATGGGTGTTGTGTGTGATTTTAAAGAAGTACATGCATCATGATACACGAAGCATAAGACTTGATATGCAAGAAACGTGGTTAATTTATGACTTGCTTATGTGATACGTTGTTTTAATACGTTTTTGTACTCGTACCCGTGTACCACATATGTGCTTTATCTGTTTTGAGGAATTCTTATGAAGATGCTATTTGTTAACCCGAGCACCTTATTTTTGGGCAATGATTTATACACTGGTGACTCGTCGTGTGTGATTCCGTAAGATGTATAGACGGGTTACTTGCTGGCGATAATTTCGCTAAGAACAGTTACTCTATTCCTTTTCAGGTGAGCCTGAACATGAGTTGATATTTATCGAGAACGATGGCGAGTGGGCTCAATGGGATGACGAACATGGGAATAGATAGATGCTGGATTATTTTCTCTGAGATTGGAAACTCAATGTTGTTATGTTGTTCTGATATTTATGTTAGCTAGATGACCAAACACTTTTTAATTCCGCTGCATTTTCTGGTTTTAATGACGATGAAGTTTTAAATTTATCAACGTTTCCGCTGATTTATCCTACGTCATAGATGATGAATGCTTGATCCGCTTTGACGCTTCGTAGTTCTCATAGTAGACTACGGCAGGTGCACTGGTTCCGATGACGGTATCGGGCCGGGGCGCTACAAAAAACAAATTCATTTTGCAAACTTTGGTAACATTGCAGATGATGGTCAAATGGATTCGAATGATTTTACTCGTTTTGATATTGAAGATTTTCTTATAGAGCCAAACATGGATGGCCATAGGGTCCAGTTTGTGAATGAGAATAATCAAGAATGATTGAGAAACATGTTTCGATGCATTTCATGATTGCTATAAATAAGTTGAATTTTTATGTGCTAGCATGTACTTTTATAAAAATTTGCATTACTATATTTACTTAATGAAATTCTTTAGAGTTGTTCTGCTTATTTTTCTTGTATACTTTCGATCTACAGTATAACTTGAACAATAGATTTCAGTCATTTTTAGTTGACGTATAAAGAGTTTTTCAAGCAACAAAATTCACTATTTTTATCTTAATTATTTTGAATTCAATAATGAAAATTATCTATGTTATGCTAGACATTTATTCAAGATGAATGGTGGTGACATCTGTCTGGTTGATAGTGGAACGACACACACAATTCTTCGTGATCAAAAATAATTTTCGACGTTACAATTGGCAAAAGCAAATGTTAGTACAATTTCTGGTACTACAACATTGATTGAAGGCTTCGGAAGAGCAACAATCATATTGCCCAATGGTACACATATCTTGGTTACTACGGCATTATTTTCTACCAAGTCGAAAAGAAACTTATTGAGTTTCAAGGATATACGTCTCAATGGTTTTCATCTTGAAACCATGAATAAGGGGAATATGGAATTTTTATGTATTACTTACAGTGATTCAGGCCAGAAGCTTGTTAAAGAAAAATTCTCAATTTTCTCATCTGGATTGTATTATGCGACTATACATCCAATAGAATCTCATATTGTGATAAACCAGAAGTTCAATGATCCAAAGTTATTTATGTTATGGCATGATCAACTTGGTCATCCGGGTTCGGTAATGATGCGTGGAATTGTACAAAACTCACATGGACACCATTTAAAGAACCAGAAGATTCTTTTACCTCGTGATTGTGTGTGTGTCGCTTGTTCACGTGGGAAGCTAATCAAGAGACCATCCCCAATGAAGATTCATTTCGAATCTCCTACATTTTTACAAAGAATACAAGGAGATATTTGTGGACCTATTGATCCCTCTTGTGGACCATTTCATTATTTTATGGTCTTATTGGATGTTTCATCCAGATGGTCTCATGTGAGTTTGCTCTCAACAAGAACCGTAGCTTTTGCCAAGCTTCTTGCTCAGATTATACGCTTAAGAGCACAATTTTCAGATTATCCGATTAAGTCTATTCGTCTTGATAATGCCGGTGAATTTACTTCTCAAGCTTTTAATGATTATTGTATGTCGATTGGGATTGAAGCTGAGCATTCAGTGGCACATGTGCACACTCAAAATGGTCTGGCAGAGTCATTTATCAAACGTTTACAACTGATTGCTCGACCTATGCTTTTAAGGTCAAATTTACCCACATCGGCTTGGGGACATGCAATTTTGCATGCATCTGCTTTGGTCCGGCTTAGACCCACTTCATTTCAACCATACTCGCCACTACAGATGGTATCGGGCCAGCATCCTAATATTTCCCATTTAAAGATTTTTGGGTGTGCGATTTATGTTCCGATTGCCCCACCACAACGGACAAAACTGGGTCCTCAAAGACGTTTAGGAATATATGTGGGTTTTGATTCTCTTTCTATTGTGAGATATATTGAGCCCCTGACGGGTGATTTATTTAAGGCACGATATGCCGATTGTCATTTTGATGAGAAAGTTTTCCCGTCGTTAGGGGGAGAGAAGATACCGTTTCCTGAAGAACGGCGCGAAATTACATGGAACGTTCCTTCACTTTCTCATCTTCACCCACGAACAAATCAATGCGAGCAATAAGTAAGAAGGATAATCTATTTACAGAATATAGCAAATCAGTTGCCTGATGCATTTACTGATAGTAAAAAGGTAACTAAATCCCACGTTCTGGCGATGAATACGCCTGTTCGACTTGATGCCTCTGAAAGGCAAAATGATGGTATACCAAAAGTAAGTCTAAAACATGGGCGCCCAGTTGGTGCAAAAGATAAAAACCCTCGGAAAAAAAAGGTACAGATTAATGCTCCAGAAGAGAATACTCCAACAGAGAAAAGAAGTTCACAACTTGAAAGCGCTATAGAAATCGAAACCGATTAGTCTAAAATTGATAAAGAAGTTGCTCCTGAAGAAGCAAGTGAACAAAATTTTGAAGAGATCTCTTTGAATTATGTAACTAGAAGAGAAAATTAGGATAGACAAAAGGTTAATATTGATCATGTTTTTGCTTATGCGATTGCATGTGAAGTTCTAAATGAGGATCCTGAACCGAGATCCATTGAAGAATGTCAACGCAGAATTGATTGGCCAAAATGGAAAGATGCAATCCAAGCAGAACTGAAATCGTTAGAAAGTCGCAAAGTATTTGGACCTGTCGTCCAAACCCCTGAAGGGATAAAACCTATTGGACATAAATGGGTTTTTGTACGAAAATGCAACGAGAAAAATGAGATTGTGCGATACAAAGCACGTCTTGTTGCGCAAGGTTTTTCACAAAGACCTGGGCTTGATTATGATGAAACATATTCCCCGGTTATTGATGCCATAACATTACGATATCTAATCAGGCTAGCAGTCACTGAAAACCTTGATATGCGGTTAATGGATGTGGTTACCGCATACTTATATGGATCATTAGATAATGATATTTATATAAAAATCCCAGAAGGATTTAAATTGCCCGAAGCATATAATCAAAGGACGCATGGATTATACTCAATCAAATTACAAAGATCCTTGTATGGATTAAAACAATCTGGCAGGATGTGGTATAATGGTCTTAGTGAATACCTTGTCAAAGAAGGTTATATAAATAATCCAATTTGTCCTTGTGTATTTATCAAAAGATCTGATAGTGGATTCTCTATAATTGTGGTATATGTTGATGATTTAAATCTTGTTGGAACTCCTGAAGAGCTCACTAAAACCGCAAATTATCTTATGAAAGAATTTGAAATGAAAGATCTTGGAAAGACCAAATTTTGTCTCGGCCTGCAGATCGAACATTTGCATGATGGGATATTTCTCCATCAATCTTCATACACAGAGAAGATCTTGAAACGATTTTATATGGATAATGCTCATCCATTAAGTAGTCCTATGGTGGTCCAATCATTAGATGTAAAGAAACATCCATTTCGACCATCGGAAGAAAATGAAGAATTATTAGGTCCAGAAGTGCCGTATCTTAGTGCTATTGGTGCTCTTATGTATCTTGCCAATTGTTCAAGACCAGATATAGCATTTTCAGTAAATTTATTGGCAATGTATAGTTCTACACCAACCCGAAGGCATTGGAATTGAGTCAAACATATTTTACGCTATCTTCGAGGAACACCAGATATGGGTTTATTCTACTCAAAGAATTCTAAACCACAATTAGTGGGTTATGCTGATGCTGGTTATCTATCTGACCCTCATAAGGGAAGATCACAAAGTGGATATGTATTTACGTGTGGAGGTGCAACCATTTCAAGGAGATCAGTGAAGCAGACATTAACAGCTACCTCTTCCAACCATTCTGAGATTTTGGCATTACATGAAGCAAGTCGTGAATACATATGGTTGAGATCGATGATTCAACATATCCAAGAGTCATGTGGATTTTCTTCACTAAGAAAGATTCCGACAATCTTATTTGAAGATAATGCTGCATGTATTGCTCAAATTAAGAATGGCTACATCAAAGGAGATCGAACAAAGCATATATCACCAAAATTTTTCTACACTCACGATCTTGAGAAAAATGGTGAAATTGATATCCAACAGATACAATCAAGCAAAAATTTTGCTGATTTGTTTAACAAAGCCCTACCAACGGCTACGTTTAAAAAGATGGTCTACAACATTGGAATGCGACAACTTAAAGACCTCATGCCAGAATCTGGGGGAGTGTGATTGTCACATACACACTGTACTCTTTTTCCTTCGTCCAAGTTTTTATCCCACTGGGTTTTTCTTGGCAAGGTTTTAACGAGGCAATGTATCACACAAACCAATTATATGAATATGTACTCTTTTTCCTTCGTCCAAGTTTTGTCCCACTGGGTTTTCTTGGCAAGGTTTTAACGAGACATATTCTATAAAATTTGGACATCCAAGGGGGAGTATTATGTATGAGATAATATTGTGGATGTCCATCAAAGGTGACCTTGTATATGTCCAATATGTTGGGAACCACAAAGAGCACTACCACCATTTAATTTATGTGTCTCCAATGTCCTATAAATAGGACATGCCATTGTAATGTTATGTACACTTGAAAATCAATATGAAACATCTTCTACATTCTCTTCTCTTGTCTACTATATATTGTATAATTTGATATTTGATTTTATAACAAAATCGTGATTTTGACAAAGTATAAAGAGGAAATTATAATTTGAAACATGGAGCACGGAATATATAAATGGGTTTGACTTCAAAATAAATATTGATGAGTAGAATTAGTCAATCACGATAAGTGATAAACAATCTCAATATTATGTATAAATGGCGGTGTGTATAGGTCACGCGTTCACCTACATTATCCTACATTTTCACATCAACAAAAAATAGCTCAGTTGATAGTTGGTTTGAAATATTGCAACAACAAAATACATGTTCGAACAAAACACATCCAACGTAGATACAATACTGCTATCAGGACCAATATTGATTTCAGCCATAAATGATTGATGACCCAGTTTGTAGTGAACATATTATGTGAGTTGCATGGTTAAAAGCTTTATAGGCTATAGTATTTAACTCAATTAAGTTAAAAGGTTGTTGGCTCAGTTTTCAGTATGTTAAAAGGTTGTTAGTCTAGTTTGCAATAAGCTTATATGAGTTGTTTAGTAAAAAGAACCTTACATGCTATAGTATTTTGTCCAAATTGGTTAAAGAATTGATAATAAAGTTTACCATAAACATATTGGGTAGATTGTTTAGTAAAAAATCTTAACAATTTAATAAAAAGTTGGATTATTAATTTACATGTGTAGAATTGGTTGAGGCAATTGGGCTTGAGGGTCAAGTATCACCTTCTCCAAGTAAGAAAAACAGGCAGTGTATTTCTTTCTCGTTTACTTCCTTACCGTCAAAAGCACACAACCCCCCCTCCCCCTCGGCAGTCTCAAGAAAATCCCTTTTCGACTACTATTCATCTTGAAGGCTTAATTTGAAAGGTTCTCAAGAAGTTCACAGATTTGAATCCCAATCCTCACAATTTCTTTTGTTTTTGATATCTTTATCTGTTTGAAGCTATGGATCTGCCTCCAGAAGAGCTGCAATTCTTGAAAGTACGAGACATCCTTAGGGAATCAATCTCCATCCCGAAGCAGTCTCCAAAGACTTTCTACCTAATCACTCTTACCTTAATTTTCCCACTTTCCTTCGCAATCTTGGCTCACTCCCTCTTCACCCATCCCATCATCTCCCAGCTCCAGTACGATATTGATGGTCCTTCTGCTTCTCAGTGGACAAAGCTGCTGACTTTCCAGCTGGGCTATCTCATTTTCCTCTTTGCTTTCTCCCTTCTCTCCACTGCTGCTGTTGTCTTCACCGTTGCCTCGCTTTACACCTCAAAGCCAGTGTCTTTTCACTCCACTATTTCAGCTGTCCCTTCTCTTTTCAAGAGGCTCTTTATCACCTTTATATGGGTTTCATTGACCATGGTGGTTTATAATTTGATCTTTTTGGGCTTTCTTGTGCTACTGGTAATAGCAGTGGATACCCAGAATTTGGCGCTGTTTTTCTTCTCCCTTATGATTGTCTTTGGGCTGTTTCTTGGGGTGCATGTGTATATAAGTGCATTGTGGCATTTGGCTAGTGTGGTATCCGTTCTTGAACCCATTTATGGGCTTGCAGCTATGAAAAAGAGCTATCAGTTGTTGAAGGGCAGGACCCGGGTAGCTTTCGGTCTTGTTTTTGGGTATTTGGCTTTGTGTGGTCTGATCAATATTGTTTTTTCTGTGATTGTGGTGAATGGTGGGGAAGATTATGGTGTGCTTGCAAGGATTATGGTTGGTGGGTTCTTGGTAGGAGTGTTGGTGATTGTTAATCTTGTGGGATTGCTGGTGCAAAGTGTCTTTTACTATATATGTAAGAGTTACCATCATCAAGGAATTGATAAGAGTGTTCTGTATGATCATCTTGGTGGTTATCTTGGGGAATATGTGCCTCTCAAGAGCAGCATTCAGATGGAGGACTTAAATGCTTGACTGCTACCAGGTGAATAAGAGGCTATAGAATCTCTTTGTCCCTGTTTTCTTTTGGGCCTGTTCGAAATTGTCTTATGAAGCAAACATATTTCTTTTTGGTCTGTGGTTTTAAAATTTCTATACGTTTTTCAATGCCTCTTTGCTTAATTCTTTGCTATACTATAGATGCTTTACATGATCCTTCACCTGTTAGTCAAGATGCTGAGAACAACTTTTTTCTCACAGACCAGAAACGAATGTTATCTCTCCCACTTAAGTATGTCCTGGCATGAAGAATCATGGATCTATCAATGAATTTTTGGCCTGTGCTAGAGTGTTTCCTTTATTCAGAGATATGCATTTCCATTATATTAGTTGTTAATTTTCAAGACTAATCCAGCAGTCTTTGCTTCCCTACGTCCACCGTTGAGTAAGTTGTGAATCTCTATGCTCCCTGATAGTATTTTGCATTTTCTGTCATCTAACTTGGTTTATCATATACGATGCATAATCTGGAAGTTCTTGCTTCTGTCAGTTCGAAAGATGTTATTCATGATTTTATTAATTTGACTGGAATTTTTATGTGTAATATTGCGCTTGTCAATATCATGTCTCTTGGTGTTAGTTACATTCAAATTAACTAGTTAAGGAACTAGGAGATTGTGTTTAGTTTAAGGTGCTTGTGTCATTATAATTCAGTCAAGGTTCAGTAAGTGGTCGTGAGGTTCTAGTCCTTTAACATTAAGTTTAACGATTGGATGAGATGATGGCAGAATGGAGAATGAGGGTAAAATATTTTAGTCATGATATTCAAGGACACACGCTTCTGTGACTTTGGAATATGATGGAATAAAGCAAAATGACTCACTAAATTGGCTGCGCTTCTTATATTGTGAAGTATCATTTGATCGACATAGCTTGACTCAATTTTCATTACGGCGTCATCGGGAAACTACCTCTGTATGTTTCTAACACATGGGTATGGTTGTGTACATCCGACCTCCCCCTACCCCCACCATAGACTGGAGCATCTAAGGCAATGGGGGTGATGTTGTTGTATTCAAGAAAATTCATAGAAGGACGGATGGATGTACCATACACAAAACATGTTCCCAAGGACGTACTACAAGTAATTACAACATGGCTAATACCCTTTAGCTTTTAGCTAAATGACCTACCAGGCTGCAGGAGATCTCTATGTTGTATATACAGTATACAGATCCTTATAGTTTCACATAATTCTTTTGTTTGGGGAAAGAAGAAGAGAGGTGTGTGGCCGGATTATGCTTATATTCTTCCTCTTGTTTTCTTTTGTTGCTTCTTCTTTTGGACTTTTCCTTTCTACCTGAAATCCTTGCAGGTGCAATTCCTAGACCCTCATCAAATTTCTGAGATTCGTTTCTTTCCATACATGTCTCCACATTTTTTGCATTAGTTTCCTCTGAAACTTCAATAATTTTAGATTCCTGACTTTCCTTACCTTCATAAAACTGTGAAGCTACAGAAACCTCCTTTACCTCCTTATTCTTCTTATTTGAATCGACATGATCTGTGCCCCTTAGCTCATTACTTGATTCGCTTTTTGCTCTTCTCCAGGGAGCATCACAATACATCAATACTATTTAGGTAGCGTAAGGCTGTTCAGCCTCTGTTGATGTACTCCTCTCATAATCCTTATCCGTCCTATAGTTTCTCACTTTCCAAGCCTCACTTTCTAACTCTAGCATTCCAACCAGTCATTTGTTGATGACAAAATACTTTGATGTGCCTGCATTGAGGTGCCAGCCAACAACAGACTATTATGTAATTGAAGATGAGTCTATAATCACTTATTATATTGAGGGAATTCTTTCTTTTTCACTCAGAGTTGAATCCCCGGACAAACAGCCCATTAGCCAACTCTAATACATCAAGCCAGCCTTAAAGGATTACTTCTAAGAACTTTGGTCACCACTGACGAATTCCATTTCGCCTTAGGATGCACTACCTCAGATGTGTGGATTAACACCGTTTGCTTCCCTTCAAGAAATCCCGGGGGAGAATAGCCCAAGGATCTTTTTATACCCAACCACCTTGCTTATTACTAGCAATGCGCTCTTGTTGTTGTTGGAGACAATCAATCCTGTACCAAGATGCAGTCGTTCAATGTGTGCATATGAACAATACAAAAATAATCAAACCCGGGGCGAGTCAAGGACTCTGTCCTTAAGACGTATTGCTCCGGTATACTGTGCCTAACCGGTGTGAGCAATCGTCTCCCAAGATACAACGGGTACCTGTTCAGTTGAGCGGCACTGCTGAACTTGAACTACTTCGAACCTTCGAATGTCCTGACTTCTCCCGGACGTGATGCAAGCCTCGAATGCTATGAATGCAGAATGCTATGAAATGCTAGAGCAAGGTGTGTGAATAAATGCACCCTTAGCCCTCTTTATATAGGGGAGTCGGTTGGAGAACAAGGTACCGTGACCGTTGGATCAAAACCGAAGTTTGATTTAGGCCGTTAGATGAAAACCTCCTATCTAGATTAGGAAGGTTTAATCTCAGCCTTTGGATTGAAGATAGATTAGCAGGTTTAAACCTGGAGCGTTAGATGGAAACCACATTCGGTTGGGGTGGTTAGGACAGTTTAAATCTCGGCCGTTAGATTAAAGCTGTCTTCCCTGCCACCGTTAGATCAAACCAGATTGATCTTATCTTATATCGAAGGATACCGTTTGAATCAGATTTAAACAACCGTTCGATTTAAACCATAACCGAACGCCTTATCAAACTTAACCGCGTTTTGTTTAAACGTAACCGTGCAACCGCGTTTTCCATCCACTTTGAGAATTAATTTCTCATTCACCCATTTCAATTTCTCCAACAATCCCCCACATGAATGGAAATTAATGCAAATGCATATGCAGACTCTAAGGAGAAGTCAGACAAGAAAATATTGCATCAGAAGAGGTAGCTTCTGGCTTTGAACCTTTCATAGTGATGTACCATCGGATTCACTCGGCTAAATAGTGATTTGATGTCTTGAACTAGCCAGCCTTTGTTGTGAACCAAGACAACGATACTCACACAATATTTCCTTTAACACCCTTTTGGTTCTTATGGTTGTGTTCGTTTTGGCCATGAACAATCCTGGTTTCAGAAAGTGTTTTAGAGAAATCTTGCCTCTTAGACTTTCTCATAGAAGCGGTCCCACTTCACACTTACATAGGTGATTCCTATCAAGAGTATTCTGCCATACTCCACTTGACGTATCAAGATATAGGATACCATTAAAAGCTTTAGCTTACCCTAAACATTCTCTGCAGACAGCACTTTTATGTGACGGAATGAATAAGTGCTCACTGAAGCTTCGTAACTTAGTTGTCCCATTGAACCAAGATTCTGGGATCTCCAGTCAACAAGGTTGGGTTACCGTTACAAAGATTCTTGCATTATAGGCTTTAGTCCCATTCCGTTTGTCAATCTTGACATCTAATCTCTAGGCAAGCCTTTTGTAAGCGGATCCGCAAGATTCTCCATTGATTTTACATAATCAATGGAAATCACGCCATTAGAGATCAACTGTTTAATGGTGTTATGTCTTCGACGTATGTGTCGTGACTTACCATTGTAAATGCTGCTTTGAGCACGTCCTATAGCTGACTGACTATCACAGTGTATGCTAATAGGAGCGATTGGTTTAGGCCAGCACGGGATATCTTCTAGGAAGTTCCGAAGCCATTCAGCCTCTTCCCCAGCTTTGTCCAACGCTATGAACTCAGCTTCCATAGTGGACCGAGCTATGCATGTTTGTTTCGTGGATTTCCACGACACAGCAGCACTACCAACAGTGAACACGTATCCACTGGTGGACTTCGAGTCCTTACTGTCTGATATCCAATTTGCATCGCAATATCCTTCTAATACTGCTGGATATCTCGTGTAATGTAGTCCAAGATTTATTGTGTATTTCAGATGCCTCATCACTCTGTTAAGAGCTTTCCAATGATCACCACTTGGATTACTGGTAAACCTGCTCAACTTGTTTACTGAACAAGCTAAGTCTGGTCTTGTACAATTCGTTATGTACATCAGACTCCCGATTACCTGAGAGTATTTCAACTGAGCTACAGGTTCGCCTCGATTTTTCCTTAAGTGTACACTTAAGGAAAAATCGAGGTCTTTACTGGTTTCACATCAACCATATTAAACCATTTTAGGACAGACTCAATATAGTGAGTTTGTGACAGTACGAGTCCCTCGGTCATCCTAGAAATTTTAATTCCTAGAATAACATTGGCAACTCCCATATCCTTCATATCGAAGTTCCTCGTCAACATCTTCTTTGTGTTTAAGATTATGTCCCGAGTACTCCCCATGATTAGCATGTCATCTACATAGAGACACATTATTACATATGCATTCTGTGTGCTCTTAATATAGACACACTTGTCACACTCATTGATCTTGAAACCATTAGCTAGCATAGCTTGATCAAATTTCAAGTGCCACTGTTTAGGCGCTTGCTTAAGTCCGTACAATGATTTAACGAGTCTACAAACCTTAGACTCTTGTCCTGGAACCACAAACCCTTCGGGTTGTTCCATATAGATTTCTTCATCCAACTCACCATTCAGAAAAGCAGTCTTCACATCCATCTGATGGATTTCCAAGTTATAGACTGCAGCAATTGCAACTAGTATCCTTATAGAAGTGATCCTAGTCACTGGTGAGTAGGTGTCAAAAAAGTCAAAGCATTCCTTTTGTCGATAGCCTTTAGCTACCAACCTGGCTTTATACTTTTCAATAGGCCCATCCTCTTTCAGTTTCTTCTTGAAAACCCACTTGCAACCAAGTGGTTTACTTCCAGGTGGAAGGTCAACCAACTCCCAAGTGTGATTTTGAAGAATTGAGTCTATTTCACTGTCGACTGCCTCTTTCCAGAATGGAGCTTCTGAGTAGACATAGCCTCGGAAAAGTTCCTTGGCTCATTTTCTACCATATAGGTTAGGAAATCCGGTCCAAATGAAGTTGGCATTCTGGCACGCTTGCTTTGACGAAGCTCCTCATCTCCTTGAGGAGTCGCCTCACGCATTCGCTTACCAAATCTTGTTTCTTCTTGAATTTTGTCTTTCCTCGGAAAGACATCTTCAAAGAACACTGCATTCCTTGACTCCATGACAACGTTTTCATGTATGTCAGGAATATCCGACTTGTGCACCAAGAACCGATATGCACTACTGTTAGTTGCATAACCGATGAATATGCAATCAACTGTTTTAGGCCCAATTCTTACTTGTCTTGGTTTAGGTACAGTAACCTTCGCCAGACACTCCCACACTTTCAAGTATTTGTAACTAGGCTTATAGCCTTTCCAAAGTTCATATGGGGTTTTATCCGTCTTCTTGGACGGAATCCTATTTAAAATGACGTTGGCTGAGAGAATTGCTTCTCCCCACAAGTTCTGAGGTAAACCCGAACTTATCAACATAGCATTCATCATCTCCTTTAGAGTACGGTTTTTGCGTTCAGCAATACCATTCGATTGAGGTGAATATGGTGCAGTCGTTTGATGAATAATGCCATGTTCTGAACAGAATTCATTAAACGGTGTATCATATTCGCCACCTCTATCACATCGAATTGTTTTAATTCGTTTGCTAAGTTGATTCTCAACTTCATTTTTATAATCCTTGAAAGCATCAAGGGCCTCGTCTTTGCTGCTTAGCAAATATACATAACAGTATTGTGTGCAATCGTCGATAAAAGTTACAAAATACTTTTTACCACCTCTCGTTTGCACAAATTTTAAATCACACACATCGGTATGAATTAAATTCAAAGGTTCAGTGTTCCTTTCTATTGAAGGAAATGGTGCCTTTGCCATATTCGCTTTAACACATATTTGACATTTTTCTTTATTATTAAAGTCCAGTTTGGGCAATAAGTCAAGATTACTCATACGTTGTATTGACTTGTAATTAACATGTCCCAAACGTAAATGCCATAAACAAGAAGACTCAAGCATGTAAGCAGAAGAGGAAGCAATTTTATTAGCCTCTGCGGGCAAATCTCTTTTGGGTACAATAGTGATGACATTCAATTTAAACATCCTATTCGACAAGTACCCCTTCCCCAAATACATGCCATTTTTCGAAAGAATAACTTTATTAGACTCTAACACTAGTCTAAAATCATGCATGACTAGAAGAGATCCAGATACTAAATTCTTCCGAATATCAGGGACGTGCAGCACATTCTGCAGAGTCAGATGCTTCCCTGAGGTGAGCTTCAGAACAACTTTGCCCTCGTTTTCAATTTTCGAAGAGGCCGAGTTTCCCATGTAAAGTTGTTCATTGTTCCCGGGCTGGTACTCCGTGAACATCTCTCTGCTGGAGCAAACATGTCTAGTGGCGCCAGTATCAAGCCACCACTCACGTACGTTTCCCACAGCATTGCACTCTGAGACTGCCGCACAGAGATTCAGATCATCCAATGCATCGACTATGTTGGCCTTTGCATTGGTTTGCTTCTTCTTGGGCTTTCTGCATTCATTGCTGACATGCCCCTGAATGCCACAGTTGTAGCATTTCCCGGTGAACTTCTTGGCGATCTGCTTGCCTTTCTTGTTCACCCCGAGTTGGCCTTTCTTTTTCTTGGCCTCAGCAACATGGGCCTTAGCCTGACCAGAGCTAGATTGTGGCACTCTCTCAGATCTACGATTGTCCTCCTCAATGCGGAGTCGAACAATTAGATCTTCCAATGTCATCTCCTTTCTCTTGTGTTTGAGATAGCTTCTGAATTCCCTCCACGAAAGAGGTAGCTTCTCAATCACTGCAGCCACGACGAAAGATTCACTGAGCAACATGCCCTCCTCTTCCATCTCGGCAACCAACGTCTGAAGTTCCTCAACTTGAGAAACAACAGTGCGAGAATCAGACATTTTGAAATCCAGGAATTTGCCGACAATAAATTTCTTAGTGCCGGCATCTTTCGTACGGTATTTCTCTTCCAAAGCCTGCCACAAAGACTTTGCGGTTTTATACGTGCAGTATAAACCATACAAGGAGTTGTCCAAACAACTCAGAATATGGCTCAAACAAACATAATTATTGAAATTCCAAGTTTCAACAAAATGTTGGTTTTGCATATTCTGTGTTTGGTCCTCCAGCGGATCCACCTCAGTCAGGAAGTTCGCCAACCCCACAGCAGTCAAGAAGAACAACATCTTCTGCTGCCAACGTTTGAAGAAGCTTCCACTGAACTTCTCCGGTTTCTCCACTTGGGCCACTGCAGGACCCTGTGCAGGAGGAGCATGTCTTGACACCCCAGCAGTTGGTACCATTGGAGCAGAGCTCTGAATGTCTGCGCCATGAACGGAGCCAGAGCTAGTGTTCTCCATCAGATTTCTGTTCAGTTGATCAAAACGTATAGATCAGAACAGAATCAGATTTAAGAAAGGAGTAGAAGTAGACTGCAAATCAGTATGAACACTGCCTTTGCGGGAAATAAAAAAAAACGGTACAGAAGTAATTGAATAAAAGTACGTCTTAAGATTGTTGGAGACAATCAGTCCTGTACCAAGACGCAGTCGTTCAATGTGTGCATATGAACAATACAAAAATAATCAAACCCGGGGCGAGTCGAGGACTCTGTCCTTAAGACGTATTGCTCCGGTATACTGTGCCCAACCGGTGTGAGCAATCGTCTCCCAGGATATAACGGGTACCTGTTCAGTTGAGCGGCACTGCTGAACTTGAACTACTTCGAACCTTCGAATGTCCTGACTTCTCCCGGACGTGATGCAAGCCTCGAATGCTATGAATGCAGAATGCTATGAAATGCTAGAGCAAGGTGTGTGAATAAATGCACCCTTAGCCCTCTTTATATAGGGGAATCGGTTGGAGAACAAGGTACCGTGACCGTTGGATCAAAACCGAAGTTTGATTTAGGCCGTTAGATGAAAACCTCCTATCTAGATTAGGAAGGTTTAATCTCAGCCTTTGGATTGAAGATAGATTAGCAGGTTTAAACCTGGAGCGTTAGATGGAAACCACATTCGGTTGGGGTGATTAGGACAATATAAATCTCGGCCGTTAGATTAAAGCTGCCTTCCCTGCCACCGTTAGATCAAACCAGATTGATCTTATCTTATATCGAAGGATACCGTTTGAATCAGATTTAAACAACCGTTCGATTTAAACCATAACCGAACGCCTTATCAAACTTAACCGCGTTTTGTTTAAACGTAACCGTGCAACCGCGTTTTCCATCCACTTTGAAAATTAATTTCTCATTCACCCATTTCAATTTCTCCAACAGTTGTTTCATGCAGTGCTGTTGCTATCATTCTTTTCGGCAGTATACTCTGCATTGGAGCTATGAATGATGCGATTGGTATTTTATTTTGTTACTTATAAGGGGTTTGAGTGTATGGGATTTTGAGTAGAGAAGTTTCACTTTCGGGTTAAGTTGTGTAACAAAGTTTTTTTTTTGCTTCTTTGCTTTGTTACCGTTCCAATACCCTCTTCTCAAATTCTGTTTCGTGTTCTTTTGGAATACGAAAGTTCGGCTGCAGAGTGGTATGAAGTCACTGTATTTCGAGGATACAATTAATAGCTTAGTTGAGAAAACCATCAAGACAACCTTGTCTTTAGCTTAGTTGAGAACCTATCATAGATAGCCTTGTCTTTATTAAACCTGCTTTCTTTTTAATGAAGTCTGTTAGAGGGGATATTCGAACCATTCTCAGACTATCCATTGCTGTAAGACATTATTAGGTTATCATCTCTTGTGGCTTAGTGATTTTTTTATCGACAGATAAAGCTCTAGACGGATATTGTGTTTATTACTTGTTGGGTGACTCTTTCATACATGGAAAGCGAGAGGCTGGAGAGTTGTGCCACATCTTATTAGGGGTTTAATGTAGTACTGATTCCTGTTTGACTTCCTTATATCTTCACATTGATGATGATAGTTCTTTAATAATTTTGATGTCAACTGCTAGGATGCAAATGGAAAAAGTTTCTCCTTGGTTATATGATGGAGAAATTTCATAAAATCTTGTAGTGTTAATAAGAAAAACCTGAAATATGATACGATTTGGGAAAATTTCTCAAATAACTAAGACGCACTTGCTAGTGCCGTCTTAGAAGCCCATTGACGCACTTGCCAAATACCGTCTAGGAAGCCACCCTTGGACGACACTGGCAAGTGCGTCCAAGAAATAAGCTGTTTTTGGACCAGAAAGGCTGTTCGTGGGGAGAAAGGGGGGGTGCAAAACCATCCAGGCCTGGATGGCCTTGGCAGGCGTGTCCTAGGGCCAAGACGACACTGCTAGACGTATCCAACAGCCTGGACTACGTTGCCAGGTTTGTCCCAGGACATGGATGCCCGAAATATAAATATATACATGAATATAGTCTTCTGTGTAACAACCAATTCAAATTCAAAATTGGCCTTCGGAATTTTGCATTTGGCTAGAGAATGAAAGTTCATTTGTTTTGTATGTTTAGGAAGGAGTCGTATCTCATAATCCTAAAAGTTTTCGAATACACAAGATTGGATGATTTTACTCGTCGTGTGTTGGTGGCCGTCAAAAAAGACGAAATAAAGATGACTTTGTATTCGTTTGTAGATGGTCTCGTTTAGGTCTGAGCAAACGTCAAAGGTTTAATTGGGATGTCGTGATAATATACAACGATGAAAATCTGAGACAAGAACCAACATGATATCCACAACTAATAACATTCACCGTACATTCTGTTCCAAAAAAGGTCAAATCAGCACTGAGAATGGGGCTCCAAAAGCCAAGTGCACCGTCGAAGAAATTATGAAACTCATAAGAACACCCGCTAGTTGAAGTATAATTATAATAGAAGGGTTAGTCTATGATTTTGTGTTTTCTGATTAATAGTAACCTATGTGGTATGAATATTGTATTGTATGACAACTAATATGCTTTATGTGTTGTTTCGTTAACTGTACGATTTATTGCTTTTAGTATGACCGAAAGAAAAATATTACACATGGATTTGCTAAATTGAAATTAAACCGTCAACCTTAACCAAATTTAACGCCTAACCCTAATCCACAACCCTAACCTTAAACCTCTGACCCCAACCCTAGCCTTAACTGTAGCCTCTAACCTAAACCCTTAACCTTAAATCCTAATCACTAACCAACTTAAACTTAACCCTGGTTTGTGAAAAAGTATATGAAGATAAAACCGCATAAAAGAACTCGAAGGTTAAACAACAATTTATCTATTCAAGATAAACATTACATAGAATACAGGCAGTTTATTACTTGAATACTAACATTATGTAGAATACAACCATCTAATATTATTATAAAGGTGTTGTGCAGTAGGACAAGTGTTACGGTTGTGGCCTACTTGTTTATGTATACCACACTTTTGATTGTTGTTGTGATGGTCCATCTCACTGTGAGTACGAGCTGATTATGGTTTACCTCGACCACATTTTTTACGGACGGGATTGGCTTCAAGTCTAAATAGAGCTGCAGGGCCAATGCGCTAAGTGTTAAATAAGGTGGAATGAAATATTATATGCTTCTAACATCGCACGATAATAGTAAAATCGGGAAACATGTTCTGCCGCTACACTGTGCGTATTCTGGCATACCTTCATAGCGTGTGAGCAAGGCATATGGTATAGCTGAAATTTTTCATGAGCGCAAGTCATGTTTAGTTTTACAGTATAAGAAACACCATTATGATCTACTCCACGTCGAGTTACAACTTCTTACAGGCCTTCTCGCATATCATATGCTTGCACCCTGTGATTTCCTGCATTTTCAATAAACTGTTGTTGCATCTTGACTGACCATCTGCTCCCTGCTGCCAAATGTGACAATGACTCTTGTTGTTTGTCACTTCCGTCCTTTTGAACATTGCTTGTACACAACATTAATCAGTAAATATCTAGTTCCTTTGAGTATGTTGTACCATGACTTAGAAAACTTGGTTATCATCACATAATATCTTCTCTCTTTTGTGGGACAGTGTCCATGTGTCAAGTGGTATTCGCATAAGATGCATTGTATGCATTTTCTTTCAACTCCTTTATCTTAGCCATACATTCATTAAGCCTGTGCACATTGTGTTCTATTGCAGCTTTCCAAAGAATATTGCTCAAAGCTTTACTAGAAAATTTTTCTGTTATGCTCGAATTTCGGACGACTTAAACAACTTATTATGGAGACAATACATACAACATGCGTAAATTATTTGTAAGAATATTTACATGCAAAGTTGGTTTTGATATGAAGAAGATGATATCTATGATAGGCATAAGGTGGTTGCCAAGTAGGATCTTGTCTTCTTGCAACCAATGTCCCATAGATTGATCTAAAATCAGACATATGCTTTGCATGTTGCCAAGCATAAGTTCCCGGATATTTTGAACAACCCCCAATTGTATTCGATCTCCTCATCAACAATAACATAACTATTGAAAATATATGATCAGCAGTATCAACTGCAACTGCAATCAATAATTTTTTTCTGGTATTTCCATACAGATGCGTACATTCTATTGATATCATCAGACGGCAGCGTCTGAATCCTAAGATTGACGATCTGAATGCCTTCATCTCACTATGGTCCAAAAACCCTATGATCGGCAGTGCTCAACTCTGGATCATGCCTCCACCGGACTATGGTTCATTTTTTGATACCTCAGTCGTAGCCATGTAGCGAGACAAGTTGCAGAAAGATTCCCGCCAATTGTACATCATTTTCATTGTGGACTTTTTCCCCAAACACTAATAGCTTGGCATTTTGATTACTTTAAATTTTGGGTATGTTTGGATTATGCTTGAATTATGTTGACATTTTGGGGCAATTTTTTTGTAAAGATTGGCATTAGATATTGATTAGAACGTTGGAAGACACCTATAGTTGTTCAAGCTAAGCTTGCAATCGCTCAATTATAAGCTTCATCTTTTGTAAAAGCGCCATTTTGCTCATATATGATAACCTTAACTCACCAAAAAAAGGCTTTTTTCCTAAACACACCTTTTTGTACTTTTTTTGTAAGTCGCCTTTTTGTACTTGATATCTACATTCAAGCGCCTTTATGGATTCATAAACATCTTGAATTCCAAAGTCCATATTTTGGCTAATGTGTTCTCTAATCATTCTCTCAACCATTCCTGAGTTAACGTTCTTGTGATCCGACATGATGTTAAAATTTGTGCAACTATAACGCTTGCAGGAAATTCTAATGTCCCAATATTGATGTGTTCGTCTCATGCTTTCTTTCATACGCAACTAACAATTTTGGGTCTTCCAATTTGCGTACATGGCGTACCAATATTCTTTCGAGCTTGCCACAACGTTGAAATGTCTGTTAATAGATCATAATTCCGCAGCATGTTGCACGCATTATTTGGTTTTGAACAACATTGTCTCTTCTATGTGGTCGGGTTTACTCTCCTTCTAAAGACGATGTTTAAGCCTGTGGGATCATAAATTAGTGTCTTATAGGTGTCCGTAGTCTTCGAAAAAAGCAACGTAAAAGTGAAGTACCCCTGGCTGGGCACCTCTTCTTCGTCCTCTTCATCCACCAGGACCCCAGATAATTTTTATCCTCATCGTCCTTGAATTCTTCTTCATCATCGTTGTCGCCATCATCGTTTTCTCCACCTTTATTTGTTTGATCTTCTATATTTGATGTAATGAGCCGCTTCCAACCACAACATTCATACATCTGACAACGTTTATGTCCACAGAACCACGAACAAGAGCTGCGGCGGATATTGGAACATTACTTACAGTCACGTATATCTCTACAGCTGGAAGAGGTGGACAACACATTGGTATTTCCATAGTAATTTCCGAGTGTTCCTAGTCAGAAATGTTAGCCAAGTTGTAAATGTAACCGCGGCATTAGACTTGAAGGGGTACCGACAGACCAGCTTGATTGCTTCAACATCTGCATCCAGCTCCAGTGTTGACTTGACTCGTTCTTTAAACTCTCTATATACGATATCATTTGGAACCCTAATCATTTTTGTAGGGCCAATACTATATGATATTCAATTGTGTAAAGACATTGTTTCACCTCCGTAATACAAACCGTTTGAGATTTTTGCGGCTATTTTCAATGTGTGAATAGTTCAAAGATATTTTCTTGTTGGTTTCCTTACTACAGTATCATCGCGATTAAATAGAATTGAATAAATGAACATTTCTGACGTCCAGGCCCTTGGATAGACCTGGCAAAGACATCGAGGACGTTGGACGCGCCTGACAGTGTCGTCCTGGCTATGGGACGTGCCTGCCAAGGCCATCCAGGCATGAGTGATTCTGCACCCCCAAAATCAATCTTTCTGGTCTCAAAACAGCTTATCCTTGCCAATGCCATCTAAAGGAGGCTTCTTGGACCCCACTCGCAAGGGCGTCCAGGGACTTCGAAGACGGCACTATCGAGTGCGTCTTAATTATTTGAGGAATTTTTCTAAACCGTACTATATTTTAGATTTTTTTATTAGAACTACAATATTTTATGAAATTTTCTCTGCATGTTATCTTTTGTTTTTTTTGTTTCGTCTTTTGTTTTCTTTTATTTTTATTTTTTTTTGTTTTTACTGCATTATGCATTGCAGATATGTGACGGGCGTCATCTGTACTGCAGAAACCTCCTTAACCTTCTTGTTCTTCCCATCTGTTGATACGCGCGTGAACTTTTAAACCATCAGATGTCTTGTTATTTTACTTTAATGCACAATAGCATATTATTCTTTCCTCTCGAGAATTGCCGGCCTATTATGCCTTTTGGTAATAACAATCCCTTTGGGGGTGTATCTGAAGGAGTCACTTCTATTGTTTCTTCCGAAGCAAATCTTTTGTCAAAAGATACCGTCTTCTACCTACCTTGTTTCCTTTAGCACTTTTCAGAAAATGGTCTCCTGTTAATGAACTGCATCAAACCCCCTTGCTTGTCTTATTCTCTTGTACTTGGCGTTCACAGAGACCATCCATCGTACTTTCATTGTCCCAAAAATATTGTCATACTTGGTCAAACAATTATTTGGTCGAGCAAAGTATTTCGTACAATAGTTTATCAAAATCATAAATTTCATCATTTAGGACAAAATTCCAACGAATAATGTGTGAAATACTTTAACAATTTGATTTTAAGGTTTGATCAACTGAGTGTTTAAACCATGTGTGAAAATATTTTTGGGACAAAGAGAGTATCGATTTTATTTGTCTATCATCGTCTTTTTGCTTAATCACGCCATATTGACACTGGAGAAACTGGAAAGTGAAGTCCTTAGTGATTGAGTTTTCATTTGCTATGGTGCTCAAATTTTCCTTTTTTTTTTTTTTTTTTTTTGGTGTAAGTGCTCAAGTTTCCATTAGATTACATATTCACCCTTGTTATTTATGTAACCTTTTTTTTTAAAACATGGGATACATGTATATCGCACCAGGCACCAGATGCCCAGGTGCTGGAGAATAAATAATTCTATAATGAATTGAAATAAACCACTATATGAACCAGGAAGATTACGTGGAAATAAACGACTATACTGTGTAGGTAGCTGCTTGAAATCAAAATGATAGGACTTGAAATTGCTCTTGTGGAAGATGATGTATTTGCTTGCTTTCCTTCAACTGTTGCTCTCTTCACTAGAATGGCAGAACCCCGGGCATCTCCTTTTTACTGTTCTTGCGTTTGACATGGGTATGGTTACATACATGCGACCCCTCCGTATCCTGCCATAAACGATAGCCTCTAAGGCAATAGGGTAATGTTGTTGTTGCTTCTTGCGTTGATCCTTTATTTTCGCTTTTTGTTTGACACGCGCTTCTTTGCTTATCAAATCTATGATTTTATGTGTGCAAATCGTGATGACATATAATAATCCTCACATCTTCTTGCAATTTTTGGGTTTTCTTTTCTTCTGGTAACTATGGTTCTTACCCCCCTCCCGGCTGGGATCCCTTTCGCAGAATGATTTATTGGTCCATGGTTTTGTCTTTGTTAGGTCTAAAGGATCAGAGTTGCTAAGGCCAACATAAGAGCATTTTCCGTGTCCTTTGGTCACCTTGATGGCGTTTTAGGCTGTGGACATGAATTGAAAGTGGACATGGAAGGTTGTGTTAATGGTTCGTGGTGTCGTATCGCGTGTTTCTGGCATTAATGGCTACTATTGGTAATAAACATTTTGTGTTTGCTTTTTGAAAGCAAAAGCGGTATGTTTCTCTTTGAAAGCAAAAGCGGTATGTTAACATCTACCTATTGTTCGGGGTTTTAACTAACCGCACTGAGCCGAACACTACGTTTTCAAACTCGGGTTAGTTTAGCTAAACGAACTATTTGGTTTGGTTCGTTTAGCTAAACGAGATTTAAAATTGGTTCGAGTTTGGCCCGTTAACACTATAAGTGTTTAAACAAATCAAACAATTCAGGAATAGTTTGGTTCGTTTAACTAAACAAATCCAAGTAGGTGTTCGAATTTGGCTCGTTTAAGTAAAATTAATGAACGAACTTGAACTTAATACTAATCGAACTCGAACAATTTGCGAATTCGTTTAACAGCCCTACCTATTGTTCATCGTGAAACTGCAACCTCGGAAGACCTACGCCAGAAAGTAATCAACCATCCTATATAAGACGGTTAAATACTAGGAGGCCAAATATCAGTCAAAGTTCAATATTGCAATCAGTCTTAGGAAAGTTTAATATTATGTTTAATACTAGGAGACATACTATTAAGGAATTGCAACTACATATCTCTAATTTCATGGTCATGAGGCTAGTGTAGGTAGTAAAGCACATATCATAAAATCTTGGCAATACTGAAATAATAGGTCGGGGATTAGTCGGAAGCCAAACGCCATGGCTGCAGCCACAAATTCCATTAGGTATTCAGGAAACGGGAGAGAGAAGCTTCTCGCCAGTGGTTGAAATAATACTCCAGATAGATTTTATGTTGATCAGGGAACAAGTAAAGAGCAACACAATAACATGACGTCACATAAAATTTTATATATCAACGAAGGATTGACTATTGTAATTTGTTAGGAAAATTTAGTTTTAGAGACATGGAATATGATAAACTATCAATGACACTACTAACATAAAACAAAAATAAAAGAAAAATAGAAGTGATTACCATATGTAACAAAGAAGAGAGCAATAGTCGAAATGTAACAAATATTACTGTCCTTAAAGCGAAATTGTCACCATCATTGAGCAAGATATACTAAGCGTCAAACGGCTCTTAGGATATAACGATTTTTTCTTTTCGTCCACTCTACGATAAGAAGATTGAACTTGTTATAACCGTGTATTTTTTTAAAAAAAAAGGGATAAAGAAAAAGAAGGGAAAATAATATGTTTAAATAACTAAATTTTATCCTAATCTATTAATTAACCCTTATCCTTCCCCAAATCTCTCCCTCTCATAATAAACCCTCATTAACCCTAACTTCTCTCCTCTCACTCTCTCTCATTTTCGGCAGCCACCCTCTCCCCTTTCCTCTCTCAATTTTCGGCCATAAGGGATAAAGGAAAAGAAGGATCTTCGATCCAAGATTCAAGAGAAGGAGATCACAACTCCAATCAGATCTTCATCACTCTCGCATAGCTATCAACTCTTGCTAGGAATCGAAGTAGGTGCATATTATTTATTCCCTCAAAACGGTACGAAGGCTTGCATAGGCAAAAAGGGTATTTTTATGTGGTTGTTGTCGTTAATTCTTGAATTTGATTGGATCTTGATTATATGCCCCAAGGTGTTTATTTTTCGTTATACGTTTTGATTTCAATGTAATCTCGTTGTTGTACGTTTCCTTGTGGGGTTGTAAGGTCTTGATACGTGTATGGATATGTGGGATGGGTGAAAGGTTGAATGAGATTTGATGAATGGACGGCAGAAATTTCAGAATGAGACTTCTGAAATTCGGGGACATCGATCGATCGACGTCCAGAGGCTGAGGGTTCGACGTGCCTCAGATGGACATCGATCGATCGACGTCCAGAGGGCGAGAGATCGATGTACCTCAGAAGTACATCGATCGATCGACGTCAACTGAGTGAGGGTTCGACGTGTCTCAGTTGGACGTCGATCGATCGACGTCAGAGGATGACGTCCAACTGTTTCCTTCCCCTTTCTCTCGCATTCATGGCACGTGCATTGCATGAGGTACCCATTGTCTGAGGGCGTGCGTGTTCGGAGGATACGTAGCGTCTATAGGGCGTGGGGGCCGTGATGATACGCAGCGTCGGTCGGGCGTGGGTGTCATGTGATACGCATCGTCTATAGGGCGTGGGTGTCGTGCGAATACGCAGCGTCTATAGGGCGTGGGTGTCTGAAGATACGCAGCGTCTATAGGGCGTGGGTGTCGTACGATACGCAGCGTCTATAGGGCGTGGGTGTCCAGAACAGCAAGTGGTGGCTAGAGACCATGACGCTGGAGTTAGAACCCGGGAGCATGCATTGCATATAGGCGTAGGAGCATTTTGCCTGACATGTTTCTAGTTGCGTATGACACGTTATGTGAGCATGCATCACGTACTTGCGCATACATCTTGTGTGGATTTGTTTACTTTCCGTATAAGTCATGTCGTGTTGTTTATGTCGGTTACCTGGAGTGTCTTACTTTCCGGTGGCATGCTATCTGTCTTATGAGGCTACGTGGTGATATCTTTTTGGGTATGTAAGTTTGTATTGTTTTGAGAGGCACCTACTGGGTGATTATCATCACTCACCCCTACTATTCCATATGTAGCCGAGATGGAGTATGATTATATCTACGTTGAGGACGGGTCCGACACCGTGGAATGGGCTGAGTGACTCGTAGAAGTGCGTGCAGCAAGGATGGAGACGGGATTCGTAAGATGCCATGGGATGACACAGACATTTTAATATTCAGTATTACTTTTGAAACAATTTCATTTTTTTGAACCTATACTTTTGACCTTGACTTGTAAGGCCTGGTCAGCCTAGGATTTCTGTCGTTATTTTCTTAAAGTGTATTAAATTCAAATTAGTGTTGTGACTTATCGTTTCCGCAGAAAGAAAAGGAAAACTTTTCTATGTCAGCGCTGACGTATAGCAGGTTGATGTGACGCCTTGTATTCTCCTGAGTGAGATACGGCGGGTGCACCGTTACCGAGGACGGAGCTCGGGAGCGGGGCGCTACAGGTGGTATCAGAGCCCAGGCTTCAGATACGCCTCGGGAACGTAAAGATTAGTTAATTACCCTAGGATAAGTGACGATCGGTTTTCAAATGATTTTAAACCTGAACAAAATGAAGTAGACAAAAGCAATGACTGGGGTTTTGGTTGGTGAGTGTCGTTAGTGAGTTGACGGGATAGGTTATCCTTTCCTTTGGCCTCCATTCCTGTATCTCTTTTACAATACTCTTAAGTCAATTTTGTCTAACGTACTTTAAATCGTCTACAGACAATGCCTCCACGACGTGAACCATCAGGGAACGGTGGAAATGACAGAGACGAACATCAGGGGCAAGGAGCGGTCCCCCAAAACCTTGCGGACACGCTTGCCAGTCTGACGGCCTTAATAGCCCATCAGCAGACGCAGATGGCACAACAATATACTCAGATGACACAGCAACAGGCACAGATTGCCCAAATACTTCAGCACACTCAGCAGCAACAGCAACAACAACCACCACCTCCTTTATCGCAGCAGGGTTTGAGGTTCTATTACAGGGAGATGCAGAACTCCCAAATACCGATGTTCCGGGGTACCACTCGGCCTGAGGAAGCCGAGATTTGGCTCAAAAACATAACTGAACAGATAAGACTGATACAAGTACCCGCGGATCTGAAAGTGGAGGTGACTACCCCGTTCTTG
Source organism: Eustoma russellianum (assembly GCA_036186865.1). Classification (NCBI taxonomy): domain Eukaryota; kingdom Viridiplantae; phylum Streptophyta; class Magnoliopsida; order Gentianales; family Gentianaceae; genus Eustoma; species Eustoma russellianum. The sequence goes on along the minus strand of AP025064.1, from coordinate 15,338,453 downwards.
AAAGGGGAAGCTGAGAGGTGGTGGAACGGAGTGAAACGCAGGCTGACTCCACCAGTGACTTGGGAACAATTTGTGGAGGAGTATAAAAAGCACTATGTTCCGGGTAGTGCTATTCAGAGAAGGATGGCGGAGTTCCAGCTGTTGACCCAAGGTTCCATGACGGTGGATCAATACTCTGAGAAATTTCACGAACTGGGCCAATATATGTCATGCATCATGGACAACGAAGAGGCCAAGATGCTAAAGTTCCACACAGGTTTGAGTTTTCGCATCCAGCAGGCGATTGTTTGCGCAGAGACTACCACATTTGAGGGATTGCTGGAGGTATGTCGACGTGTAGAGAGGAATTTGGAAAGGGCAGCTGCACTAGAGAGACTAAAAAGGCCCCGTGAGGAGTTGCAGACGGGCAGATCAGGGAGATGGCTGAAAGTACCCCGGCGCCCACAGTCCGGGCAACCATTCCGGCCGGAACGACAGCAGAGGGCAGTGACTCAGACCCCGATGATTGAGGGTCCGGCACCGACTGATGCGCAACCAGTAAGGCCTGCGGCACCTATTCCACGGTGCCCATTGTGCGGACGTTTTCATCCGGGACCATGTTGGAAGGATCAGAGAGTGTGCTATAACTGCGGGAAGCAAGGACACATCGCTAAGGAATGCTCAGCACCGGCTCAGGTGAACCCGCAGACACAGGCTCAGCAGGGAGGACGAGGCCGGACCAATGCTCGGATACACGCGATGACGGATGCAGAAGTCGAGGAGTCGGGCGACGTGGTGACGGATACAGTTATTTAAGTACTTAATTTCGAAGTTGGATTAAATTTTATGTGTTGTTATGGGTTGTGTGCTAAACCTTGAAATGTGGTAGGTGTGATTTTAATTAACAAAGTGCCAGCAAATGTTCTGTTTGATAGTGGAGCGAGCCACTCGTTTATGGCAAAGAGGTTTGCCAAGAATCTGGATGTTCTCCCCGAATGGATTGAGACTCCATACCGTATACAAGCCGCTGGTGGCCAAGTACTCGTGTCCCACCACAGTTACAAGGAGTGTGAATTGGAGATTAACGGTCTGCAGCTCTCTGCGACCTTGATACCGATTCAAATGTATGACTTCGACGTTATCTTGGGCATGGACTTCTTGGCAAGGTATCATGCAAATATTGATTGCCGGAAACTCCAAGTCAGCATGAAGACATCGGAGCTGGGGGAAACTATTTTTCAAGGGAACCCTAAATTGAAGAAGGCACCCCAGAAGCTCTATTTGACTGCGGCTCAGGCGTTTAGAGCGCTAAAGAAAGGAAGAGAAGGATTCTTGGTTTACTCAATGGGTGCTGAGTAGGAAGTTCCGCAGATCGACCAAATCCCTGTGGTAAAGGAATTTACAGACGTCTTCCCCGAGGAGTTACCAGGACTACCACCAGAAAGAGAGGTAGAATTCGAGATAAATCTCATACCCGGCGCTGAACCTATATCCAGGGCACCCTACCGCATGGCTCCAGCAGAGCTCAAGGAGTTGAAGGAGCAGTTACAAGAACTGCTGGACCGTAAATTTATTCGACCCAGTGTATCACCCTGGGGTGCTCCAGTCCTGTTCGTGAAGAAGAAGGATGGGAGCATGAGACTATGTATAGACTACCGGGAACTCAACAAGATCACTATCAAGAACAAGTATCCGTTACCTAGAATTGAGGATCTATTTAATCAGCTACGGGGGGGAGGGGGAGGGGGCTAGAGTATTCTCCAAAATCGATTTGCGATCCGGTTATCACCAGTTGAGGATCAAATCAGGAGATACAGCCAAGACCGCCTTCAGAACACGCTATGGCCATTATGAATTCTTGGTTATGCCTTTTGGGCTAACCAACGCCCCAGCCGCCTTTATGGATCTAATGAACACAGTATTTCGAAAACAACTGGACATGTTCGTAGTTGTGTTCATCGACGATATCCTTATATACTCCCCTGACGAGGATACTTGTTATGACCGCTATTAAAAAAATTTAATTACAAACGTGTAAAAAAAAATTTAACGGACAGGCGGGGGATTCAACCCCCACCAAAATCACTTCCCAAAATTGTAGCCAAAAATCTCTCCCCTATTATTTCACCAGCCTATCCACGTTCTTAAAAAGAAAGAAGAAATTCCTTCAAAGCGTTAGTTTAGCAGTCAACTCCCCCATTAAAAGGAAACTTAACCGCCTACAATCTCTCCCCATTTCAGCCTTTATCAACTAAAAAAAAAGACATTTATCCTTAAATCCCCTCCCTGCCGTCCCCAGCACCCCAAAAACAAGCAGAAAGCCAAAAAGAAAAATACTCTGATCCCTTTTCTCCTCCAGCGTCCATCAACAACAACAGCTACAAAAGGAAAAAAATATAATATCTTTTTCCCCAAAGAACCACAGCCGTGTATCCATTTTGGAGAAAAGAAAAAAAAAGTTGTCTTCAAGTCATCTCGAATTCATTTACGGGATGATATATAAGGATTAAAGGTGTTGACCGAGTGGAAATGGAAGGTGATACAAAATGAGTGTTTCCAAATCCATTTTCAATTCTCAGAAATGTATGGTACATTCATGCCAATTCTCAGAATGCACCATGAATGCATGGGGCAGGCGATGTGGTATTCACTTGATTTCTGAGGTGGTTTACATTATTTTGATGGCTGTGTGTGTGATTTAATGAAATGGAAAGAAAAATGGTAAAGTCTTCGTGCATGGCTTAGAGTACCACCGGTTAGAAGCCATTCAACTATATTAGTATAGTAATTTGCAAATTATCAAGTGGTTAGCTTTGTGTGGATACACAAATCTTTGGTGTGTGTCGTGTGTATATACGAGGAAAAAAAAACAGTGGCTAAACAGTGCCACTGTTAAGTGATTCAAATACATACTGTGGGTTGGATAATTTATGTATAATTATACAATGGATACTATGTGGGTGAGAGCTTACTGGCACCCTTTAAAATAAATATTTGAATAGTTACTTATATATATAAAGTATCATGTTTTAATATATATATATATGTTTAAACGTATGTGTATATAGTTATATATACATATCGGAACTCCATTTAAATGTATATATATTCATTGTGTGTTAGGCTAAATATATAAGGGTAATGTGTTATTTCTAGAATTTTGTAAAATTGCTTACAGCTTCGGGTATATGCTTGATTCTTTGACTGAATAGTGGGTTCTGTTTTCTAATATCTTCATGCATTAATCCTTTATTCCTAGCAAATGGCTAGTTAGAATTAATTGTGTTCCTTGTCTAATATTGAGGAATTATGCTTTCAACTGCTACCTGGGAGTTTAATTGGTTCAAATTTTGGAGATTCCAGAAGATAAGTTGGACATGTAGAATCAGAGACTTCTATGATAACCTCCTTCACGTTCGAGCATAGAATAAGAAAGCTAAGTGACTAATTCGAGGTAAGTGGTCTACATGTGCTTGTTATGTTGTCATGCATCAGAGGTAAGTGGTCTATCTATGCTTGTTATGTTGTTATGCACCAGATGTAAGTGATCTATTTATGCTCGTTATGTTTATTATGCATCAGTGTGTTAATGTTGCATATCTGTAATTGAATTTCCTCTATATGTGAATTGTGTGCATATGTGGTATATGTATTTACATGTGAACTGTGTGTATGTAGGAGTGTGGATACATCAGATTAAAGGAAGATGAGAAGAACAGAAATGAGAAAGAAAATGAAAGTGAGATGAAAGAAAAGAGAGTCAGGGCCAGGCAGGCCGTCGAGCCGGGCCGAATAGCCAACGGGTCGGTTGCGGTGGCAGGTCTCGACCCAAAACATGATATAAATGTAACTTAATTAATAGTAATAATTATAGGAAAATATAAATAAATATCAGAAAAATATAAATAGATTCCATAAATAATTGATCCTAGATTTGAGTGCCGGAGGATGGTGAGGATGGGCCAGGGGCCTCAGACGATTGTGTTGTTTGCATTCATGGCACGTGCATTGCATGATGGCGGGTCGTGACGTACGGGTCACGGGCGCTCAGGATGGTGTACGGTGGCGAGGCCACGACACTCAGGATGGTGTGCGGTGGCGCGGCCACACACACTCAGTATGGTGACTGTGGGGTGTACGACCTACAGCCACTCAGTTAGGACCCGGGTTCATGCATCGCATGGTGGAGATATCGGCATTCCGTGTGACATGACTTCGTTGCGTGTGACATGCATAATAGGACATGCATCATGAAGTTGCGCATTATTATATGGAGTGACTTACTTTCTGCGGCTTATCTACTCCGTTGGCATACATTGTCTTTTTCTTTGTTTATGTGATTATTTGTTTGTTGTGTATGTCATACTTGAGAAGAGCATGCATCACGGTAAGGTAAATTGGGCTGATGAGCTATTTATTTTGTATTTATTTTCGAAGTCTTAACTGTTAAAGATAATCGAGTGAATTTATTATGGACTAAGGACATGTATGTTAACTGTAAATGTTATTTGTATTTACTTCTGCATGTATGATTCCTATAACAAGTATAAGTAGGTTGCTTACTGAGCCCGTTGATTTTGGCTCACACCACCACTCACCAGTTTTGCAGGTATGAGGAGTTAGGGTATGCTTACACAGGAGTTAGTATACCGTGGAAGATCGAGACGGTAGATATCGAGACCTAGGATATTCAGACAAGACTTTTGGGGTTGGTGAGACAGTTATTTCGATATTCGAGGTTATGTATTTTCGAGATTAGTGTTTACATACATTTGACTATTGTATTGATTAGAAATTCTTAGACATTGTATTAATGATGATGATCATTTTATCGAGGATATTAGCATTGACTTCCGCTGACATCAATTTGCGTTATTATGATGACGTGTAGTTGATTTGTATCGACGCCTTGTATTCTCCTTAGTGAGATACGGCGAGTGCACTGTTCCCGATGCTAGGGCTCGGGAGCGGGGCGCTACAATACTCATGCGGAACATTTGAGGGAGGTTCTAGAGACCCTTCGGAGAAGCAAATTGTACGCCAAGTTCAGTAAGTGTGAGTTCTGGTTGAAGAGCGTAGCCTTCTTGGGTCATGTGGTCTCTGAAGAGGGAATTTCTGTGGACCCTAAGAAAGTGGAGGCGATCACCGAATGGCCTAGACCCACTAATGTGACAGAGGTAAGAAGCTTTCTCGGTCTGGCTGGATACTACAGGAAGTTTGTAGAGGGCTTCTCATCTATTGCAGTGCCTCTGAGCCGGTTGACGCAGAAGAAGTCGAAGTTTGAATGGACCACCGAGTGCGAGCAGAGCTTCGCTGAACTAAAAAGAAGATTGACCACAGCCCCTGTTCTTGCTCAGCCCTCCGCGTCAGAAGGGTTTGTCATTTACAGTGACGCTTCTAAGAACGGGCTAGGTAATTGTATATAATCTCAACTGATTTTGTATACAATTGAAGATGTGGTCTAACTTTTGTATTTCAGGATGCGTGCTAATGCAAAACGGCAAGGTCATTGCGTATGCTTCGAGACAGCTAAAGCCCTATGAGCTGAACTATCCGACACATGATCTGGAACTAGCAGCGGTGGTGTTCGCACTGAAAATCTGGCGCCACTATCTATATGGAGTGAAGTGCGAGGTGTTCACCGATCATAAAAGCCTTAAGTATCTGTTCACGCAAAAGGAGCTGAACATGCGCCAAAGGAGATGGTTAGAGCTGTTGAAAGATTACGATTTAACCATCAGTTATCATCCAGGGAAGGCCAATCGAGTTGCTGATGCCTTAAGTAGGAAGTCGAGCCATGCACGGCAGGCTACTCTAGAAAAGGAAATGGCAGAATTTGAGTTAGATCTTGTGATTCTACCGCAGATATTTTGGCCGCGCTAATTATCACCCCTACCTTGGTAGATCAGATTAAGGAAGCCCAGAAGAATGATGTGTCACTTAGAGAAACGCGAGAAAGAATGTTAACCAGCCAAGTGGATGGATTTCAGGTTCATGATGACGGTAGTATGTGGTACCAAGGAAGGTTGTGCGTACCTGAGGTTGAGGAACTCAGGAGGGAGTTGTTGAAAGAAGCACATAATTCGAGACTGTCTATTCACCTTGGTGCTACGAAAATGTACAATGATCTAAAGAGGCATTATTGGTGGAATGGCATGAAGAGGCATATTGCTGAGTTCGTGGAAAGGTGCCTCATTTGCCAGCAAGTTAAGGCGGAACACCAAAGACCGGGTGGACTGATGCGACCTCTAGAGATACCCGAATGGAAGTGGGAGCATGTGACAATGGACTTTGTGGTTGGACTCCCGAAGACAAGAAATGGAAATGATGTGATATGGGTAATTGTGGATCGATTGACTAAGTCCGCTCATTTCTTGCCTATTCCCACCGGGCTTACTATGGAGAGGTTGGTAACTATGTACATTGATAACATTGTTTGCCTCCATGGAGTGCCAGTCAGCATAGTGTCTGATCGTGATCCGAAGTTCACATCTCAGTTCTGGGCAGCTTGTCAGAAGAAAATGGGGACTGAGTTGCGACTGAGTACTGCTTTTCACCCTCAGACCGTTGGTCAATCTGAGAGGACCATTCAGACCCTGGAGGACATGTTGAGGGCGTGCGCGTTGGATTTCAAAGGAAACTGGGACATCATGCTAAAGTTGATAGAGTTTTCCTACAACAACAGCCATCACAGTGCCATAGGTATGGCACCATTCGAGGCCTTATATGGACGAAAGTGTAGGTCACCTGTGCATTGGGACGAAGTTGGTGAACGTAGGTTGACTGCCCCCGAAATAATCGAACAAACTAAAAAACAGGTGAAACTCATTCATGAACGTCTTAAGACGGCTCAAGATAGAAGCAAGAGTTGGGCTGACACGAAGAGACGACCCTTAGAGTTCGAGGAGGGAGAAAAAGTCTATCTTAAAGTGTCACCCATGAAGGGTGTGACACGGTTTGGAGTTAAAGGGAAGTTGAAAACGCGTTATATTGGACCTTATGAGATACTCGAAAAGGTTGGAGACCTAGCTTACAAACTGGCATTACCTCGGATGCTGGCTCAGGTGCACAACGTGTTCCACGTTTCTCAGTTGAGGAAGTATGTTGCTGACCCTAGCCATGTGTTGGATGCACAACCACTTAAGATTAGACCTGATGCGTCATATGAAGAAATTCCAATACGAATTCTGGATCGCAAGGACCAAGAACTCAGAAGGCGGATCACCCCTTACGTAAATGTTCAGTGGAGCAACCACAGGGAGAATGAGGCAACGTGGGAACTGGAGGAGAAACTGCGCGACCGCTACCCCTATCTCTTTGAGTAAGGTACGGAAAGTTTCGGGGACGAAACTCTTTGTAAGGAGGGTAGGATGTTATAACCGTGTATTTTTTAAAAAAAAAGGGATAAAGAAAAAGAAGGGAAAATAATATGTTTAAATAACTAAATTTTATCCTAATCTATTAATTAACCCTTATCCTTCCCCAAATCTCTCCCTCTCATATTAAACCCTCATTAACCCTAACTTCTCTCCTCTCACTCTCTCTCATTTTCGGCAGCCACCCTCTCCCCTTTCCTCTCTCAATTTTCGACCATAAGGGATAAAGGAAAAGAAGGATCTTCGATCCAAGATTCAAGAGGAGGAGATCACAACTCCAATCAGATCTTCATCACTCTCGCATAGCTATCAACTCTTGCTAGGAATCGAAGTAGGTGCATATTATTTATTCCCTCAAAACGGTACGAATGCTTGCATAGGCAAAAAGGGTATTTTTATGTGGTTGTTGTCGTTGATTCTTGAATTTGATTGGATCTTGATTATATGCCCCAAGGTGTTTATTTTCCGTTATACGTTTTGATTTCAATTTAATCTCGTTGTTGTACGTTTCCTTGTGTGGTTGTAAGGTCTTGATACGTGTATGGATATGTGGGATGGGTGAAAGGTTGAATGAGATTTGATGAATGGACGGCAGAAATTTCAGAATGAGACTTCTGAAATTCAGGGACATCGATCGATCGACGTCCAGAGGCTGAGGGTTCGACGTGCCTCAGATGGACATCGATCGATCGACGTCCAAAGGGCGAGAGATCGATGTACCTCTAAAGTACATCGATCGATCGACGTCAACTGAGTGAGGGTTCGACGTGTCTCAGTTGGACGTCGATCGATCGACGTCAGAGGATGATGTCCAACTGTTTCCTTCCCCTTTCTCTCGCATTCATGGCACGTGCATTGCATGAGGTACCCATTGTCTGAAGGCGTGCGTGTTCGGAGGATACGTAGCGTCTATAGGGTGTGGGGGCCGTGATGATACGCAGCGTCGGTCGGACGTGGGTGTCATGTGATACGCAGCGTCTATAGGGCGTCGGTCGGGCGTGGGTGTCATGTGATACGCAGCGTCTATAGGGCGTGGGTGTCGTACGATACGCAGCGTCTATAGGGCGTGGGTGTCCAGAACAGCAAGTGGTGGCTAGAGACCATGACGCTGGAGTTAGAACCCGGGAGCATGCATTGCATATAGGCCTAGGAGCATTTTGCCTGACATGTTTCTAGTTGTGTATGACACGTTATGTGAGCATGCATCACGTACTTGCGCATACATCTTGTGTGGATTTGTTTACTTTCCGTATAAATCATGTCGTGTTGTTTATGTCGGTTACCTGGAGTGTCTTACTTTCCGGTGGCATGCTATCTGTCTTATGTGGCTACGTGGTGATATCTTTTTGGGTATGTAAGTTTGTATTGTTTTGAGAGGCACCTACTGGGTGATTACCATCACTCACCCCTACTATTCCATATGTAGCCAAGACGGAGTATGATTATATCTACGTTGAGGACGAGTCCGACACCGTGGAATGGGCTGAGTGACTCGTAGAAGTGCGTGCAGCAAGGATGGAGACGGGATTCGTAAGATGCCATGGGATGACACAGACATTTTAATATTCAGTATTACTTTTGAAACAATTTCATTTTTTTGAACCTATACTTTTGACCTTGACTTGTAAGGCCTGGTTAGCTTAGGATTTCTGTCGTTATTTTCTTAAAGTGTATTAAATTCAAATTAGTGTTGTGACTTATCGTTTCCGCAGAAAGAAAAGGAAAACTTTTCTATGTCAGCGCTGACGTATAGCAGGTTGATGTGACGCCTTGTATTCTCCTGAGTGAGATACGGCGGGTGCACCGTTACCGAGGACGGAGCTCGGGAGCGGGGCGCTACAGAACTTATCTATTTGAAGTGTTCAATAACAGAGAAAGAGAGAAGCGACAAGGAACAAATTATATAGCTTTCTACAAAAAACTTCAAAAAAAGTTTTTCAAAGCATATCAAATGTATGTTAAAAGTATATTGAAAGTACATTAAAAATCTGTTAGAAGTATATTGAAAGTATGTCTTCAAGACCTTTTGATCACTGTATTTATAGACTTTAATTCGCAAGAAAAAAGTTAATTTAACACGTATCTGCAAAATTTAACTTCCAAATTTAGTTTATTACCATTCAAGATTGAAAAAAATGTGTCACAAGCTACAAAGGTTGCATCGTTTCATCAAAATTCGGTAAAAATTTTCCACTGTCTGCACCGACCGAACGTTCGGTCAATTTGACTGAACGCATAGTTCAAAAATTTTAAACGTAGCAACTTAGAATTTTTCACCAAACTCAAGACCAAATATTAGGTAAAATGGCTTTACCAAACGTTTAGTGCTGCGTTCACTGACTAGACTGAAACTTCAGAATTGTAGCGAACTCAGAGACCGCATTCAGAGCTCATCATCAAACGTTCGGTCTCACTCACGAACGTTAAGTGACCTCAGAATTCAAAAAATTCAGAGTATCATCTCACACATTTAATACAATTTTTCGCTTAATCTTCCGATCAACCTTCTTACTTATTTCTACATAAATTTAGAGTAGTTTGTAAAGCATTTTATGTGATTTTTTTCCAGCAATCCCTCATATGATAACATTTATATAAAAACATCCACAAACAACGAAAACTAACTTTTCTGGTATTAAATGAAGACAATGGCACATAATGGACAATGACTCGTGTCTTGAGTCGCCAATTAGTAAAAGTAGAAGTATATAAATAAAAATAAGATGACATAGACGTCTTGAATCTTAGATGACTACTGTTTATAAAGACAAGAAAAAGACATGTCATTGTCTACTTCAAACAAGTTCGCACTTTTGTGCAAATTCGGACATGCCCTTAGTCTTATGTTTTCATAAGCACTTTACTGAGTTATTTCAAACTCTCATAGGAAGCGATACCACCTTCACACTTATATAAGTGAAATTCATCAAGTGCGCACTGCTCACACCATTGTAAACATGTCTATCAAATTCATTAAGAGATTCTTAAAATCTCACCCTCGAAAACTTGCAGCAAGCATCATCTTACATCAACACCATAGGGAGGGACAAGATTGATAGTGTTAAGTATAACACTTCTATGACTTGTTTTTACCACATTGAACCTTGTTACTGATAATAGGTTGGGTTGCCATCATAGAGACTTCACATCAAATGGAATAATCACATCCTCTTGATGTCACAAAAACTAACTTACACTTAGCTATTTTCGGCCCATTCTCATAGACTATATACTAGCTATGACTTAAAGAAATTTTACCAGGACACTCTCATAGACCTTACATTATCCATGATTTACCCTCAAAAAGTTTTACCGGACCATTCTCATAGATCTCATATTTTATATGATTTACCCTAAAGAAACTCGAGTAATTCACATCGCTATATCATTCATCAAGTGCTAGCATATTCTCAAACCGTGACCTTTCAGTGAATCTCGTCAATGTATCACTTAACAAAACATCTCATTAGTCCATAAAGACTAACCAGAAACAAGGATTGAAACATTAAGTTTTGTTTATCGACAAACCATCAAACTCATATGTAACATAGTGTTTTCATGAACCAACTCCTCAAACAAATATAAGCAACATACATAATAAACATATTTATGATGGAGTTAGTTTTATCAACAAATAAAACATAATTTATTTCATATCCATCAAGAAAGCCTATCATACACATAAGCTCAAACAACAACGCTTTCAACCAATTAGAACAATAAACTAACATATATTTTATTATTGATCTATTTTTTTTTTCAACCTTTCAAACTTCTTTAGAAGTCATACAACGTATACAAGTTATTCTCCTGTTTAACTTCACATGTCAAAAATACCCTTTATTTTCATACAAGCATGAAGGACTAAACCTCAAAATTTATCCATAGTCTCATGCCTACATTAACCACAAAACAACGTTCTTTGAACCAAATTCACCATTCATTTTACTACATGAATACTATCAATCATACAACTGTAATTAGTCATCAAGTAACAGCAGCAAGCTATAGTGTCATTCAATTCAAAAGGCTTTCAACAATGAATATCGACTTAACTATTTATGTCGTTTAAGAGTAAACTCCAAAAAATTTTTTATGAACCAAGACTCACAAGAAAACAACCTTTTTTTATCTTTAAATCACACCATAGACTCAACATAATCATATTTTATTATCCATCTTACATTTAGTTTAGTGTTCTATTTACATGTTACAATATGCAAGTGTTACAATATAAAACTCTTGAGCATTTAAATAAAATCATCAAATGACTAAGACAAGAAATTTCCATGTATACATATGTACCATCATAAAATCACAAAAATAACTAGTCTTGCTTATTTCTTTTTCCACCAAAATCTTTATCTTCCAAATGATGAAAACAAACTATTAAATATCTGGCTTTTAGATTTTTCATTTAATCATAAAATGCTTTCAAATTCTATACAACCAGCATACTTCGCATTTGAACATCTAGACAAATTTTCTTTTAACAGAACATCTCAATTCAATTGACAAAGTCAACGTCAAAACTCAATACCGTGGTTTAGACATAAAGGCTTTATCAAGAGACCAAGTCTAATCACGTCATATATTTAAACACATTTGAATACATGCACATATTTTTCACAAAAAATTAAAAACAACATGCTTACATGCTTTTAGTCTTTCTAACGGTGGTAATATTCATCTTTTTATCATCTTCATAGTATTAGCATTCTCATGACCTTGTCTTACATAGTATAAGACAAATAAATCAATCAAATTTAAGGACAAGATACAAATCTATCAAGACCAAAAGACCACACACATAGTATGAAACCAAACAATAATAGCCTTGTTTGGTGGTGACTCGGAAACCAAATTCTTCATATAATAGAAACATAAAACACGTTGCCAAATCTAGCCTTATAGAAAAAATTAACTTTAAGAGCACGTTCAATTATCCAACTTATTGGATTTCTTGTACATTCTTAAAGAAAATTTGTTTACCATATTTTATCTTTTGAATTTCAAAAAATAAATATTTACTGGTTGCAATGTACTTGGTAGACATAACGACCAACATTCATTCCGTTGCACTACCAACAATGTTACCTCAAACAATATAACGACCGTAGTGACCTTCTTGTCTTTCACCAACTTGCTATTGTTGTTAACTTTCCTCTTCATTCATTGCCATGATTATGTTGATGCTACCTATGTTGCATGTCTATGTGCACCTCTTGAGCTTCATGTTCTTGTTTGCGCCTACATATAATGCTGATAAAATTTGTCGCTTCTAGCATGAGAGTTTCACAACCAAAAATCCAAAACCCATTCCTATGCATATAGTCTTTATGGTTCCAAGCTTCAAGTGATGCCAAGAATTATTAAATCCACCATGTTAGCGTTCACCTTCCCTTCATCACCACTTGCATCTTCCAACCTATTATTCCTCTTTGGTTCTTTAAAGAACTGGTTTGTTGTAAACTTATGTTCAACATCTCAAAAAAACTTCAACCTCCATAGGCCAAAAGGAATAGGATTAATACCATGTTGATATATTTGCAAAAGTGGCCTTTCTCTATGATGTTTCGATGAAGATTCAACCTCCATAATTTGATGAAATGGAGATGAAGAATGCCAAGGAAATGACAACAAATTAGTCATTTTTACTCTCTTTTTTTATCTTCTTCTTGATCATCTTATTCACCCACAACGAGACCTTTGGTTTTCTTTCATTTATTCCTTCATAAGTTTTTTCATTTCCAGAAATATCATCCTCTACAACTATTTTGCTTTAAGATTATTGGAATTTAGTTTTGAAGATGTGGAAGATGATAAACCAACACAAAATAGAAGTACAAGAAAAATGGAAGTGAATATCAAAGAAGTAATTTTCATGTTTCTTTTGAAAATACACAAGACTGTAGGAGAGAATTACAAAGATACGATAACCAAACATAAAGAATATGTAACAAAGAAAAGAGAAATAGACGAGACATAACAAACGTTATTGTCCTTAAGGCAAAATTGCGTCCATCATTGAGCCAGGTAGACTACATGACAAACCCCTCTTATGATATAACGGCATCTTCTTTTTTTGCTCTATGAGAAAAATATTGAACTTGTCGATTTGAAGTGTTTAATATTAGAGGAAGAGAAAAAACACAAAGAATAAGTTCTATATGTTTTCACAAACGACTTCGAAAAGGTTTTTCAAAAGCATATCAAATGTATGTTAAAAGTATATTCAAAATTTGTTGAAAGTATATCAAAAATATTTTGAAAGCATGTCTTTAAAACCTTTTGATCTTTGTATTTATAGACTTCGATTCACAAGAAAGCAATTGATTTGAAACATCTCTGCAGAATTTAACTTTCAAAGTTAGTTTATAACTGTTTACGATTGAAAAGAGGTGTCCCAAATTGAAAAGATTGCATTTTTCATCAAAAGACAGTAGAAATTTTCTGTTGTCTGCACCAACCGAACATAGGATTCGAATTTTTTGAACGTTGCAACTCAGAACTCATCAACGAACTCAAAAATCCAGAGTATCATATCACTCAGGCAATGCAATTTTTCACTTCTTCATCCAATGAAACTTTTTACATACTTTTATATAAATTTGGAACACATTCTAAAACTTTTTATATACTTTTTTCCAATACAACTGATTAGCATGTATCTAGACATTTAATTAGTTAAATAATAACAAGTCATATTTCAGAAGAAAGAGTTCTAATCCATAAACATGTGTGTGTATATATATGTTTGTATATGTATGTGTGTGTATATACACACACATGTCCTTTTACCGAGGAAAGACGCAAAATATCTTTTTTTCCCTATAATGATAAATATGATCAATTTTATCTTATATTTTTCACCATTACATCTGATCATCAGTAATTGATAAGTATTTAAAGTTTAAAGATAGATTCACTTCACAAAGAGAAATGTGAATTAAAGGATTGGGAATCTAAGAATGGAGTTGATGATTTTAATGGTTTAACTAATTCTCAGGGGACTTTGTGGTCCGTGCATATTATGGCATAAAAGTACTCTTAACCTTATCTCGGAAAGAACTATACTCATTTCAAGATGTTCCATATTTCAACTTGTAGATTGAGCTAACTAGGGGCGTTAACGAACTGAACCAAACCGAATACTAGGTTTTCGAATTCGGATTCGTTGAGCTAAACGAACTGCTCGGCTTGGTTTGTTTTACTAAACGAACTTTAAAATTGGTTCAAGTTCGGTTCGATAACACTATAAATGTTTAAACGAGTTGAACCGTTCGAGTTTGACTCGTTTTAATAAATGAACCAAAACATCTGTTCGAATTTGGCTCGTTTACCATCCTAGAGCTAACCATGGGGGACACCGGGTGAGATCAGAGGAGGTTGAAAAGGAGGCAAAATATGAGGCCTCCAATCACGTCTCGCCACGTGTAAAAAAGTTGTCTTTTTTTTAAAAAAAAATTTGAATGTGGTGGGACCACTGACAATGTTTTTTACACGTGGCGGGACGTGATTGGAGTCCTCATATTTTGCCTCATTTCTAACCTCCTCAGATCTCACCCCGGAGGACACCGTCCTTTGATGCCTGCGAGGGGTTCGGTGGTTGCTCCCCAAGCGAATTCTTTTTTGGTTGTCTTTTACAAAATTGTAATTAGATCTTAGAATAATTTCAAGCCAATAATATATGATACGGAGGAATTTTCTCATCACTCTTCATCGCTTTCGGGTTTAAATGGTTCCGCCACTTATTTATTGGCTAGTGGAACTTTTCTCGACACCGATACGTCTTTTTCGACAGAGTGAAAGGAAATACTACAACAACCAGTGACGAGGAGTTCCTTTTTAGGGCACTGACATGCTTCGCTACAGAAATACCACCGGTCATCGTTTTGGGCCGGAAAAACAGACAAAATCTTCTAGACATATTTTTGTATTATAACATAAAATACGTGAAAGAAAACACATCTATCAAATAATGTACAAAAAAAATAAAGAATACACAACAAACAATATGCGGATCGTAATTATTAAATGAATATAATAATATACATCAATACATACCTTTTATTTGCCTATTGTAGGACGAGAAAGGGTTTTCAAGGGACGCAAAAAGGTTCTTCGAGACGATATTGATTGAAATTGTTGCATAATATCTTCATCTTCAATGGTGCTATCCGATAGTACGTCACCCCCAACCGGTTGCGTAAATCAATCTTGACGATATTCATTGCAGAAAAATTAGAAAAAGACGACTGCCACAAAAGCTAGTGTTTAACGATGCACATTTGGAAAAGTAGGTTACCTTTTACAGTTTACTGTCTGAATGATGAATCAATGAACCAATCATATATGGTGTACACAGTTGCCTGGAATGCGAAAAATAGTTTTCACACCAGCAACAACCAACACTAAGATTTGAATGCAATCTAAAGGTATGTGTAGCTCTCAACTTTGAAACGACTTTAGAGCAACCTAATAAAATCACAAAAGCTATGTAATTGTAGCATCTTCTCCCAACGGAGTGGCACAACCGTATGCCGTTTTCAAATTAATATGTATCAATTATCAAGCATCAGCCCTCACAGGATTCGTAGGATTAGCAACAAAAAAAGAAACTTTCATTTTCATAAGCAAACTAATGCAAAAAAAGTCTACTAGTTTTCAACGATTACCTTACGTAACACATACTAAACCAATCTAAATTGCAAGAGAAAGCCATCAAGCCAATTACAGAATCCAAACAGCCGACACCGACCATAAAAGAAAACGTATGTTTAAATATTTATCTCTTAATGAATTATTATTAATCCTGCTTGAGAATTTGATTGTAAAAATGTTTGTTCTTGCTGCCCTTCTTGGCCGACACTCAGCTCCATCTAAAACACCCTAGAAATCGTGCATAAGAGGAAACCTTAATCAGTAATCATAAAACCGTTAAGGAATTGGAAAAGGACCACCAATTTGTGTTCCAAGATTTTTCAAAACTTGTCTTCCTTCTTGGCCGATTTCAGCTTCCAAAATAAACCAAACCTTTCAAACAAAATGAAAACACTAGCCGACACAGTTTAAATTAGCAAACTAGATCTTATTTTAACAAGGAAAACACTTACCGCCGAAAATAAACTCCAAAACGTGTGGAGGATGTCCAAAATGTGTCTAAACGACATGGAAAACGCGTGTAAATTGGGTAAAAATCACCAGTAACATAAAAATTCTAGCTATTCAAATTTCTTGGACGACAACCGTGGGGACAACTGAAAAGTCAATGGGGTTTTTTAGTTTTAATCTTTTTGTAATTTAAAAAAAAGTTTACCTTTTAATATATTTATGAGATCGAACTTCCGATAAGTTTTAGACACATTTTAGTCACTTAGCAGAGAATTGTCGAACGCTAGACACTATGTGATCACGTAACAGAGAGTTAGTGTTTTGTCAAGCAGGG
This sequence comes from Eustoma russellianum, assembly GCA_036186865.1. Classification (NCBI taxonomy): domain Eukaryota; kingdom Viridiplantae; phylum Streptophyta; class Magnoliopsida; order Gentianales; family Gentianaceae; genus Eustoma; species Eustoma russellianum. The sequence goes on along the minus strand of AP025064.1, from coordinate 15,321,650 downwards.
GCACACTTTGAACTGAATGACCAAAAATATAACTACATCCACCTATCTATAGGATTTTTCACCGACATTGGGGGCCACAGGCCCCTCTCCCTCCGTCCCAGACAACAACATTACTCCAATGTCTTAGAGGCTCCCGCAATACAACATAGATTTCTAGTTAAAGTTTTTTGCTTTTGCTCGTTTTATTGCAGGGGTTTAATAGCAAAATTTTCTTATGAACTTTAATGAAGTAGCAAGAAAACCTGTAAATTACCCACGGATTGTTCAAAAAACAATGGTTATATTGATTTTCTTTTATTGATTTAGCTACAAGGGTACCCTCAACCTGAAATGTGTAACTCCTTTACAATTTTTCTTATTTAGATTATTAGTAAACCAAGGCCATTAATTATTCTTTACATTTATTATGGCTATTAATATTATGTCATGATAAGTAATGGTTTTATTTCTTGTTATCATTAATAAAAATACACTATGTAAGAAACTAATGGAAACCACAGACACACAACCTATGTTCTGATTTTTATTCATTATGACTTACTGTATAAGTATGATTTGTATTGGAAATAGATAAATTTCAAATGTGAAGGTGACAAAAGTAATAATGTTGGACCGTGCACCTGCAATAAACACCACTAGAGGGGGGGTGAATAGTGGTTAGCGGAAATTACACTACAACCCTTTGTTAAAATCCCCTTTGAAAACAGAATCTGAAACCACCTCAGATTCAGAACTCGTTTTTCAAAAATTCACAAATAATTGTACACAACTCCAAAAATTATGAAACTTTCCAGAATATAACGTCAATGAGTTAACAAGACTCTATCCAAAAATCAGACAAAAATAAGATTGTTTGACCCTTCAAATAAATAAAAAGATTCAGATGGTCAATCTGGACAGAATTGGACAGAATGTTGCTGATTTTGCAAAACGTGTTTCTCTTTGAATACTCAACCAAAAAGGTTGATCTTTATATCAAAACACTCCTTAGGATGTGTAGATGAAGTTTCAAAATAGTCCCTGACCTTAACCAACTCTTGAAAAATACAGAATTTAAGTTTTCTCAAAACTGGTCAGATTGCAGCCAGATTGGAGCAGTTATCTTGCAAAGACTGAAAGACTAACTTTCCCTTGCTCAAATCAAGTGATTCTTGTTGCAAATGAAAGCTAACAGTCTGAAGTATAACTCCACCAAAAATCACGAATTTTGAAAATGTTTAGCTATTTTTTCAAATTGTGAGAAGTGGTGTGAAAACTGCAGTCAAAAACGGGCAGAAAATAGAAATAAAGAAACAAGAGAAGAACACCGAGAATTTATCCTGGTTCGGTCAATGTGACCTACTCCAGTCCCAAGGAACACCTTTCCTTGGATTTCACTATGGTATGAACCAAATTACAGCAAGAACCAAGCTTGATCCTTGGGTTAAACACCAACCCTATTCAAGACTTGGATGAACACCTTTATGCAACTCTTGGTTGCAACACCTCTATCACCTATTGATGTAGCCTTATAGATTTGGCTAATCAATCTTACAAATAAGACACAAGAAGGTGTGTATAGTGTAGCTAGACAACAACTAAAAATGGAACACCTTAGCTACACAAAGTATGAACGAAAATATGAGAAGAGAATAGCAAGACAACAATCTTCAATTTTTGCTTTCAAGTGTGTGTCTTCTCTTCTTCACCTTGCCTCCTATTTATAGTGTGAATGGATGGCATATTCTCTCTAGCTTTTAGACCATGTGATGGCTGAGAATTTTGAAATAAAGCACCTCCATAATCATCTCCAACAACCTTGTCTCCATTAACTTCAAATTTGAAATTTCAAGTTGACAACTTTTGCCAATTAGCTTGCTTTTGGTTTGTCTTCTTGTCTCCAACTCATAAAATGAGAAAAACATCATCTCCACCTGTATAATCACGTTTTGGAGGCTGTGTATATGTATACCAACTCAGATTTTTGAGGAGAAATCAACAAATAATAGTTGACAAGGTTATGTCAACATATAATATCAAAATTCTCATTTTTCCTTGACATATTGTGATGAATCTTGCACCAAGGACACCTTGTAATCTCTTAAAGATGATGATTAAGAACCTCCAATAACATATATATAAGAGTCTTCAAGAGAAAATAGAACGTGACATCGAATACCGTCACATATCCCGCCACCGTCGATAAAATCATCAAATGAGAGAATAAAATAGAAAACCACCAAATAATCTTCAAGAATATATTAAATGAACTCCAGAATGAATATAATAAGATACTCAAGAGATTCCTTGAGTAAAAATACCGAGACTGTCTTCGGGGGTAAAATGACCAAAATGCCCCTAGTGAGATAAAACTCCAGAAATGACCCCGATGGTCAGAATTAAATATAATAACACCTTCTTGATAATAAATAAGATGATAATATCTTCTTTGAATCATATTCACCATATCGAGTACCTACAAAACTCAAAATACCACTTTTGCCCTTTTTGGTAAGTTGTAGAAACTTCGAGGGCATATTAGTCACAAGATATTATCATCATAAAAATCACATAATCATAACATGATAAACATATATAAATCATGTAAAAATAAAAACAACTATTTTATCACATTTTAGAAAAATATTTCTAACCACCCTAGACATCGTGTCATTTTTCTTCACTTATTCAACTCTTTCATTTATAACACTATATGTGACATTTTTAAGTATTCATCACTTGAAATCATGACTTTGAAAATTATCCAAACATATTTCTCAACATTCTCCCCCTTTTGGATGATTTTCAAAATAACCTAACATGATTTTAATGTCACAATTTATAACCAAAAGTCTAACCAAAAGTTTAACCAAATGTTTTCAACTATGTTTTCAACGTTTAAATAGTATGCTGCTCCCCCTCAACTCATACTCTCCCCCTTAACCTATGCTCCAAAATTTATACCAATAAAAAAAAACTTAGCATATGATTCATCATGACTTACCAACTAAAACATGACTTATCAACTAAAATCATGTTCCATGTTCTTATTCTATCTCCCCCTTTATTTTGCAAATCATGCAAAAGATAGAACTATACAATGGTATCGTAAGTCATCATTCCTAATTTGGCTCGTAAGTTTTCAAAAGTGGCTTGATTAAGGGGTTTGGTGAAGATGTCAGCGATTTGATGATCAGTTCTTATGTGGTTTATCACTATATCCTCATTTTGAACATGATCACGAAGAAAGTGATATCGCACCTCAATGTGTTTGGCCTTAGAATGAAGCACCGGATTCCGTGAAAGATTGATTGCACTTGTGCTATCGCAGAAAATTGGAATCTTATTCATTTTAATGCCAAAATCACTAAGTTGCTGTTTAAGCCAAAGTATTTGGGTAGTACATAAACTCAAAGCGATATACTCGGCTTCAGTGGTAGAAAGAGCTACACTAGCTTGCTTTTTAGAAAACCAAGAAATCAAGTTGGTTCCTATGAATTGACAAGTACCGCTAGTGGATTTTCTATCTAATTTGCAACCACCATAATCAGCATCACTATATGCGTGTAATTCCAACTTAGCGTTTCTATCATACCACAATCCTAAGTGAGGTGTATGCTTAAGATATCTAAAGATCTTTTTAACTGCATTGTAATGTGATACCTTAGGACAAGATTGAAACCTAGCACACATACACACACTGAACATAATATCAGGTCTTGATGCAGTTAAGTATAACAATGAGCCAATCATAGACCTATAAAGTGTGTCATCAAAAGGTTTACCGTTTTCATCCTTATCAAGTTTGGTACTAACACTCATAGGGGTAGTTGTAGGTTTCAACTCTTCAAAGCCAAACTTCTTAATCATATCATTGACATACTTAAGTTGGCTAATGTGAATTCCTTGAGGGGTTTGTTTGATTTGAAGTCCTAAGAAATAATTCAACTCTCCTACCATTGACATTTCAAACTCTGACTTCATACATTCTTCGAAGTCTTTTACTAAAGTAGGGTTGGTTGAACCAAAGATTATATCATCTACGTATATTTGAACTATTAACAAATCATTACCTTTTCTTCTTAGGAATAATGTGTTGTCGATGGTCCCCCTTTGATAATTATTTGCAATAAGAAAGTTTGCAAATCTATCATACCAAGCTCTTGGAGCTTGTTTTAAACCATATAGAGCTTTCTTAAGCTTATAAACATGGTTCGGATTCTTCGGATCTTCGAATCCAGGAGGTTGTTTTACAAACACTTCTTCTTGGATGTATCCATTCAAGAACGCACTCTTGACATCCATTTGGAAGAGCTTAATTTTGCTTATACTTGCAATCGCAAGTAATAATCTAATTGCTTCTAGTCGTGCAATGGGTGCAAATGTTTCTTCATAATCTATTCCTTCTTGTTGATTATAACCTTGTGCGACTAGTCTAGCCTTATTCCTTGTAATATTTCCTTGTTCATCCATTTTATTCCTAAAAACCCATTTAGTTCCTATGATAGACTTGTCTTCAGGTTTAGGTACTAAGTCCCACACGTTGTTCCTTGTGAATTGATTTAATTCCTCATGCATAGCATCTATCCATGATATGTCACCTAAGGCTTCCTTTACGTTCTTAGGTTCTAATTGTGAGATTAAGCTATGTCCTTCAAGTTGACTTATATTTCTACGTGTTCTAACCCCAACACTTGGATCACCAATGATTAGCTCTTTAGGGTGTTTATGTTTATCTTCTATAAGCCACCAATTCCTAAGTTGACTAGGTTCACCTTCTTCTAGTTCAAATGTTTCATTCGTGTGAACATTTTCATATACAATTGGAACATCCTGTAAGTTAGATAGATTATCTTCCAATTGTAAAATTTCTTGATTTATTTCACCTAAAGGTTCATGCACATCTTGTTCAGGGGAAGTTGGTTCTAGATGATCATGAACAGGCTCAAGTAATATATCATCATCATCAAACATATTTTCAACATTATTTCCTTGTTTATGTTGATGTTTATCACTAACTTCAAAGCATGCATTTTCATTGAATTTCACATGTATGGATTCAATTATTTTTCTAGATGCAGGATTATAACACCTATATGCTCTTGAGTTAGTTGAATACCCAACAAATATGCATTCAATAGACTTTTGTTCAAATTTATCTAGATTATCCTTAGTGTTCAGCACAAAACATTTACATCCAAATACTTTAAGATAATCTATCTTAGGTTGTCTATTGTTTAGCAATTCATAAGGCGTTTTATTTAATTTCTTTCTAATAGTGAGCCTATTTATAATATAGCATGCACAACTAACAGCTTCAGCCCATAAATATTTAGGTAATTTATTTTCACACAGCATTGTCCTAGCAACTTCTTGAATTGTTCTATTTTTACGTTCAACAACTCCATTGAGTTGTGGTGTTCTAGGTGGTGAGAATTCATGTTTTATTCCATATAGTTCGCAAAATTTTATTACGTCTTTGTTTTTAAATTCACCACCTCTATCGCTTCTAATTATTTTAACATTTTCTTCATAAATATTTTCAAGTTGCTTAATAAGAGTTTTGATTGCTAATGGAGCATCGTCTTTGTGTGTTAAGAACAATGTCCATGTGTAGCGTGAGTAATCATCTACTATGACACACACATAGTAGTGTCCACCTAGACTTCTTGTCCTACTTGGACCAAATAAGTCTAAGTGAAGCAATTCTAGTACATGACTAGTACTCACTTCATGTTTCGGTTTTAAGGTTTCTTTAATGTGTTTTCCCTTAATACATGTTTCACACATTTGAAAATTATCTAAGTCTAACTTAGGCATTCCTCTAATTAAATTCTTCTTAGATAATTTCTTAATAGTTGAAATTCCTATATGGCCTAATCTTCTATGCCATAAATTTACATCTAAGTCATGTGATATTAGACACTTAACCTTAGCATCTAACATGTTATCTAAGGTAAGAGTATAAATATTTCCATCTCTATTTCCTTTTAAGACCGTTTCTGCTTTTTCATTTATTATATCACAAGAATTGGGAAGAAATGAGACATTATAACCACAATCTATAAGTTGAGAAATACTAAGTAAATTATAAGATAGATTGCTTACTAATAACACATTTCGTATTTGAAATGTGTTAGGGTCCCCAATTGTTCCTTTTCCAACAACTTGTCCTTTGTTGTTGTCACCGAATGTTACTTTTCCTCCATCCTTGATGTGTTCCAATTCGATGAATAGTTTGGGGTTCCCCGTCATATGCCTCGAACATCCACTATCTAAAAACCATTTGGTTTTTAGATTCTTTGACTTTGCCTCCTTCTTGCATTCCTTGCGTTTATCCTACAATGGAGACAAAGTTTTAGGTACCCTTTATTTGGGTCCTTGAACGTTAGGAGCACTATTCTTGTTTAGATATCCCTTAGGTATCCAAACTTGAATATACCTTCTAGGCACATTTTTAGCATTGTTATAATTTGGAAAATAAGAAGAATTAGCATATACATGATTATTCCACATAAGTGAAGATTCATTGTTATACATGTTGTGCCATGGTTGATAATCATTATAGGATGGCCGAGATTTATGATGGGTATAAGGCATGTGAATTTGTTTCTTATATGGCGCTATATAAGTGTGTTTGTAGGCATTTCTATAAGACTTATAAGAGTGTTGCCTATACTTAGGTTCATAATAATTTGTATGCATTTTATTCTGTCTAGTTGCATTTGTATACATGTAGGCATAATTTATATGTTGTCTAGATGCAAAGTTTGGCCTAGATGTATGTTTATGCGTGTGTGCTTTTATGGGTGTATGTTGCATTTTTGCCTTGATATAAGTAGACGAAGGTGTAGAAGCAGGCAAAGTTGATTTTGTTGTATTATATGGTAACTTTGTACTAGATGAAACAAACTTAGTCTTTTTATTTACTTTTTCATTTTCTTCTTTATAGCCTAAGCCGGTTTATCATTACCATACTTTTGTGATGAGATAAGTGTATCTAACATATTTGCACCCGATTTAAATTGTTCTAACATTTTTTCTAAGTTAAGTTTAGACGACTTAAGTTGTGTTATTTCATGTTCACAACTTTCTATCTTAGATTTTAACATCTTATTTTCCATTTTTATCTTATGTTCATCTTTCCTATATGATTCAATTTTATTCTCTAAAGAATCAAGAGTATTAGTAGACTCTTGTTTAAGAGATTCTAGTTGATCGGAAAATTCCAAGTTGGACGTCTTCAACTTGTCATTTTCTTCAACTAGTTTCTTCTTTTCTTTAGCGAGCTTCTTACAGTGAGCATGCATTCTTAGGAATTCTTCATACATTTCATCAAGTGTCATGTCACTATCAGAATCACTATCAGAAGAAGAACATACCTCGTTGGATACGAAGCAGAGTTGAGCTTCTTCAGTTTCGGATTCTGAGTCGGATGAGTCGCTCCATGTGCTCACCTTCATTGCTCGTTTCCCTTTTCTTGCCTTAGACTCCTTTGTCTTTGTCGTTTGAGCCTCCTTGTCTTTGGCTTGTTTATTATTATTGTTGTTGTTATTATTTTTCTTCGTGGGACAGTCGTATGAAATATGTCCTTTTTGACCGCATTCATAACACTTTAATTCTTTATTATTCCATTTGTTTATGTTATTCTTCCTAGGTTGAGAAGAAGAAGAAGAAGAATTACGTTGTCTATTCCTATTTGGACGTTTGAAAAATTTTCTTAGTTTTCTAGCTATCAATATCAACTCATCGTCTAATTCAGTATCACTATTACTATCATCGTTACTAGCATGTGTTTCGGTTGTTTTGAAAGCTATTGACTTACCGGATGACTTAGACGATTCAGACTTTCGTTGATTTAATTTAACCTCATAAACTTTAAGAGACCCGATCAATTCATCCATCTTAGTGATTGACTTTGTCTCCTCGATTGCAGTCACCTTTGGATCCCATTCAGCAGGGAGGCTTCGTAACACCTTTTGAACCTTTTCACTGTTCGAAAATGACTTTCCTAAAGCTTCAAGGACATTGAAAATATTAGTAATCCTCAAATCCATAGATGTTATGGATTCGTTTGGCAACATTTTGAAAGTCTCTAATTCAGTCATAAGCATGTTTATTTTTGACTCTTTAACACCACTAGTACCTTCATGCTTTAATACAAGTGATTTCCACATGTCGTGTGCGCTTGTGCAATTTGACACATATCCTGCTTCAGAAGTTGTAAGTCCATTCAAAAGTAATTGCATAGCTTTAGCATTCATAGACATTTTCTTTTTATCATCTGATGACCATTCACTTTTACATTTTTCAACCTCTTGAGTTACTTCACTAACTTGTGTAACTTTCGTTGGAATATACGGCCCATCTTCAACTATAGACCATAAATCGATGTCTATAGCCATTAAGAATAGCCTCATTCTTAGTTTCCAATGAACAAAATTATTGTCATCAAAAAGAGGAGGGCGTTGGGTAGACATACCTTCCATTTCACCTTTGTGAGAAACAATAGCCATAGTATGTACCTTGGATTTGAGACAAGTAGTATATAATGAATCGTTGTTTCTTGGCCTTGTATGGTGTTGAATCTTGCTTCTTTTGAGTGGTGTTGGTCTGGCTTTGATACCAAATGTTGGACCGTGCACCTGCAATAAACACCACTAGAGGGGGGGTGAATAGTGGTTAGCGGAAATTACACTACAACCCTTTGTTAAAATCCCCTTTGAAAACAGAATCTGAAACCACCTCAGATTCAGAACTCGTTTTTCAAAAATTCACAAATAATTGTACACAACTCCAAAAATTATGAAACTTTCCAGAATGTAACGTCAATGAGTTAACAAGACTCTATCCAAAAATCAGACAAAAATAAGATTGTTTGGCCCTTCAAATAAATAAAAAGATTCAGATGGTCAATCTGGACATAATTGGACAGAATGTTGCTGATTTTGCAAAACGTGTTTCTCTTTGAATACTCAACCAAAAAGGTTGATCTTTATATCAAAACACTCCTTAGGATGTGTAGATGAAGTTTCAAAATAGTCCCTGACCTTAACCAACTCTTGAAAAATACAGAATTTAAGTTTTCTCAAAACTGGTCAGATTGCAGCCAGATTGGAGCAGTTATCTTGCAAAGACTGAAAGACTAACTTTCCCTTGCTCAAATCAAGTGATTCTTGTTGCAAATGAAAGCTAACAGTCTGAAGTATAACTCCACCAAAAATCATGAATTTTGAAAATGTTTAGCTATTTTTTCAAATTGTGAGAAGTGGTGTGAAAACTGCAGTCAAAAACGGGCAGAAAATAGAAATAAAGAAACAAGAGAAGAACACCGAGAATTTATCCTGGTTCGGTCAATGTGACCTACTCCAGTCCCAAGGAACACCTTTCCTTGGATTTCACTATGGTATGAACCAAATTACAGCAAGAACCAAGCTTGATCCTTGGGTTAAACACCAACCCTATTCAAGACTTGGATGAACACCTTTATGCAACTCTTGGTTGCAACACCTCTATCACCTATTGATGTAGCCTTATAGATTTGGCTAATCAATCTTACAAATAAGACACAAGAAGGTGTATATAGTGTAGCTAGACAACAACTAAAAATGGAACACCTTAGCTACACAAAGTATGAACGAAAATATGAGAAGAGAATAACAAGACAACAATCTTCAATTTTTGCTTTCAAGTGTGTGTCTTCTCTTCTTCACCTTGCCTCCTATTTATAGTGTGAATGGATGGCATATTCTCTCTAGCTTTTAGACCATGTGATGGCTGAGAATTTTGAAATAAAGCACCTCCATAATCATCTCCAACAACCTTGTCTCCATTAACTTCAAATTTGAAATTTCAAGTTGACAACTTTTGCCAATTAGCTTGCTTTTGGTTTGTCTTCTTGTCTCCAACTCATAAAATGAGAAAAACATCATCTCCACCTGTATAATCACGTTTTGGAGGCTGTGTATATGTATAACAACTCAGATTTTTGAGGAGAAATCAACAAATAATAGTTGACAAGGTTATGTCAACATATAATATCAAAATTCTCATTTTTCCTTGACATATTGTGATGAATCTTGCACCAAGGACACCTTGTAATCTCTTAAAGATGATGATTAAGAACCTCCAATAACATATATATAAGAGTCTTCAAGAGAAAATAGAACGTGACATCGAATACCGTCACATATCCCGCCACCGTCGATAAAATCATCAAATGAGAGAATAAAATAGAAAACCACCAAATAATCTTCAAGAATATATTAAATGAACTCCAGAATGAATATAATAAGATACTCAAGAGATTCCTTGAGTAAAAATACCGAGACTGTCTTCGGGGGTAAAATGACCAAAATGCCCCTAGTGAGATAAAACTCCAGAAATGACCCCGATGGTCAGAATTAAATATAATAACACCTTCTTGATAATAAATAAGATGATAATATCTTCTTTGAATCATATTCACCATATCGAGTACCTACAAAACTCAAAATACCACTTTTGCCCTTTTTGGTAAGTTGTAGAAACTTCGAGGGCATATTAGTCACAAGATATTATCATCATAAAAATCACATAATCACAACATGATAAACATATATAAATCATGTAAAAATAAAAACAACTATTTTATCACATTTTAGAAAAATATTTCTAACCACCCTAGACATCGTGTCATTTTTCTTCACTTATTCAACTCTTTCATTTATAACACTATATGTGACATTTTTAAGTATTCATCACTTGAAATCATGACTTTGAAAATTATCCAAACATATTTCTCAACAAATAAAATTTTAAATTACCGGATAACTATGAATATAATAATAGAAATACTAGAAACAAATACTGTAAAATTGTATTCGGTTTTAGCCGTGAGGATCCGATGTATATTATTTTAATTTGTAAAACAATTTTTTTGGGAAGCCAGTAAACCTAATATTTTTAAAGATGTGGATCAAGATGTTTATGTAGAATCAAAGCATATCATGAACCAAGAAACTAATATAGAGAATAAATAGAGGAAAATTTAAATTTGATTATTGATTAGAGTACACGATAATTGCATAGTTTGACATAAATCTTTACAAATTGGTGTCTTGTCTCTTTATTTAATTTTTCCAGATGAGATTCTTAAATAAAAATGAAAAGGTTTTAGTAGATACAATGTATATAACTACTCCATACTTGGATATTTGATGATGTGAACAAAAGTGTAAAAATCATCACACCATAATAATTATAAATTACTGTATAAATTTCTTTTTTTCTTTGTTTTTGAAATGACTGATGTCGGTGCGTGGGAGGATTTTAATGATAATTGTTACGTTGGAGTATTCCTTTTTGATTACAAATATAATTCCTTAAACAGCAATACCTACCGTTAATATGGGATACAGTAGTAAAAAGAATATATTTTATCCCAACCTCTATCTAATTCTCTATGACATTTCATGACATGTGTACTTAAATAATGTCAAAATAGTATACTATGTCCTAACAACAGCAATACCTACCGTTAGGATTAAAAGATTATCACACCATAATAATTATAAATTACTGTATTAGTTTCTTTTCTTTTTGGTTTTTAAAAGGAGCAAAGGCGGCGCGTGGGAGGATTTTAATTATAATTGTTACATTAGAGTATTCCTTTTTGATTACAAATACAATTAATATTCCTTAAACTTTTCAATATCCGATTAGGAAACATTCCTTACCAATTACTTTTTTATCAAGAAATTTAGTTTATTTAAAGGGTCCCCATGATTAAACAACTACACTAAAACCTACATCTTCTCCTTACATAATCCTAAAGTTCATCTTCTCTTATTTTCGGTTTTCTTCTGCTTATACAGCATCAATGGCTGCACATTGCGATTATGATCTGACCGGTGAAATATTATACAGGGAATATAGAGACGAAGTGCATTTCAGCCAGGTTGATTTTTTTTACTCTTATTTATTTATTTATTTATTTTTCACCGTGTTACAAAAGCGAAATTAATTTCTTAACCTCTCAGTCTCATAAATATTGTCCCTGTCAATGTTTCGATATAAAACAATTCACGGTATGTCGTTTTAGATATGGTGTAATTCATGGTGTAACAATATTTTTATAGGAAGGAGAAAGTATCTGTTTCCTCACCGTTGCTTTTTTTAATTGTTTGTTTTTCATGTTTGGGTTAATAAATGTAATTGGAAAAAAACTAGGGATTTTACGTTCTGAGCGAGTATGGATCAAAGGTGTTATGCGGAACAATGAGAGTTGATAAAGAGGTAGATTCAGATATGTTTAAGAAGGCCGAGGAGGCGGCGGAAGCAGCAGTGGAGAAACACAACAAGGAAATTGGTGAAACAAAGCTGAAATTTATAAAGGTTTTGAATGTGAATATGGAAGCTGCTGCTGGTAAGATTTTCTACATAACATTGGCTGCTATGGATACTTGTGATGATGATGTGAAGCACTTCCAAGCAAAGGTTTGGGCCAAAATCAACACCGGATTTCAAGTCCAAATTTTCCGGCCTGCTCCATATGCAGGATGCGGTTCAGGTGATAATTTGGTCGCCCTTCTTTTCCTTGTTAGTTCCAAAATCAATTGCATCTCAGGTTATATATGAAGCAATAGTAACGAATACTGATACGATCTTCTATATCATCTTCTATCACATCCTTTATGATCGTGCTATGTGTACTATTTTGACATCATTTAAGTACACATGTCATGACACGTCATAGAGAATTTGATAGAGGTTGGGATAAAATATATATATTTTTAGGATAAGGACATATTTGCTACTTTATCTTTCTAATTGGATTGACATTAATTATTAGAACAGGAAGTAGTTTAGATTTATTTTCAATTTTTTTGAGTAATTTTATTAGATTTGAATGGCAGAGAGGACTCAGTTCTGCATCCGGGTCGATAATTTGGAGGATTGGATGGATGAGAATTATCTGTATTACAAGTGCTTTTATACATCAGCAAAGCAGGTAGCTTTTCGACCTTTTAACGCATTATATTTATTATAGCCTCTTTTGTTTTGGTATTGGGAAGAAACTTTATTTTCAGAATGAAAAATCAGATAAGGTTTTAACAGTAAGTTTTTATTATGAAAAAATAATCTGATATTGAAGTGAAAATCTTGTTGTGCCTAATCAGTACCCTGTGTTTATATATATATATATATATATATATATATATATATATATATATATATATATGTACACACACAAACACACACACACACACACACACATATATATATATATATATATATATATATATATATATATATATATTTGCATGTTTTTTCATTTGATCTTCATGTTGAGTCATATTTGATTATTTTCACCCAGTACACATGCTCTCTGTGTCCATGCACGTGGTCTCCTAGTCTGGTGCAACATCAAGAAAGAGAAATAGAACATATACTTTTTTTTTTTGGCATAATGCCTTTTAGTGCTCCTCCTAAAATCTCGGATGTTCATCGGGAAACGAGTTATCTAGAACTAATGTCGTGGCCCCAAATTTCACTGAGACAAGTTTCTTGTATGCGAAACGGGATACTCCCATAGAGCTTCTTTGTCTTAACTTTAAAACTTTCTTAGATGAAAATTGTAGGATTTTGTATTCATAATGTATCTGACTCGAAACAAAAAAAACTGACGTCAGTAACTAAACATAACTACTACCATTGACAATATTTGAACTGACAACCTTATATGTAATCTATAACTCGAGTACTAGCTAAGCTACTTTTTTATGTTCACTGGGACAATTTTTTTGTACAACATATAGAGGCATTATGGAAATTTTGGGGTGGGTCCTTGCAGAAAGTTGATAAATACAAAATAAAGAACATCTGTCATATCTTTTTGTGATCTTCAATTACATTAGTTAAAATGAATCATTTATTTTATTCTAGTTGCATCAACTATATTATTGTGATACACACATTTCATGAACTCATCTAATATGAAAGAACATGTGATTGAAAATCATCTCTAATACGTAGACTCTTGTACAACTACTCTAGTGTTAGCATTGCACAACTAGAGAAGCTAGAATACAGACTTGAACATGAACTTGACAAGAGAAACATGAAACTTAGAACAAGAAAATATATGTTTTTTGAAGCTCATTTGATTTGAGAAATTCCTAAGTCTGGCATGTTGAGTTTTAGCCAATGGAATGGTATAAGCCAACAATGGAAGAGCGTTACTATTTTTTTTTCTCTTTCTTCATTATTTTCTTTTGTTGAATTTTAACAATGTTGAATCTAAGAAAAACGTAATTGATTTGAATTTTTTTTTCTTCAGCTACTGAAAATTAAGGTTGCACGGAACGGGCAAACAGGTGAGCCTGAAGGGCATGCGTTACTTGAATTCAGATCTTTCTCTGAAGCAGCTCAGTTCCTTAAGGATTATGATGGAAATGTTATGCCAAAAACTAGTCTCTGCTACAAGTTTGAGGGGCCAAATTGCCCTTCCACTTGATCCCTCCAAGACACTTGGGAAAATTGCTTTTTTTTTTTTTTTTTTTTTAACTAGAGCTAGGCGACTTTGAATAGGGAATTTCTGGCTTTCTATTTATTGAGTGATTCATAGAGTTCTTAAAGTGAGAAATTAAATAACTTTTTATTATATAACAATCTAAAAATTGCCTGTTTTAGACATGGATTTCATTTTCCCCCTCAAAAGCATTTCTTTTTTCTTTTTTGAAATATAAATATATAACAATGGAGTCAGAGACACATTCTTCATTGACTTTGAAATATAATGGAATAAAACAAAATGACTCACTAAATTGGCATTGTGAAGTAGCAGTTGATTAATACAGCTTGACGTGATTTTCATTATGGGTTTCATTGTGGGTCACTGAAAACGACCTCTGTGTGTTCTAATGCGTAAATCCGACCTTCCATACTTCACCATAGACAGAAGACATCCAACCTTTCATACTCCAGCATAGACAGAAGCTGCTTCTAAGGCGATATGGTAACGTTGTAAAGTTGGACATCTTTTATGACCTTTTGTGGATTACGTGCCACAAAAATTTAAACGTGTCATGCATACAAATACTGATTATAAACGAACAATAACGAAGTAAAGATTTAACTAATGATAACATCCTATATTTCTTATGTTTCCTCCATGATTTTCGCCGCCACCTAATATTGTAATAAATCTCCCATTTGGATTACTATTTTTTGCTGCTCCCACTTCCAATACTAAAACGGTGTGGTTGATATTGATTAGAGACAGCGTAGACAGAAAGGATATTATCTATTAATAGTTGAGTTAGTTACATGTGATTTTTGTCAATGTATTTGTATATTTATTATGTACTAGTTTAATGGTTTTCTTGAGGAACACATGCTTGTTAGGAAAGATGAAGAGATATAGACACCAAACAAAATAAAGAACGAAAATCGCAGGCAATATAGAAAGCCGAGACACAACGAATGTTGCAGTCCTTAAAGCTAAAATGCCTCCGCTACGAGCGAGGTGAACTACTCGGCATAAGCCTCCCAGAATATAACGGCTTCTTTCTTTTGTTCGCTCTACGAGAGGAAGATGAACTTGCAATGTAGAAGTGTTTGAAAGTAGAAGAGAAGGAGGAAGAAGACTGCTGAAATTCCTGCACTAAGTTTTGCGAGAGATTTTCTATATATTTGTAAGATAGTCAAGCCTTGTATAT
Source organism: Eustoma russellianum (assembly GCA_036186865.1). Taxonomy (NCBI): domain Eukaryota; kingdom Viridiplantae; phylum Streptophyta; class Magnoliopsida; order Gentianales; family Gentianaceae; genus Eustoma; species Eustoma russellianum. Next base: position 15,305,970 of record AP025064.1, on the reverse strand, counting down.
ATAGGCTTTAGGATAGAAGAAAAACATTGTTTGAAACAAGTTTCAGCAGTTTTCAGATCCCTTGAGTCAGTTGTTTAACGTTCAAATGTGAAGGGAGATGATTCTTGGACCAAAAGATGCAACTCAGCATGAAAGGTTCTGTCCGGTGGCACATCGATCGATGTCACTTCGATTGATCGATGTGATCGATCGAAGTCGGACAGAATGCTTTGGGATCACATGGATCGATCACTTCGATCGATCGACGTCACATCGATCGATCGACGTGAGAGATCTATGTTGGGCCGAAAGCTTCCAACATTGCAACACTCTACATCGATCAATCGATGTCTCTTACTTTGATCGATCCATGTCCTCCAGAACATTTAACTTTATTCAATCTTTCACTTGGTTCGATCCAACTCTCACTTGGATCGATCCAAGTGATATCCTCCAAGTTAAAATTATTCAAATCATCAACCAAGCTCCCATACAACATTACACATGCTTCTATATAAGTTTGGAGCATATTTTTAAAAGTATTTTAACATACTTTTTTCAGCAATCCCCCACATGATCCAAACTTATATACAAACAATTACGAACGTTAATAAACTAACCTTTCTACTATCAAACGAAGACAATGATACATAATGGACAATGACTCGCGTCTTGAATTGCCATTTAGTTCAAGAAGAAATATATAAACGGAAATAAGATGACATTGACGTCTTGAATCTTACTTCTCTATTGTTTATATAAACTTACAACCGACATACCATTGACTAACTTCAGGCAAGTTCACGGTGTGGTGCGAAATCGGTCATGCACCCAGTCCCAGGTTTTCATAAGCGCTCTAGTGAGTTGTTCCAAACTCTCATAGGAAGCGGCATCACTTTCACGCTTGTATAGGTAGAATTCATCAAGTGTGCACTGCTCACACCATCAACAAATATGACTATGAATTCCATTAAGGGATTCAAAAAATCTCACCCTCAATAACTTGCAGCGAGCACTATTTTCAACAACATCATAGGGAAGAACATATGATAGTGCTAAGTAGGATTCTTTTGTGACTTGTTATTACCACATTGAACCCCGTTCGCAGGATCTCTGCTAATAGCGGGTTGGGTTGCCGTCACACAGAATCCACTTCGAATGAAACAAGTCCCATCCCCCTCGATGTTTCGTGGACCAACTTTTTACATAGTCCTTTCGTCAGTGGGTCAGCCAGGTTAAACTCGGATCTTACAAACTCCAAGTTAACCACCCCTGAACTCATTAAATCTCGCACAGTATTGTGTCTCAGTCGAATATGCCGGCTTTTCTCATTATAGATTCTGTTCTTTGCTCGAGCAATCGCAGCCTGCGAATCACAATGTATTGACACAGAAGGCATAGGTTTAGTCCACAAAGGAATGTCTATAAGCAAATTCCTTAACCATTCGGCTTCTGTATATGCAAGTTCTAAAGCAACAAATTCAGACTCCATAGTTGACTTTGCTTTACATGCTTGCTTAGATGACTTCCATGAAATAGCACTACCACCTAAAGTAAACACGTAACCGTTAGTTGAATTAACTTCATTATTATCGGTTACCCAATTAGCATCACAAAGTCCTTCTAGCACACAAGGATTCCCACTAAAAAATAAGCCAAGATCCATGGTTCCTCTAAGATATCTCAAAAGTCTTCTTAGAGAAAACCAATGTGCATTACTTAGATTGTGGGTGTATCTAGCAAGTCTATTAACAACATATGCAATATCCAGTCTAGTGCAATTCATTAAATACATTACACTACCAATAATTCTTGCATATTCACATTGAGAAACACTATCACCATTATTCTTTTCTAATCTTCCGTTAGGATCATATGGAGTACTTACAGCTTTGCAATCAAAGTGATTAAATTTCTTTAACACTTTTTCAACATAATGACTTTGACAAAGCATATAACCCTCACATTTCTCAACTAACTTAAGACCGGAATAAAATCAGCATTTCACATATCTTTCATATCAAAAACAGATGACAAAAACAATTTGGTTTTATTCACAATATCTACATTCGTGCCAAATATCAATATGTCATCAACATATAAGCAAATAATTACACCATCAAGATTTTCGAATTTGCTATAAACACATCTATCACTTTCATTTACTACATAGCCATTCGCCACCAAAGCATTATCAAATTTCTCGTGCCATTGCTTAGGGGCCTGTTTCAAACCATATAAAGATTTCTTTAATCTACATACTTTGTGTTCTTTCCCTTCTACAATCATTCCCTCAGGTTGTCTCATATAGATTTCTTCATCTAAATCTCCATTTAAAAACGCAGTTTTCACATCCATTTGATGTATTACAAGCTTATAGATAGAAGCTAATGCAACTAGCATTCTAATAGTTGTTATTCTAGTAACCGGTGCATAAGTGTCAAAGAAATCTACTCCTTCTTGTTGAGTAAATCCTTTAGCCACTAATCTTGCTTTAAACTAATCTATGGTGCCATCCGCCTTCAATTTCTTTCTAAACACCCATTTGCAACCTATCGGTTTACAACCTCAAGGTAAATCTACTACTTCCCAAGTGTGGTTGCTCATAATAGAATCTAACTCGCTATTTATGGCTTCTTTCCAAAATGTTGCATCTATGGATTTCATAGCCTCTTGGTAAGTTTTTGGATCTTCTTCTAAGATAAACACTTTAGTAAAATCATTACCAAAAGGCTTTCTCAATTCTTTTCCTTTTGCTTCTTCTTAGTGAATCTGGTTCTGTATTGACTACGGTTTTACTAGATTCACCTTTTCCAAAAGTAGAATGATCCAAAACCTTTCGTTGTTTCATAGAAAATATAGTCTCAAAGAATTCAGCATCTTTTGACTCTAGTATTGCAGAATTTTCAACAATCATAAACCTATATGCAGTACTGTTTTGAGCATATCCTATAAACACACAATCTCTGGTTTTTGGCCCTATCTTATTCCTTTGAAATTCAGGAATACCAACTTTTGCCAAACACCCCCACACTTTCAAGTATCCTAAATTTGGAGGATAAACTTTTCATAATTTGTAAGGGGTTTTATTTGTCTTTTTGTGTGGTATTCTATTCAAAATATGGCAACCACAAAGAATAGCCTCACCCCACAAGTTATCCGGTAAACCGAAACTAATGAGCATAGCATTCATCATATTCTTAAGGGTCCTATTTTTTCTCTCAGCTACACCATTAGATTGCAGAGTGTAAGGAGGTGTCACTTCATGAATAATACCATGTTCTTCACAAAACTTTTGTAATGAAGTAGTCATGTACTCACCTCCTCTATCGGACCTTAACCGTTTGATTTTCCTTTCTACTTGGTTCTCTACTTCATTCTTAACCTTCTTGAACATTTCCTCAGCCTCATCTTTATGACTTAGCAAGTATACTCTAGTAAATCTAGAATAATCATCAATGAAGGTAATATAGTACCTTTTACCTCCTTTACTTACATGATTCTTGAAATCACCTAAGTCACTATGAATAAGGTCTAGTTTATCTAAGACTCTTTCGACTCTCTTGAATGGTTTCTTATGATGCTTTGCTTCAACACAATACTCACATCTATCAAACTTATCTTCATTTGCTATAGATATGATATTCATGCTTTTTAATCTTTTCAATGCATCAAGATTAACATGACCTAGTCTAGCATGCCAAATGTCATAAGAATCCAACAAATACACGGAAGAAGAAGTATTATTATTAGTTATGCAAGTAGCATCAAGTACAAACAACCCAGCATTACAAAATCCCTTCCCAATGAATTCTCCATTTCTAGTAAGCACTAACTTATCAGAATCAAAAACAAGTTTAAGATTGGCCTTGTTTAGAAGTGCTCCAGAGATCAAATTCCTATGTATAGTAGGAACAAAGAGCACATTACTCAACTCCAGTCTTTTTTCCGAAGTTAACTTGAGGAGCACTTTTCCTTTCCCAAGTACACAGGTTCCACGTGCATCCCCAAGGAAAACTTGGTCTCCACCATCTATTTTTTGAAAGTCAAAAAATAAATCTCTAATGGTAGCAATGTGTCGAGTGGCTCCGGTATCAACCACCCACTCTGTTGCACCTCCAACAAGATTTACCTCGTCCACGACGACTGCAGCGATAATCTCCTCGTCCTTGATTCCGTTGTTCCCATCGTGTTCCATCAAATTTGCATGACCACTTGCTTGACCCTTTCTTTTATTGCAAAAGAACGCCTTGTGTCCAGCCTTGTCGCATACCCAACAAACTCCTTTAGGCTTCTTTTGTCCCTGCACAAAACTCTTACCTTTGTTGTGATGAACTTTGACATTCTAGATTTTTGGCCTTTTTGTCTTTGGATTGTGCTCCAGAACGTTGGCCTGAGACTCATTCTCAGCGCCCTCTGCATCTTCCAATCGGTTGTTTTCTTCAATACGTATGTGTTTGATGACACCATCCATGGTAAGCTTGACGTCATCGTGTTTACCTCTCTTCTTGTATTTGTTCCAAGAAGAATGTAACTTTTCCAACAAGGAGGCAGCCTGAAATGTCTCATCTATCTTGATGCCTTCTTGTTCAAGATTGTCCACCAATTGCTAAAACTGATGGATTTGATCGTTTATAGGTATGTGGTCAATCATTTGAAATTTGAGGAATTCACCGACCACATACTTTCTCTTTCTAACATCTTCAGAACCATACTTGTTCTGAAGTGCCTTCCAAATCTCCCTGGCCGACGTGAACTTGACATATATGTCAAATAGTGAATTTGACAAGAAATGCATGATATGACCCCTGCAGGTAGTACTATCGGCTTCATATTTGAGTGCTTCTCCGTCTTCAGTAGGTTTCTCCTTGGTGAGGACATAGGAGACAGACAACATCTCAAGAAAAAACAAAACTTTGGCAGACCACCTTTTGAATAATTTGCCATCAAAAAGTTCTACCTTTGACATATCAGGAACAGCGTGATGTTTGGTAGCCATATCACAGAGTTTTTAGCTTTAAGATTGTTAGGAAAGATGAAGAGATATGGACACCAAACAAAATAAAGAACGAAAATCGCAGGCAATATAGAAAGCCGAGGCACAACGAATGTTGTTGTCCTTGAAGCTAAAATGTCTCCACTACGAGCGAGGTGAACTACTCGGCACAAGCCTCCCAGGATATAACGGCTTCTTCTTTTCGTTCGCTCTACGAGAGGAAGATGAACTTGCAATGTAGAAGTGTTTGAAAGTAGAAGAGAAGGAGGAAGAAGACTGCTGAAATTTCTGCACTAAGTTTTGCAAGAGATTTTCTATATAATTGTAAGATAGTCAAGCCTGGTATATATAGGCTTTAGGATAGAAGAAAAACATTGTTTGAAACAAGTCTCAGCAGTTTTCAGACCCCTTGAGTCAGTTGTTTAACGTTCAAATGTGAAGGGAGATGATTCTTGAACCAAAAGATGCAACTCAGCATGAAAGGTTCTGTCTGTTGGCACATCGATCGATCACATCGATTGATCGATGTCACTTCAATCGATCGATGTGATCGATCGAAGTCGGACAGAATGCTTCGGGCTCACATGGATCGATCACTTCGATCGATCGACGTCACATCGATCGATCGACGTGAGAGATCTATGTTGGGTCGAAAGCTTCCAGCATTGCAACACTCTACATCGATCGATCGATGTCTCTTTCTTTGATCAATCCATGTCCTCCAGAACACTTAACTTTATTCCATTTTTCACTTGGTTCGATCCAACTCTCACTTGGATTGATCCAAGTGATATCCTCCAAGTTAAAATTGTTCAAATCATCAACCAAGCTCCCATACAACATTACACATGCTTTTATATAAGTTTGGAGCATATTTTTAAAAGTATTTTAATATACTTTTTCGACAATGCTAAACGGAAACTACTATAGACATGTTATAATTAATGTTAACTTTTGGATTTCAGTTTTGTTAGACGGAAAATAATTAACCTAAATAGATACATATCTAGGATACGGCACCGGGCACATGTGCCCCCACTATTCTTCTGCAATTGTGTTTTCACTCTAATATATTTTTAGCAAATTTAATTATGTGTATTTTTTTTTTACGGAAGTAAGTTTTTTTTGGTCTTTTAATGTCTTATTCTTTAACCTACACAAGCGGATTACGCCATGACGCTAATTTTGAAAGAAAAAAGTAGACCTGACATGGCCTTATTAAATTAGTAGGATGATGCAATAGAAATAGGATTAGAAAATCTAAAATCTACGTTTAAGTAAGATTTAGCTGAGGCTCTAGATCCACAGCGGACATCATAAAAAAAGTAACGACATGTATTAAGCTATGATAGTAGAACGTAGGTTATGATTGTAGAACTTAAGAAGATATTGTAGAATTTAAGCAGACAATCCTAGACTGAGTGTGTCAGCCTTAGTATAGATCTCTGAGAATGGTTTATAAAAGAAATTAGGATAATCATACTTTCACTTAGTGCCGGGTAAATTAACTTAGGATCATAATAAATAAACTGCTTCCTTTTGAATATGCATAACCCTTAAAATTTAAGATGTTTCATAACATATTGACTAATGGTGCTAAGTTAACTGTGTGAAATAGGATGTCATCCCAATCTGATAGGCGAACACCGTCACCTGCCCCATATGTGTCATCACCAGCATCAGAGCGGACACTGTCATCGCGGGCATAGATTTTATCTCCGGTGGCTCAATTTTCGGAGGAGATACTCAAGTCATTTTTCGAGGCTCTGATACGATTCTGCCAGATAAATGAGGCTGCACAGGCTCCACCAGCACCCACCCAGCCAGGGCCTCATATGAGCAATGATTTCTATAATGGACAGCTGATCACTGCCAGGGTTCTCAGCTTTGATGGAGAGCCAGATACTGGTAAGGCGGAAAGATGGTTGGATGACGTTGAGAGGGGTTTCCAGCTAGCATGGGTGCCTGAAGAGGTGAAGGCACAGATTGTCCTGCCCTTCCTTGCTGGGTAGAGCCAATCATTGGTGCAGGATTCAAATTCAGCCACTGCCCTGACTGGTGACTTGGGCGCAGTTTTTGGAGGAGTTCTGCAGCTTTTACCTCTCCCCAGCACTGATTATACATAGAGAAAGGGAGTTTGATACCATGAGACAAGAAATTCGATGAATCAGTTTCGGAGTATTTTTGGCGATTCGTCACCCTGGGCCGTTATGTTCCTGAGATAATGGGTGATGACAGGCTGAAGATAGTCAGGTTCCGGCGTGGTCTAAATCCTCGGATCCGGAATCGGTTAATTGGTACACACCCAGCCAATTTTGAGAGATTACTAGAAGACTGTTATAGGGTGGAGCGTATTGTTGAGGTACCAGACCGGGAGGTTAGAAACAGGAGAACTCGGGATGATATTGAGGATCGGACTGAGAGATAGGGTCCGTACACTCAGCAAGCAGGAAGACAACCTCACCAACAGTCATCCAGCTGGTTTAGGTCTTAGTGACGGTGGAGGACAGCAGTGGCGATTCCAATATGCCGAAGGTGTCAGAGACAGCTTACCGGTGAATGCCGCATAGGGACCAATGTTTATTTTCATTGCAGCGAGACTAGGCACGTGAAAAGAAACTGCCGAAGGAGAAGAAGAGATTTGCTAAGAAGGACCATCCCAGACCAATGCCCACCAGTAGGAGCTCCTATACACAGATAATCTGGATGCCGAATATTAAGACATGTATGTAAAAGGTCGTAAATTATTTGGATCATTGTTATCAAGGTTGGAATTTGGATTCAGTAAGGGATGTTTAAGATGATCACACCAAAAAGCTTACTTGCTATGAATAACACTAGAAAAGTACGGAGGACAATCAACCTTAAGCAGGCAATGTAATAGACTCTCCGAAGGTTAGACTACACCTCAATAGTTCAATTGCACAAAGAATTTCCAAAGTAAAACCACTAAGATATGATTCTATAAAATTGTGTCCGAACGCTAAATCAGGGCATTGAATGAGGTTCGAAACACGTGATAGAGGTGAAATCTATAGAATGATACTAAGCAATAGATTACGATTAAACTTACAAGTTTCGAGGACAAAACTTTTTATAAGGGAGAGGAATGTTACGACCCGTATTCCCGGACAAGTTGAGATAGCCAAACAAAGGAAATTACAACGGAATTAGAATGCGATCGATACACCGCGCTTAGCAGTATAGATAAAAATTTTACACGACCCAAGACAAACCAAATCCGACCTTTAATTGATCAAGTAAGTTAGATAATTTAATTGAATAGAAATACAAATAGGACTCACATTTTCTTTTTAATTTAATTACTATAAAAAGGAAAATAGAAAATAAGACACAATGGTACGGGTGAAAAATGTAATTTCTCCATCCCCCACTAGCTTTGACCGCCCCAAACCCCATTATGTAAGACAAATTTATCTTCCTGGTCTTCCATCACTTTACATTACACCACTTCAACTTTTTCTGACACCACTTTTACCTTTCTTACACCTTTGTTTCTTCCTTTTCACAACCCACACATAGGACGAAAACACCCCCTCCGTTCACCCATAAAATTCGGCTACTTCACCAAAAAAAGAAAAAATATTTCTTCACTTTTATTGTCATATCCCATCAACTCCTTTTCAATCGATTAAACACATGCAATCTTACACCCTTTCTCCCTCCTATCCTCCTAACTTTGGCCAAAGGTGGGGGAAAATTAACCAATAGCCTACCCTAACCCCTCTTCATCCGAAGGTCACATGCAAGAGAAGGGAATAAGTGATTTTCAAACCTCTACTCTTATTTTGTCTTCATGTGACACACCCTCCACCAATCACTATACATGCAATCCTCCTTACATCTTCTGTAGCGACCCGTCTCGAGCCCTAATATTCGAAATGACTCACCCGCCGTATCTCGTTAAGAAGAATAAAAGGCTTCGATACAAATCAACTACACGTCATCATAATAACGTAAATCGATGTCAGCGGAAGTCATTACAAAAATCCTCGATAAAATAATTATCATCACTAATACAATGTCTAAGAATTTCTAAATCAATACAATAGTCAAATGTATGTAAACACTAATCTCAAAACTACATAAACCTCGAATATCGAAATAACTGCCTCAACCAACCCTCGAAAGTCTTTTCTGAATATTCTCAGTCTCGAAATCTCTCGTCTCGATCTTCCACAGTATACCAACTCCTGTGTAAGCATACCCTAACTTCTCATGTCTGCAAAACTGGTGAGTGGTGGTGTGAGCCAAAATCAACGGGCTCAGTAAGCAACCTACATATGCCTGTTACAGAAATCATACATGCAGAAGCAAATACAAATAACCTTTATAGTTAACATACACGTCCTTAGTCCACAAATAATTTCACTTAATTATCTTTAATAGTTAACACTTCAAAAACACAAAATAAATTATTCATCAGCTCCATCTCAATTACCGTGATGCATGCTCTTCTCAAATATGGCATACACAACAAATAAATAATCACATAAACAAAGAAGAGAACAATACATGCCAATAGAGTAAATAAATTGTGGAAAGTAAGTCACTCCACATAATGATACGCAACTTCGTGATACATGTCTTTCTCTACATGTCACATGCAACAAAAGTCATGTCACGCACGATGTTCATATCTCTACCGTGCAATGCATGATCATCCGGGGTTGTTGGGTGCTATTGTATCTCTTCCACTACAGTCCACCGTTCCAGAGTACTACTGTAGCTCTTCCACTACAGTCCACTCTGGAAATCTTGGGTGCTGCTGTAGCTCTTCCATGACAGCCCATCATGAGTGCTGCTGTAGCTCTTCCACTACAGTCCACTATTCCTTTTCTTTATCTTTTCTGTTTTATGGGTGCTACTGTAACTCTTGACTACAACCCACCATCACACGCCTCTTAGGCCAAATGCAATGCACGTGCCATGAATGCGAATGCATAATCTCTCGTAATCTGGTGCATCCATACTCATACATATGCTCGCGCGCATACACGTGCGTATATACGTGCATGTATACCCTCACACATCTATATACATATGCAATATGAAATGAAATCGTACAACCATACATACACCCAGTTTACATGTACACACGTATGTCTGATTCACATATGTCATCACATATCTCATACAATACACTCAACTCGCATATACAGAAAATCCAAATATAATTATGCAACGAACAACACACCGATGCATGATAAACATAACAAGCACAAAATAGACCACTTACCTCTAATGTATGACAGTATAACAAGCACAGATAGACCACTTACCTTGAATACAGTATTCACTTCCTTCTCTTCTAGGCTCGAATCTAAACAATTGTAGTATAAAAATCAATACCTAATAACAAAGGTTAACTTGACTTACTTAAAATAATTAGTTCATAGCTTTCTATTTTTTTCCTATTTGTCATACCAACATATATATATATATATATATATACACACACACACACAATATAATATACATATTACCATATGTATAACCTTATCACTGAAATATCGGACAATAATCAATTAAGGCAGCCAGCAACAAATATTATACCCAATAAATTATACCTTGCACATGCATACTGTACACGCACTATATATACATCAAACCCAGTTGAAAATGTACCACATCGATTCCCAAAAGAATTCTCACTATAAATCTGAGAATTGTGAATTCTTTGATTTGCAAAGTGGCTACACAATACCTTTAATTATTTACATATATATCAATGAAATATTCATAATCAAATTTCTATCTTCAGAAAGGAAAAGTAACAAAATCAACGCTGCCCCAACTCCAAAATACAACTCGGCCAACAACAATTTCAAAACATTGCATGTGCACATATAATAATATAATGTACATATATATTCTATATTATTATATGCAAATCACAACAATTTCAATAACTTCTGCACACATCCGTTCCATTATATATATAAATATATACCATATTTTTATATTAATATATATACACATACATATCATTTATTATATTAAAATAATAACTTTTGCCATTTCCTTTACCCGCTGGCCGAATCCCCCAAATAATTGCAATTCATATTTCGGGCAGTGCAAGCATTTTTTTAACAATTCATTATCAATATGTACGCACATATATATAATCACATATGTACATAAACACGGGCATAAGTACACGTATTTTTATTAATCTATGCATTCACAATTACTTATGTATGGTCCATATTTTATTACGAACATAAACGTATAGAATTTTCGCAAAACATATCAAGTATAAGAAGATTACTTACTTGATTCGCATATATTATACCGTACAATTGAATCTAGGGTTGATAATTGGAGCAAGAAAGCCTTCTCTTTTCATTCCCCTAACTCTCGGTTGATGGAGCAAAAGGAGCCTGCACTTTCTTTTTCTCCTGCTGCAGGTGGCAACGCAGGCTTCAGGGAGGAAAAGCAAAAAAATTGTTGTTGTGCCTTACTGATGACAAGGAAATAAAAGAAGCTACCATCAATAGATATTGTTTCTTCCTCCAGGGGTGGGCGGCGGCTGAGGTAGATTTTAGGTCTTTGGCTTTTTTTTTGTTTTATGCAAGGTAGGATATGCATGCGTAATTATTGCTATTAAGTATAGATAGTTTATGTAAAGTATATCTTTTGGGTAGTTAATTCATATCCATATCTTCTTTTTCAATCTCAATAATATTGGAATAAATATTATCCTTTATTATATAACTACACTTCTCCTTTTAATTATTTTCCTTCTTATTTTATTTTCTTTCTATTTCTTTTACAACACACGGGTCATAACATCCTCTCATCTTTCTTTCTCCCATAAATTCATCATGAAGATTCTTTCCTCACCTCCCATTAGTTTAATCTCGGCCACTCCAAGAAATGCAAGGAATTAAAGTGCCTTTCCAAGCCATCCCCTCCCCCCCCCCCCTCATTTCATTATCCATCCTAAATTTTATACCTCCCTCCCTCTAGAAAATTCTCCCCTATTTCTCTCTCCTACTCAAACAAATCTTTCCACCTTCATCATCCTTCTTCCAACCGTGAGTTTCACTAGCAAAATTGAGGGATTTCACTTCAACTTCAATTCTTTCTTTTATCTCAATCAACAAGTATCTTTCTCCCATATCTATCTAACCTAAAATAAGATTTATTCTCTCCTTTCCAATCCTAAAAACCGTGAGTTCCAAGTTTAGGAGGAAGGAGAAATTCTTCAACCTTCAAGGTAGAACAACTTGCATTTGTAGAGTCTTCAAGGTAAGGACCAAACTCACTTCCTAAACATTCTTCTCTCTTTTATATTTCAAAAAGGACTAAACTTTTCTCAATTTCTCCATCTAACCGTGGGTACCTAGGTGTAGCGCCCCGCTCCCGAACCCTAGCATCGAGAACAGTACGTCTGCCGTAACTCACTAAGGAGAATACAAAGCGTCGAATCAATTTCTAACATGTCCGAAAAGACGTAGAAATTTTTCGCACGGAAACGGAATACAATAACGTAAAGTTCTCTAATAAAAGAAAATCCTCAATACAATAATATACCGACTTCTGGAAAGAGTACTATCATCTACTATCTATCATTTAATGCAAGGTAGAGTCTGATATAATCCCAATAAAATACCTAGGTGCGACCATCAGTCTGCCCATACTAATGTGTCAGCACTGTCCTCAGCAAAGATATAGTCGTATGCTTCTTTGTTCTCACCTGGTTGGGGGAGAGTAGGGGTGAGTGACGGAAAATCACCCAGTAGGCACCTGCCTCCAACTAGTACAAGACTAGCATACTAAAATGATATAACACATAACACATAAAACATGATATCACTTAAACATATGAAAGAATGCGGAAAGTAATTCATTCGAAATAAAGAATGCGCAACATCGTGATGCATGTCCTACTATGCATGTCACACGCAACAAAGTCATGTCCACAGAATGCTAATATATCCACTGTGCAATGCATGAACCCGAGTCCTACTGAGTGGCTGCAGATCGTACACCCCACAGTCACCATACTGAGTGTGCGTGGCCGCACCACCGCACACCATCCTGAGTGTCGTGGCCCTGCCACCGTACACCATCCTGTGCGCCCGTGACCTGTACGTCACGACCCGCCATCATGCAATGCACGTGCCATGAATGCAAACAACACAATCGTCTGAGGCCCCTGGCCCATCCTCACCATCCTCCGGCACTCAAATCTAGGTTCACTTAATGATCGCCTGAGGCTCTTGGCCCATCCTCACCATCCTCCGGCACTCAAATCTAGGTTCATTTATTATCCAAGTAATGATTTAATGTTGTTTGATGTTAGACCTATTTTCCATTGCTTGTATACATTTATTATGCAATTTCTATATTTTTCCTTATTTTCTCCTAATTTATTTATATTTATTAACTAATTATCCTAAATTAAATAAATTATCGCAATTACAGAAATTTAATAAAAATAATTAGATTTCAACATTTTATAGTTTCTGGAATTTATTTATAATTTTTTGATATTTATTTATATTTTTCCTATAATTATTACTATTTTAACTAATTAAATAGCAATTAAACAAATTCCTCATAAATAATTTATTCATTAAAATTATCAAGGGCCGGCCTGCCAACCGCCAGCCCTGATCCGCTCCACCCGTGCAGGCCCAGCCCACGATGGCTGGTCTGGCGCTGAATAGGTTTTTTATTTCAGTTGAGTTAATTGGGCCGTCCACTGGGCCCGGTCCGTTGGCCATTCGGCCCGGCCCGCAGTCGGCTCAATTTTTTTTACATTTCTGTTAAACGGGCCAGGCCAGTGCACTACCGCCCGCTAAGGGTCCAGTCCGCCCGAGCCTGGTCAGGTCCGGTCCAATTTTTTTTATATATTTTCATATATTACTGCGCAGTGGCAACAGGGGGTGCGTGCAGCCCACGCGTGGCCCCTTCTGGAGGCGCGTGAGGCGCACTTGCGACCTCCGTCGTCAGTTTTTCGACCCCGATCTATATTTCCACCTATTTCCAGTCTATGGGAACCTATTCTAAGGCCAAAACAAAATGAAAAATCTCTAATCATGGAAGAGTTTTACTATTTTGATTATCAAGTTTTTCCCTAAAATCAAAACCACAGCACGCAATACATACCGGATACACGCAGCAGCATACACGCATACCAGAGTCTTCAAAACTTTATGCTTTTCACAGATCAAACAACATGCTATGAACTTCAACAATTAAAACATCAAAACACATAAAATACCACTAGAGCATGCTTGAAATTGTACAATTTGGAGGGGGAAAAGGGAACCTACCTATTTGCAGACAAACTACGCGATTGAAATAAACCCGGTTGTGTTTTCTCTTTATCTTTTTCTTCTCTCTACTCTTTCTTCTCTTCTCCTCCCCTCTTTTCTCTTCCTTGCCACTGTCGACCCCCTTCTCCTTGGCTTTTGCGTTCTCTTTTTTTGTTTATATTGTCAACTCCTTAACCGCCACCCTGCATTTAACCTTCCTGTTGAGCGCAAATTGGGGAACCATTAATCCCCCCTCAAAAATCACGTCTTATCCCCCCTTTTTTGTCATTATCTTAAAAATTCAGTTACATCCAATTTATTCATTTATTATCCGTATTTTATTTTATTATTTTTTTTCCTTTATCCTATCCCACGGAATCTTCCTTTTCTTTGTTTTTCTTTATTGCTTTATCTTATATTATTTAATTTTATCTTTTATCTTACTCTATACGTATGTAACAATTTTATATAATTATCCAACGACTTGGACATAATCGTCACGCTACGGTTAATTTAATTTAAAAGGGTTGTTACACCCAACAACTACTTAATTTTTAAATTAACGCATAACAATTAGTTCAAAAATTCCGGGTTATAACTTCCTACCCTCCTTACAGGAAGTTTCATCCTCGAAACTTGTTGTACTTTATTCGAAGAGATAGGGGTAACACTCCGCATCTGATCTTCCAACTCCCTTGCCGCTTCATTTTCCTTATAATTGCTCCATTATACCTTGACATACGTAATGATTTTCCTTCTCAGCCTTTGGTCTTTGCGGTCTATGATCCCAACAGAAGCCGCTTCAGATGACGCATCCGGTCTGATCCCTAAAGGTTGGGCATCCAATGCATGACTCGGATCAGAAACATACCTTTTCAGATGAGAGACATGGAGTACATTGTATACTTGGGCTAGTGCCAGAGGTAACGCCAAACAGTAAGCTAATGAACCAATCCTTTCGAGTACCTCGTATGGCCAATATAACGAGGCCTTAGCTTGCCCTTCAGCTCAAAACATGCAACTCCCTTCGTAGACGATACCTTCACGTAAACCTTTACTCTGACAGTAAACTCCAGTGAACGTCTCCTCGAACCTGCCCAACTCTTACTTATGTCTTGGGCAACCTTAAGCCTTTCTCGAATCAACTTTACCTTTCCTATGGTTTGCTCGATCAGCTCTGTACTAGTAATAGTAAGCTCCCCACCCCATCCCACTAGACTGGGGATCTGAACTTACGCCCGTAGAGCGCCTCAAATGACGGCATGCCGATGGCGCTAGCTGTTGTTGTATAAGGACTCAGTCAACTTAATCATACCATCTCAGTTCCCCTTAAAGTCAGTGGCGTCCTCAACATATCCTCTAATGCTTGTATCTTCTTCTCTGACTGCTCATTGGTCTGGAGATGAAATGCAGTGCTCAAACGTATCTCCGTCCATTATATACATCAGCGTTAACGAGTCTTAATATGTGTGTCGTTTGAATGGTTAAGTTGTTTGAACATATTTGGTGTAGACATATAGTATGTTGTGTATCCTTATTTTAAACGCATGTAAGACTTATGTATCATATGTAGTTCATGAATTCACAATCGTTATCTGCAATTTGTCACATATATTATGTTTATGTTGTTTGTCAGTTGAGTTTTAAGCGATACAGGCTATGCGCGCTCATTTTAGTCCTTGTTTATCGTGATTGCTCTTTTTTGTACTTATGTTAGTCGTTACTATTTTTTTACCTGTACACTATATTTCCGCACTAGCTTATCTTAATGTTGTATAAATGTTGTTATATTATTCAGAAAGAAATGCATAAATGCATAGATTTTTCTGTGATGTAGATGTTCGAGTACATTATATATATGTGTGTGTATATATATATGTATATATATATATGTGTGTGTGTGTGTATACATCTATTACTGTTTGTTCTTTTTATATGTCATGTTATTAAGTTATTTATACCTTGATCTATTAATATGATGTCATGCAATTCTAGGTCGTTTCTGACTCGTAATTAGTATGCTTTACTTCAATTGTGTATGTTGACAATTTGCTTAAAACTGGTAAATGTATGTCTATATCGTAACCCATGTCTTGTATGAAGGTATTTGTGCTACTATATTCCTTGTAATTATACTTTTTGTTGTTGTCATATATTATGGTGTTTATTACTCTTTTGTTGTATTAGTTATGTTGTGGTGTCATGGATATAATTGTGTGCATACCTCTGCATATTTACTTAGCATCATTTAATTTCTTTTGTTTCGGGTATCTTCTTGTATATTTCTTAACTCGACCTATTTACTCCATATCATTAATGTGGTAACAAGTTGTGTTTGTCTATATGTCTCTTTGTTGTTGCAAGAGACTTAGTGCTGTGTTTTTTTTCGTTTTTTCCTTAACCACTTAACATTTACTTACAATCCTGACCTATCGTACATTCTTTATCTGTTCGTAACTTCTACGTTATTTTTGTATTCTATATACATCGTGAGCTTTTACCTATTGCTTCGTATATTCATGTTGGTCGCTTCTTATGTATAGGTACATGTGTATATCAACCGTTTATTATTTGTCTTTCGTACTTATACTGTTTGTGTTTTGTGTAGTGATAACTTGTATGGTCTTACAAGTTCGATGGTTCATTACATCTCACAAAGTCATGTTGTTGTAAAGATGCACATATTTTAATAGTTACTATGTCTTGTGCATTTTTTTTAAATACGTTACATCGAGTTGGTGAACTTTTTTTCTTTTGTGGTATAGGGTGGTTAATTTTTATTTTGCACTTTTGTGGTGTTTATTGTTTGTGTTGTACTTAAATTAGTGAATTTTTATTAAGCATAGAGTGGTGGCATGTGATGGTGGCCAAAATATTGGTTTTGTAGTTGTGACTGTGATTTTACTATTAACTACTCAGGTTATTTTGTTTATATGTCATGGTAATTTAAGTATTTTTTTTATCGATCATGAGCATGGTGTGCGTTATGTTGTGTTTGTGCACCTGAATTTTCTTTTATGTGGTATTTATATATAATTTGTTGAGTTATGTTGATGTATATTCATAGTTCATTATGATATCTGATGTATCCCTTTTTTTGTATTGTGTTACATTTCTATGTGTAATTGTGTTGGATTCTGCATAGTTAATGCTATCGTACATATTTGACATGTGGAAAATATGTCGTTACAGAATGTTGTATTAGTCAGTGTGTATATATAATTAATTGGCAAAATTGTGTACTATAATCTTGTGTTTAGGTATCCACTCTTCTGAACTTACGTGACCTAAGGAAAAGACGCTTCCGCTGCACAACTCTGATTATCTATCTCTGACTCACATCCTGTAAGCCATTGATACCTCGTCGCCGGCGGTTGAACTCCGCTACGACGTCGCCATCCTTTCCGATGTCCGCATCAGTCATTCACGTGGATATGGGTACTGATCCTTGCTTCCCTTTATGCTATTCTTGATTCTGCTGTGATGGTGGTGTCGGCCTCTGCTTAGTGTCCTTACTCGTAAAACGTCCTTGCTATTATACTCATGCTTGCATAATCCTCCCACACTAACTCAAACGTGGCATCAACAATGAGCACATGGTGGCCGCGGTGGTCATGCACTCCTCTACGGCTGCACTTCCATCGCAAGCGGTCTTGTGATCATTAGCGGCCATGTCGCATATTTATGCCTCTTCGGTGAAGGGTCCTTCTAAACATCAGATTCCAGAAGTCCTGCATTTCCATTTAGTAGAATCTCAGATCTTGTGATGGCAGCGGCGGAAGCCGCTGGTTCAACTGCTACTGCCGCTATTGCACCAAAGTGGCAGCCAAGGTGCCAGTCAATGCCTGCAGAATGGCCTCCTGATTCTGGTGGTCGTTACGTAACCTCCATTGCCTCCTTTGCCAGATTATTCACGACACAGTGGTATTTTTCTGGATCTCGTGCTAACCTGGATGAGAATTCGGACGCGAGTGATCGATGGATTCGAGCCTTTATGAGGCTCATGCGAAGGTTTGGGGGTTCAACGATAATTAAATAGAGAAAACTCACCAACGGCACACACCTCCCACAACCCGATCATAACTTAGGTCTACTTCATCTATTTAGGGTATAATCGTTATTCCTAGGTAAGGATCATAGCTTATGTCTAAGTGATCTAGTTAATCATGCGTTCCCGAGGCGGATCTGAAGCCTCAGCTCTGATACCATCTGTAGCGTCCCGCTCCCGAACCCTAGCATTGAGAACAGTACGCCCGCCGTACCTCACTAAAGAGAATACAAAGCGTCGAATCAATTTCCAACATGACCGAAAAGACGTAGAAATTTTTCGCGCGGAAACGAAATACAATAACGTAAAGTTCTCTGATAAAAGAAAATCCTCAATACAATAATGTACCGACTTCTGGAAAGAATACTAGCATCTACTATCTATCATTTAATGCAAGGTAGTATCTGATATAATCCCAATAAAATAACCATAGACAGCCGCAAGGTCTCTTTGTATCCTAGGTGCGACCATCAGTCTGCCCATACTAATGTGTCAGCACTGTCCTCAGCAAAGATATAGTCGTATGCTTCTTCGTTCTCACCTGGTTGGGGGAGAGTAGGGGTGAGTGACGGAAAATCACCCAGTAGGCACCTGCCTCCAACTAGTACAAGACTAGCATACTAAAATGATATAACACATAACACATAAAACATGATATCACTTAAATATATGAAAGAATGCGGAAAGTAATTCACTCCAGATAAAGAATGCGCAACATCGTGTTGCATGTCCTACTATGCATGTCACACGCAACAAAGTCATCTCACACAGAATGCCAATATCTCCACCGTGCAATGCATGGACCCGGGTCCTACTGAGTGGCTGCAGGTCGTACACCCCACAGTCACCATACTGAGTGTGCATGGCCGCGCTACCGCACACCATCCTGAGTGTCGTGGCCCCGCCACCGTACACCATCCTGAGCGTCCGTGACCCGTACGTCACGACCCGCCATCATGCAATGCACGTGCCATGAATTCAAACAACACAATCGTCTGAGGCCTCTGGCCCATCCTCACCATCCTCCGGCACTCAAATCTAGGTTCACTTAGTGATCGTCTGAGGCCCCTGGCCCATCCTCACCATCCTCCGGCACTCAAATCTAGATTCATTTATTATCCGAGTAATGATTTAATGTTGTTTGATATTAGACTTATTTTTCTATTGCTTGTATACATTTATTATGCAATTTCTATATTTTTCCTTATTTTTCCCTAATTTATTTATATTTATTACCTAATTATCATAAATTAAATAAATTATCGCAATTACATAAATTTAATGAAAATAATTAGATTTCAACATTTTATAGTTTTTAGAATTTATTTATAATTTTCTGATATTTATTTATATTTTTCCTATAATTATTACTATTTTAACTAATTAAATAGCAATTAAACAAATTCCTCAGAAATAATTTATTCATTAAAATGATCAAGGGTCTGCCTGCCAACCGCCAGCCCTGATCCGCTCCACCCGTGCAGGCCCAGCCCGCGATGGCTGGTCTGGCGCTGAATAGGTTTTTTTTTCAGTTGAGTTAATTGGGCCATCCACTGGGGCCCAGTCCGTTGGCCATTCGGCCCGGCCTGCAGTCGGCTCAATTTTTTTTTTACATTTTTGTTAAACAGGCCAGGCTAGTGCACTACCGGCCCGCTAAGGGTCCGGTCCGCCTGAGCCTGGTCAGGTCCGGTCCAATTTTTTTATATATTTTCATATATCACTACGCAGTGGCAACAGGGGGTGCGTGCAGCCCACGCGCGGCCCCTTCTGGAGGCGCGTGAGGCGCACTTGCGACCTCCGTCGTCAGTTTTTCGACCCCGATCTATATTTCCACCTATTTCCAGTCTATGGGAACCTATTCTAAGGCCAAAACAAAATGAAAAATCTCTAATCATGGAAGAGTTTTACTATTTTGATTATCAAGTTTTTCCCTAAAATCAAAACCACAGCACGCAATACATACCGGATACACACAGTAGCATACACGCATACCAGAGTCTTCAAAGCTTCATGCTTTTCACAGATCAAACAACATGCTATGAACTCCAACAATTAAAACAACAAAAACACATAAAATACCACTAGAGCATGCTTGAAATTGTACCATTTGGAGGGGGAAAAGGGAACCTACCTATTTGATGAGCCAAACGAAGGCTAGATAAACGTTCCAAGGACTTTGTCTCCTATTCCAAATTGATTTGAACCTCAGCTATGGCAAAGAACATCACAATGACACCCCTTGAACTGTAACCGTTTGTTCTTGGCTCAATTTATACCAACACCTCTTCCTCTTTGGTATTCCAACACATCTAAAACCTCATTGAGACCCTAAGATGCTGTAAACCAAAAATGAAGTGAATACTAACAAGTTCTAGGCTATGAACTTGGAAGAAAACCGTTAAGTGGCCTTGAACTTCAACTAGAAAGTTGAGATTTCCTTAAAGGAAGTTTTGATTGAAATGTATATATGAATTGTGTTTTGTACATTCAGGTTCCTACCTTACTTATAGCAAACGAAAATTACAAGAGTACAAAGTTTAAAGTACAAAGTACTAGACTAAAAATGACATGCTTGCTTGGAACTTGTTTGAGCAACTTTTGGTTCCAAGAAATCTGGTTGCTTGCGTTTCTTCCTTGCTTGATTTCAGCCATAATTTTGATTGGTTAATACAATGAGCAGCTTGGTTTGAACTAGGCTTTGATTGGTTGCAAGTTGGTCTTTGAATTTTCAACCCTTTCTTGCGTGAGCTAGGCTTTAAACAATCTCAATTTGATTGGATCATTTGTTGTGCAGCTTGCTTGCTTGTCTCTTTGCTTGTTTTTGATTGGTTTGAAGATTTGCAAGACTTCTTCCAATTGGTTCATGAAATGAGCAGCTTGTCCATCCATTCCAACGTGAAGAGCAATTCTTGAATTTGACATGAGTGCTTGTCACCACCTTGCTTGTAAGCTACTTGCATATCACCTCTTTGCTTGGACAAAAATTCAGATTCTAATTGCATTTCCAAGCTATGTACGTGTTCCTGAAAGACAAGGCAATAATACAACACAAACTATCCTAAAACAAGGTTAACCAACCAACAATATTAAAAAGAACAACTAAAGATATGTACAACACGTTTTTGATACAACTAGATCATAGCTTGTATCATATAAACCCAATGGACATCATCTTTACTTGGTTCATCCTCTTCATGCCTATAAAGAAATGATTCAACACAATGTAACAACTTCTTAGCCATACTCCTTGTTATGGGACCTGTGTGGGGCATTGAGGTGTCATCATCAGTGTTTGTATCCACAAGGTTAGGCTGTAGCTCATCATTCCCTCCCACTTGAGAAGGATTCATCCTCGAATCTGAATCAATACTAAATGGAGAAAGGTCAGCAACATTAAAAGTTTTAGAGATAGGACCATACCTTTCTTCAGGAAGATCGAGAACATAGGCATTATCACCAAGCCGTTTCAATACTTTGAACGGTCCATCGCCTTTGGGCTTCAACTTTGAGTCCCTTTCCTTAGGGAATCTTTCTTTCCTCAAGTGTAACCAAACAAGATCACCAGGCTCAAATATAACAACTTTACGATTCATGTTGGCTCTATTGGCATACACTTTATTCTTAGCTTCAAGTTGTGACTTAACCTTTTCATGCAATTCTTTCACAAGTTTTGCTTTTCGTTCACCATCTAAACTAACACGTTCATGAACAGGTATGGGAACAAGATCAAGCGGGGACAAAGGGTTAAAGCCGTAAACAACTTCAAAAGGAGAATGCAATGTTCCACTATGAACAACTCTATTATATGCAAACTCAATATAAGCTAAGCAGTCTTCCCAATTCTTTAAATTCTTTTGAATGACAACACGTAACAGTTGAGACAAAGTTCTATTAACAACTTCAGTTTGACCATCGGTTTGTGGGTGAGCAGTTGTAGAAAATAACAATTTAGTACCAAGTTTACTCCACAAAACACGCCAAAAATGACTTAGAAACTTTGTATCTCTATCACTAACAATTGTACGTGGCATGCCATGCAATCTAACAATCTCCTTAAAGAACAAATCAGCAATATGAATAGCATCATCAACTTTCTTACATGCAATGAAATGTGCCATTTTGGAAAATCTATCAACAACAACAAAGATGCTATCTTTACCAGTTTTGGATCGAGGCAATCCAAATACAAAGTCCATAGAAATATCAGTCCAAGGTGAGCTTGGAACAGATAAGGGAGTGTACAATCCATGTGGTTGTGTTCTAGATTTTGCTTGTTTGCAAGTAATACATTGGTCACATACCTTATCAACATGTGCTTTCATATGCGGCCAGAAGAAATGCTCCTTAAGTGTTTTCAAAGTTTTTAACGAGCCAAAATGACCCATTAAACCTCCTCCATGAGCTTCTGTTATTAACAACTCTCTTAATGAACACATTGGTACACATAACTTATGTTCTTTAAACAAATAACCATCATGCAAGTAATATTTAGCAAAAGGTGAGTCAATGCATGCTTGATAGATAGAACTAAAGTCATGATCAGAATGATACATCTCTTTGATAGACTCAAAACCAAACATGTTACATGAAAGAGTAGTAATCAAAGTATAACGACGAGATACTGCATCAGCAACAACATTTTCTTTTCCTTGCTTATACTTGATCACATAAGGGAATTGTTCAATGAATTCAACCCATTTGGCATGTCTTTTGTTCAATTTTCCTTGACCTTTTAGATACTTAAGGCTTTCATGATCAGTATGAATCACAAATTCCTTAGGTTGCAGATAATGTTGCCAAGTTTGTGAAGAACGGACAATGGCATACAATTCTTTGTCATAGGTTGAATAATTTATGGAAGCTCCTTTCAATTTCTCACTAAAGGCAACAGGTTTGTTACCTTGATGCAATACAGCTCCAATGCCAACTCCACCGGCATCACATTCAACTTCAAACATTTCGTCAAAGTTGGGCAATCTCAGGATAGATGCAGAAGTTAGACGTTTCTTAAGTTCCTCAAAGGCTTGTTGTTGTGATTCTCCCCATTCAAATCTTACATCTTTCTTGACTAACTCATTCAAGGGTGCAGCTATGGTAGAGAAATCCTTCACAAAACGTCTATAGAAGCTAGCTAATCCATGAAAACTCCTAATATCTCCAGCAGACTTAGGGGTTGGCCACTCAGTTATGGATTTAACTTTCTCTTGGTCCATTTCAATTCCTTCAGCACTAATCACAAATCCTAAGAATGTAACCTTCTCCAGACAGAAAGAACACTTCTTGAAATTTGCATACAACTCTTCTTTCTGTAGGGTGACAAAAACAGCTCTAAGATGGATCAGATGTTCACTTAGGGTTTTGGAGTAGATAAGAATGTCATCAAAGTAGACTACTACAAATTTCCCTATGAATTTCCTTAAGACCTCATTCATTAACCTCATGAAAGTACTAGGGTCGTTGGTTAAACCAAAGGGCATAACTAACCATTCGTACAATCCAAATTTAGTCTTAAAGGCAGTTTTCCATTCATCACCTTCCCTAATTCTCACTTGGAAGTAACCTTGTTTAAGATATACTTTGCTAAAGCACCTAGACCCATACAACATATCCAACATGTCATCCAACCTAGGAATAGGGTATCTATACTTCACAGTGATCTTATTGATGGCTCTACAATCAGTACACATTCTCCAAGTTCCATCTTTCTTAGGGACAATGATAACAGGAACAGCACAAGGACTCATACTCTCTTTTACTTTACCTTGGGTCAATAGTTCCTCAACTTGCTTTTGGATTTCCTTAGTTTCCTCTGGATTGGCTCTATAGGCAGGTCTGTTTTGCCGAACAGCTCCTGGAACAAAATCTATTTGATGCTCAATGCCTCTTAGAGGTGGTAAACCTGGGGGATCTCCTTCAGGAAACAAGCTAGAAAATTCTTGAAGTAAAGATGCAACTTCACTTGGTAAAGTAGATGGCATTTCAGATGAAGAGAACAGAGTTTCTTTGTAAAGCAAGATATAAACAGTTTTCCTTGAATTGATAGCATGGAATACCTCGCTTTGAGATGCAAAGAATGCGCTTTTCTTTAGAGATAGTTCGGCAGAAACTTTGATTTCTTTCGGTTCAATTTTAAGATGTGAACTTTTAGTTTGTTTTCCTTGATGAAAATCCTTTCCAATTCCTTTTCTTTTGGATCATTATGGCTTTTTAACATTCGTTGTTGATCCTCAAAGACTTTGTGCGGGAGCAAGGCATTTAATTTGTACAATTTGTTGTTATGCCTAAAGGAATATCTATTTAGGTAACCATCATAAGTAACCTTGTTGTCAAATTGCCACGGTCTACCTAATAAGATATGACTTGATTGCATAGGGGCTACATCACATAACACCTCAGCAAAATATCCACCAATTGATAAAGAAACTAGGACTTGCTTTGTTACTTTAACTTCACCACACTCATTAAGCCACGTAAGTCTATAAGGATGGGGGTGGCTAATTAAAGGTAACTCAAGTTTCCTAACAAGTTCAAAACTTGCCACATTGGTACATGAACCGGAGTCAATGATTAAAGTGCAGACTTTCTTTTTAACCATACAATGAATGTGGAATATGTTCTCTCTTTGTATGTCAGGTTCTTCAGTTTTAATTTGGGCACTTAGAGCTCGACGGACAACTAAGAACTCTTTTGTTTCACACTCATTAGTCTCTTCACTAATCTCTTCTTCTTCCTCACATGTTTGTTCATTTTCATTGTTTTCCTCACTCTCTTCCAATTCTTCCTCAGAATAATACTCATTAGACTCTTCAATAAACATGATGCGTTTAGGGTTGGGACATTGATTGGCAAAATGACCTTTTCCTAAGCACTTAAAACATTGAATATCACGAGTCTTAACATTAGGCGTACCTTCCACCTTGGTTTTGCCTTTATCAGTGATTGGAAACTTTGGACGATTTTGGATGTTCTGGGTTGATTTTCCTTGGAATCCACGGCCTTGACCTTGTTGTGGACGGAAAGGCGTCCTGGGCTGTGTTCTAGGAAAACTCAAAGGATTAGTCCGAAAAGAAGGGTTAGAAGTTTTTACCTTCAATTGTCTTTCCACTTTCTCAGCAATGTGAACCATAGAAGCCAGATCAGAGTAAGGTGTAAGTTCCACCTTGAATGCAATCTCTTTGTTCAAGCCAGCTAGAAATCTAGCCATTGTGGCTTCCTCAGCTTCTTCTATGTTAGCCCTGGTAAGCAGATGTTCTAATTCTTTATAAAATTCATCAACAGATCTATTACCTTGAGAAAGTTGTTGCAATTTCTGGAAAATGCTTCTTTCATAGGAAGGAGATATGAATCTCTTCCTCATCTCTTGTTTCAGCTCGGACCAAGTAACAACAGGGGGCTGTCTTGTTCTCCTCATGGTGATCTTCAATTGTTCCCACCAGAGTAAAGCATAATCTAAAAATTCAAAAGTTGCATACCGCACTTTGGCCAATTCAGAATAGTTAGTGCAAGAATACACATGATCTACTTTTGTTTCCCATTGCAGATATGTTTCATGATCACTTTTTCCTTGGAAGGAGGGTATTGTCAGTTTAGTAGTAATGAACTCTTCTTCAAGATGTTCATCTCTATCAGGCTGACGTTCATCATACCGTTCTTCCGGATAGTGTTCTTCATTGTACTCAGGGAGACTATCAAATCTTTCCTCAAAAGAAAGGTTCCTACGACCACCATTACTACCTCGACCTTTACCTCTACCTCTAAGTGATGTGACTTTTCTACGTTCAACATGAGACTCATTACCATAAGAGGTGCCTTCTTGAAAAGGTATACTAGGTTCCTTTTGATATGAGGTTGGCTTTTCTACATTGTTTATCCTTTGTTTGTTATCCTCTATGTCACTTCTCATTAAACCAAACTGATTAACAAGGAAAGTGAGTGTTTGGTGTATATTCTCTAGGGTAACAGGGACTGGGGATGGGACAGGAGTAGATGGGGACGGGGATGGTGCATTATCTTTCTGTTGGGGACCCATGATTCAAAAGACAATCTCAAAAACCAATTTAAAATATTGACAAGATGCGAATACTCTACTTTATGTTGATGATTGTTCAAAACAGCAATTTGGACTGTTTCTCCTATAGATTCAAGAAAATCACAGAAGTCAAATTGTTGTTCGGGCTGAATGAAATCTACGGGGTTGTTTAAGACAATCCCTCAATTACTTTACAGCATATGCAATTATCAATTGAAGTAAAGTGAAAGTAAAAGCACACAAACAAAGTGTCAGCAAGGGTTTGCTTTAGAAACTTTCAATATTTCAAAACTACAACACTTTGGGGTTTGGTTTGGGCACTTTCTTTGTTTTGAGCTTTGCACGAGAATTTTCCTTTTATGCAATGTTTATTTTTGGGCTTTTCCTCACTTGGTTTTCTTGTGCAATTCTCTCTTGTCTTGCCTCTTACTTGTTGACAAATATTGGCTTTTCTCTCGCGTATTTCTCAATCAAGCTTAATTTTCTTTCTTTGGAGGGGTTTGCTTGATGTTGTGAGACTACTTCTCACGGCCTACTTGAGACATTGCTCACGGCCTTTAATTGCACAAGGTTTGTTGTATTTGGAGTTTGAAAGTTCCTCGTACACAACACGGCTAAACACTATGTAGTGAGAGTTCAATTCACAATTACAACAAGTTCAAATTGAATATAGTGCAAGGTAAGTTCAGAAATTGATCTAAAATAACAATTGGATAGCTCTTTAACAGTATGGGGCTTAAACAATTCCTAACTTTCATTATGTATCTAAGTCCAACAAGTTGTTTGAAACTATTGAAATCAACAAAAAGATATAGCTATTAGCATTCACCAAGATTTCAAATGAGCTTTAAAGAGGGTTTAAATCACACGGTTTTGGGCACTTGTTTTTTCCTGTTTTTGATGCAATTGATCTAACTATTCTTAAGATAGCTAAATGCAACTTAGTTGTTTCTAAATGCAATTTATAAAGGCTGATTACTAACAACTAATGGAATTCAGTTTTGATGCAAACTAGCTAACTTGTTTTGTTTTGTTTTAAAGTTATCTATTCTACTTGTTTTTGTCTTGGTTTTTGTTTGTATGATGCATTCAGTTTCTAAGCTAGATGATACTAGATGCAAGTGTTTATATCCTACTTATCAAACGTATATCACTAGAAACTAGGTAGCACACTTAGTTAGCTAAAACTACTTGTTTTGATCTTTAGTTTTCGGATTTCTTATGCTAAACTAAACAACCAACTAAACACTTAAACTATGTTTCAAACTACTCTAACTAAGCTAAATAAGGCAACAAATAAAACGTCTATAACAGTTTGCTACTACTTCTAAAAACAGAATTTAACAACTTGATTCCAACTAACTATCAACTAATCTATTTTTGTGTTCAAAGTTTTCTGTTATAAGGAATCACTAAACTACCATTTAAACTTCTAGATTAGGACCTAATGAACATTATCTAGGCTAGATTGAACAAGAACAATCAGGTTACACACGGTTTTTAATCAAAACTACACAAAGGGATTCTAACACAGTTAAAGTCTAGTCTAAGTTCTTTTTGTGGTGTTTCGGTTTTTGCTACTAAAAACTAAGTTACCAAACTATTGTAAACTATCTAATAAACACTTTAAAACATAAACAAACTACCTAAACAAACAGAATCTAATTGAACAACAAAACAGTTTACAAACGGTTTTGGGCAGCATCATGCATATGCAAGTTTAAGCAATGTAAACATGAATAGAAGACTAACCAAAGCTCTGATACCAATTGATGAGCCAAACGAAGGCTAGATAAACGTTCCAAGGACTTTGTCTCCTATTCCAAATTGATTTGAACCTCAGCTATGGTAAAGAACATCACAATGACACCCCTTGAACTGTAACCGTTTGTTCTTGACTCAATTTATACCAACACCTCTTCCTCTTTGGTTTTTTTACACATCTAAAACCTCATTGAGACCCTAAGATGCTGTAAACCAAAAATGAAGTGAATACTAACAAGTTCTAGGCTATGAACTTGGAAGAAAACCGTTAAGTGGCCTTGAACTTCAACTAGAAAGTTGAGATTTCCTTAAAGGAAGTTTTGATTGAAATGTATATATGAATTGTGTTTTGTACATTCAGGTTCCTACCTTACTTATAGCAAACGAAAATTACAAGAGTACAAAGTTTAAAGTACAAAGTACTAGACTAAAAATGACATGCTTGCTTGGAACTTGTTTGAGCAACTTTTGGTTCCAAGAAATCTGGTTGCTTGCGTTTCTTCCTTGCTTGATTTCAGCCATAATTTTGATTGGTTAATACAATGAGCAGCTTGGTTTGAACTAGGCTTTGATTGGTTGCAAGTTGGTCTTTGAATTTTCAACCCTTTCTTGCGTGAGCTAGGCTTTAAACAATCTCAATTTGATTGGATCATTTGTTGTGCAGCTTGCTTGCTTGTCTCTTTCCTTGTTTTTGATTGGTTTGAAGATTTGCAAGACTTCTTCCAATTGGTTCATGAAATGAGCAGCTTGTCCATCCATTCCAACGTGAAGAGCAATTCTTGAATTTGACATGAGTGCTTGTCACCACCTTGCTTGTAAGCTACTTGCATATCACCTCTTTGCTTGGACAAAAATTCAGATTCTAATTGCATTTCCAAGCTATGTACGTGTTCCTGAAAGACAAGGCAATAATACAACACAAACTATCCTAAAACAAGGTTAACCAACCAACAATATTAAAAAGAACAACTAAAGATATGTACAACACGTTTTTGATACAACTAGATCATAGCTTGTATCATATAAACCCAATGGACATCATCTTTGCTTGGTTCATCCTCTTCATGCCTATAAAGAAATGATTCAACACAATGTAACAACTTCTTAGCCATACTCCTTGTTATGGGACCTGTGTGGGGCATTGAGGTGTCATCGTCAGTGTTTGTATCCACAAGGTTAGGCTGTAGCTCATCACTATTTGCAGGCAAACTACGCGATTGAAATAAACCCGGTTGCGTTTTCTCTTTTTCTTATTCTTCTCTCTACTCTTTCTTCTCTTCTCCTCCCCTCTTTTCTCTTCCTTGCCACTGTCGACCCCCTTCTCCTTGGCTTTTGCGTTCTCTTTTTTTGTTTATATTGTTAACTCCTTAACCGCCACCCTGCATTTAACCTTCCTGTTGAGCGCAAATTGGGGAACCATTAATCCCCCCTCAAAAATCGCGTCTTATCCCCCGCTTTTTTTGTCATTATCTTAAAAATTCAGTTACATCCAATTTATTCATTTATTATCCTTATTTTATTTTATTATTATTTTTCCTTTATCCTATCCGGAACCTTCCTTTTCTTTGTTTTTCTTTATTGCTTTATCTTATATTATTTAATTTTATCTTTTATCTTACTCTATACGTATGTAATAATTTTATATAGTTATCCAACGACTTGGACATAATCGTCACGCTACGGTTAATTTAATTTAAGAGGGTTGTTACACCCAACAGCTACTTAATTTTTAAATTAACGCATAACAATTAGTTCAAAAATTCCGGGTTATAACACTAGGGAAGGAGGAAGAAGGTTTCTTAAGTTGGGAGAGTGAGACCACCTCAAGAATTCCCTAAGGCGAGCTTCTTAAATTTGATTTTAGACATTTCTTGAACATTAGATCCCAAAAATGACTCATATTTCCTTCATTTTGTCCATTAGGCCGAGAGTCACTAAGAAATGAGGAAAGAAGAAGTCTTTCTCCTGTAAAGTGTAAGAACTAAAGAAAAGTCAAGTCTCTCTTCCTAGTTCCTTCATGAACGCTAAAATGGAGTCTTTAATGTATAAGTTTAAAGATGGATACATGCATGTATAAAAATCAAAATGATGACTTGATGAAGAACATAAAGAAAGTGTCTTACATGTGGAATTTAAGAAAGATGGAAGTCTCTTATGTGGTTGCATATGGGTCAATCATGATCATCATCTTAATAATGGCCATCATCCTCATTCAAATGATTCTCATCAACATGCATGATTTTATAAGGTGTGGGAATAAACATGGTGTGTATGAACATGTAGGTAACTAACTTGCATGTGTAGTAGGAAGTAAAAATGTGTGCATGTGAGTGGAAAATTTCGGCCTTGTGTGTGTACGGCCAATTGGCCACTTTTATATTTAATAATTTGACTAGTGTTGCTATACTTGTGTATGAGTCGTAATATATAAATGGTATAAAAAATAAATGTGTATGTATTACATGAAAATAACAAGTCATGTTGTGGGTGTGTAAAAATTCGGCCAAAGGACCCTTAAGGAATTTGATGACAAAATGACTAGTTAATGGCATACATATGTATGTGACTATGAAAAAGACTTGAAAAACTTATTATATATATGTGCATGACATTTTCGGAAATGACTAAATGTACCTTGATAATAGTAATAATTGCTAGAGCATATCTACAATGCATTTTGTAGGTGGTGAATTAATTGATAAGTTGTAATGTGCAATCATATATGTGCGTATGCTATTTTCGGCCAAATGGCCTTAATAGGTGTCATGTTGACATGTTAACGAATTTTGTGCATGAGTACTTGCCACTTTGTAAGTATGCAATTAATAAGTAAAGATAAGAAGTTGTGCATGGGTACATGTTTATTGGGTAAGTGATTAAAGGAAATGTCATGGTAATGATTTAATAATCACTGAATAAACATATAAGTATATCCTACATGTTCCAATGTAATGGTTAAATTGATAAGTGCAAGTGTGTGTGTATAGCCTCGGCCATAGGGCCTTAAAATGTGAAGATAACACCAGTATGAGTTACATGTACATATAAGGACAAATTGTGAAGCCTTATAATTAATAAGTGCTAAATTGTATAAATGTGTGTATGTGAGTACTTTCAGCCCAATGACCTAATTATAATAATTAGAGGATATATACATATACACACACACATATGTGGGACAGACGAATTGAGGAAGTGACCATTAAAAAAGAGGCAATTTTGAGAAAAACTAAGAAATCACCCAAGCAAGGATATAATAGAAAGTTCACCTAAGCATACGATATGATAAATGAGCGATCCCTAGTATTAAGTTACGAACGTATTAGACACACAAAAACAGCCAAATACAGAGCATTCCTTCATGTATACGCTGAAGAGATTTCAAAGGGACATGTTCATCTCATTATGCATTTTTACTAAAAACGATTATCATGTATACGTTTTTAAAAGAGTTTTCCACGACATGTTGACGTGCTTTATCGCACGAGATGTTTTAAAATGATTTTATTTATGAACCTTGCCCAGCGTCGACTGACTCCATATGAGACTCTTTACGCTGTTATGACGGCTCATGTTTATGTTTGGAGGCTGTCTGACATCGGGTGTAGTAGTGAGGATGTCAGGGGCAACTTATGTTATGATACACCTCCTTAGAGGTTTTTATGTTGATATGTCCACTCCATGACATCGTAATCTAGGTGAGAGGTTAGGTGTCATAGGAGCAAGTTTATGTTACGTTTGGTTGAGTGTAGCACCGGGTCTGAGACCTAGGATATGTGTCATTCGTGTCTCCGTTAGTCTATTTACGTATGATGTAACACCGATGTTGGACCATCGGGATTCATAGACAGTATTATGACTACTCGGGGAGTCACCGATAGTCTACGTGCGTATGATGTAACACCATAGTTAGGCAATTGGGATTCATAGATGGCACTGCGGACTACTGAGAGAGTTCAGTCGGTGAGTCTTGTGTATGTTCGTACCAGACATGTTATGTTATGAGCACGGCTATGCCAGTTTTGATATGATGATTTATGACATGATAATGATATGATAGATTTTTCTAAAAAGGATGCATGGTTTGTACATCACATGAGCATACTGCATGTTTACCCATGTCAGCCTACTGGACCTAAGCTCTGACCCTTAGTAGACCAAGGATTACAGTACAATGTACGATGGACATAGCCACCAGGAAAAGACACTGATTACTAAGTATAAGAAAGGAAAACATAACATTTGTATAATGATTTATTCTGTGATGTACTTTTAGAGTTGCCTGTTTTTATATATTCGTGCTGCAGTACCTTATCTGTTAGAATATGTTAAGATACATGATATCATTGTCCATGTTATGATTTGCTTACAATAAGTCGACTGTGATGATTTACTTGTCCTACTTTATTTATCTAACATTATATGGCATTTCATGTCACTATTCATGTTGCATTTAATGTTCACTATGCATGATCCACATGACGAACCTAGGCTTGCTGAGCGATTCGTTATCGCTCACCCTATCATTTACCACATCGCAGGGTCAAGAGCCAATTCTGAGACAGGAAAAAATGAGCTGGAGATAGATCTTCAGTGATGAATGTATGGATTAGACTATGTAGTTCTTATGTTATTTCAGATTTGTATTTTGTAATTGTACTGATGACACTTCAGCTTTACTCAGTTTACCAAATTTTTGCTATTAAAAAATCTAAAAATTTGCAATATCTTGACAGACCCCTTTTTTTTTAAACCAATCCCATCCGCCCCTCGCAAGTTCCGGCTTCGGCGCCACCAAAAACCAAACCCACCACCCATCACCACCACCACCACCACCATCAACACCTCCTCCTCTTTCATCCATGCCACCTCCTGCAACACCTGACACCTCCAACTCCAACTCCTTTCCTTCCTCCTATTCATCCTTCCTCGAAGGAAACCACCACCTGATCCAAAGCCACATCAACCGTAGATCTATCTAAGCGCGCACATGATGTGGTCCGACTAGTTTGTAGGCATATTATAAACCGAACCGTTTGTAACAATTTGAAAATGACAAAACTAAAATTAGATTGAAATCGGTAAAACAAACTGTTTGACCGATGTAATTTGATTTGGTTTTGTTCTAGTTTTTTCTAATTTGTATAATTAATTACAATTTTGAGCAATAACAATCTAAAATTACAAACCAATTAGCCAACTAAATAAATTACAAAGCAAATAAATAAATTACAAACAGAGTATCAAACTAAATAAATTAAAAACCAAATAACCATCGAAATAAATCAAAATATACTTATATAAATTATAATTAAAATTAAATATACATTTTATAGAAACAATCTGATTTGGCTTTTACGATTTTAAAGTTTAAAAACTGAAAATCAAATCATATTAAACGGTTTGGTTTTCAAATATTGCTAGTTTTTGCTGGTTCGGTTCGGCCTGGTTCAGCTGTTTGGTCCGGTTTTTAAAAATTTTGTTCACCCCTAGGGTGACACTTCAAAACTCCCATTACACAAAAGATCTCCCACCATTACCGGAGTCTATCCATTCTAGCAAATCTCTTCATATCTTCAGAGAATTCAAGGCATCGCGTCAGAAAGAGTCAAATTCTAGCCGCCAACCTACCGCCAAAAATCGGTTTTATGATGTGTTATTACATGGCTATTCACAGCACAGGTGATTCCAAGACAAGAAAGCATCTTAACAAAAGACGTATACCTGTATAAAAGGATAACAAAAAGCAGTCTTATTCTTAGTACACAGCACAACGTCATTGGCATGGTCCATGATTTCCCCATATTAACATCTTCTCAGCCCACAAACCCCAGGAAGCTAAGGAAGAAAGTTCAACTCAGAAAGGAATCTAAAGACTTTAAAATTTTCAAGAAAAATAGACATCCACAAATGCTATAAAATCCACCTACTGCCCTATCACCAATTCAAATCTGTTTGGCGCAGCACACTTAATGGAATCAGGGGGGGGGGGGGGGGAGGTATTGATATCACTGGAAAACTAAAGCTGCATTTCCCTTCCTTTTCATACATACAACAATGATATTCACTATAAATATGTGATGTTTACAGTTTATAGATGATCACATTCCTTGTATGATTACTCCCACCAACATATTAAGTTTTACATGTTCAGCAGGAGCCAAGCGTCAAAATCATATAATACAGACACAACAAGCTGAAGATGCCAACATAGAAGCAGATACGGCCTAAAAAGGCACCCAGCGTTTGACCTTGAGAAAGTTAAGAGCAGGATGAACGTAAATACACTATAATCACTTCATCTGGTTCGCTTTGGTATTATCTTGTGGTCGACCTTGACTCTTCTCTTAATGCAAATCCAGTATAATCACTTCATCTGGCTCCCTTTGGTATTACCTTGTGGTCGACCTTGACTTGGGGCAGCAGAAGACATCAGGCGCAAACGTCTAGCAATTTCAGCGAAAGATGGCCGTGCAGCAGGATCAGGAGCCCAACATTGCTCCATGAGCAATCTCCAGTCAGAGTCACAGTAGCTTGGCACAGCTGGCCTCAAAGTATTATTCACTATACCTCCTGGTAATGGGAAAAAAAAAAGAAATTTGTTACCGTTTGAGCTCCTTTTGAAGTACTGCTTTAGAAATTATCAGATATATTCCATCTGCTCTAAAAATATTGTCCTCCTTTCTATTTTAGTATGGTTCGCTTTCTAAAAATAGTAAATAACAGTAGTCAAAGTTTTTGTACTGCCCCTTCAATTACTATTTACATGATTTCTCTCTATTTCATTACAAGTAACTAACTAAGGCTAAAATAAGAATAGTGGTCAATAAAGTTTGACTTCCTTAAATTATGCTAAGTCAAATTGTCCAATTGTGCTAAGTCAAATTAGGACAATATTTTTAGGAGATTGGGAAAGAGGGAGTATAAAGAAATTTAATACTAGAAGAAACTAGAAGGAAGAACCAATTAAGAACTGGTAGAAAAGAAGATTTGCAGAAAAGTTCTGGCAAAATAACCTCCCCTAATAATTTAACCAATAAAACAGAAAATCCGCTTCACCATTTTAAAAGCTTCCAGTCCGCATTGTGGGAAGGGGTTCCCAAGCGGAAAACTAGAACTCAGTGTTGGCAATCAATACATTCTTATTCACTGCCAATTGCATGAGCCGATTGACTTCGTCAGAACTGAAACCTGAATTAAATCATTTATAAATTGGAACTGGCTTTCAAAACTTCTTTTGCCTCAGGCTTTCGAATTATCTAGAATCTAATGACATCCTCTTGAATTAACAACACTGGCAAACAACATCAATGCGTAGAATAGATGATGAGTAATAAAAAAAGGGTAGAAAAGGAGGAAGATGAAAGTCAATATGAACAAACCTATAATTGCACCATAATGCATGTTGGAGTAAGGTTCCTCGCCAGTAAGAATTTCCCATAAAACAATACCAAATGAGAATACATCAACCTGCACACCACGAAGAAAAGTGAATACAAAAATGGTGAGATTATAACCAGTAATGAGTCCACTAGAAGGGATGAGACTGGAATAGGATCCACGATTGAAGTAGAGATTTGGCAGGAAGTAAATACGTAAAAATCTCAGAATGGCAACTATATTACATTGCATTGTGAGGAAATTCAATGTACTAGCCCAGTTTGAATCCGAGCACAGCATTCATCGGACAATTACTTTCTAATTCTTCCTTGTCCACATGGTACTAGACGAAATTTGGTCACACCAACCTAACGCCTTGGCCAGTCCATTTGACCGCCACGACCAGCGTTGCAAACATCTCTTTTCTTCAAATCGTGTACATTTAGCAGGACCTATGTTGTTTTTTGCATCTGTTCACACGACCGGACTTAGATAGACAGACATCTTATTAGAAAAAAGACTGAAGACAAGATCATCGTCCTAAAGCATATAACTTCCAAGGATCAGCTAGACGATATACTTACCAAACTTGTTTAAACTAATGAGTTTTAGTATTTTTTATCCAACTTTGGTTTATAAACATATATACAACAAAACATGAGGAGAAGTGTAGAAATATATAATACACATTGTAATACATATATACACTGTAATACATATAAGCTACAGAAATACACATGGTATACACACAGAGTACATGCATAATTGTATATAAATACAGTATGCATACAGGTATACTTATACTATTATTCTATAGTTGTAACCTAGTGTATTATAGTCTTAGTTCACTTGTATATAAAAACAATAGGTGAAAGTAGCCAATAAATCCACTTGGCAACTAGTCGTTCGGCTGTTACCGCTGGAATTCTAGAATGTTGGGCCTTATATTAAAGGCTTGCTAGGTATTCAACGAATAAGTTGAACAATATTCACTTTCTTACTCATTTTTACACCTATAAATAGACCCCCTTATGCACTATTTCTATCACCTACTTTCATCAATACAAGTTGAGAAAAACCGAGCTTTGTTTACCAAATCTGCATTTGTGCGTTTTTTGTTTTTTTTGCTCAAGCTTCGTCTTTTGAATTCAAACAATTCTTTGAGCAAGAATTATAATATGAATTCCTCCTTGAGGTTGTTCAAGAAGCTTTCCAAGTGTTTACCAAGGATCTTGATAAAAAAAAATTGTTAACCAAACGGGGTTGATCAGCATGGATAAATAGTGGGTCTAACAAGGTTTGTTGCGGAGCTGCGTTCATACAAGGGGTCTAACAAGATTCTTTCTCTTTGTCTTTAAATTTTTGTGCTTTTCATATTCTTTGTGTTCATCATTTTTTTTGTGCTCTTTGTCGTTTTACGAGTGTTCTTCATGTCTGTTGGTGAGTTCTTAAATTTCTTGTTACTAAAATGTCTTTGGGAACGTGTGATGCTGCTAAGCACGCATCAAATACTCCCTTCCATTATCAGTTCTAACCACTTTGTATTTTCTGCTCAAACTAAGTTTCAATCATATGATAGAAAATCTTAAATATGTCCTTAACCTGAGATTTATCTTTTAAAAGTTACACCCATGATCATCATGTATTATCATCAATAAATTTAACAAACCATTTTTGTTTTAAAACAATATGGTGGTTGAAGGATTATGCTGTTTGCAACCGGAACCATCTTCAAAGATATACAAACCACGAGTCTCTCTAGCACTACTAATCATCTTCCCCAAGACTATATCTTGAAACAATATTAGCACAAACAATTTAAGGAGACATACAAACCACCTGTTTCTCTAGCACTACCAATCATCTTCCCCAAGACTATATCTTGACACAAACATTTGATAGGCATCAATCTTAGCACAACAATGTAAGGAGGTAGTCAGTTCACTAATGGATAAGAGATGGCATGAAATTTGGGGACATGGAATATCATTTAGGGTTATTTGGCTAGATATTCTGATTATTCTTGTTCCAGCAATTACTGAGAAGGAACCATCAGCAATTCTAACATTTTTGTTCTTTGGACACAAAGAATATGAGGAGAAAAGCTTCGAACATATTGATGATTTTTGTAAAACATTTATCTGGATATCTGGATATATTCTAATGTAGCCAAGGGTGTGCTAAACCGAGTTACGATCAGATCTTTCAGTTCTACAGAATAAACTTCATACAGATAGACATTGACTACAGAAAAATATAGATACAGGGTCTAAATTTAGCATGGACTTGAAAAAACTTGGGAAAATCTTAAACTGAAAACAAGTTCGGTTTTGGTCTAAACCCCTAACTTGTAACAATCAATATTTAATAAACTTCAAAATTCTAAAATGTGAATTCGTTTAAATGGAGAACAAAACGAAGGAAAATCAATTTTTATAATCTTCAATGAACTTTAATACGTGAACTTCATTTAAATAGAGCATAAATTAAAAATTTTTGCTAAGAGACACTGGAGTTCTACAATCTATAAGAAGGGTGCAAAAATCACAGAATCCGCATAATGGACAGGGGAAATTCACAATCCTAAACTGCCAAAAGGCCCTACCTGTAAGTCTATACGCTCCAACTTGGTAAATATATTATGACGCTAAAAATCAAGTCAGTCATTACTAGGTCGTATGACTTGCAAAGCAGAACAGTTGATGTAACACCTGGCTAATTGATAGAAAAGTTGTTAGCTCTTTAGACTGGCATTGCAAGTATAATGATTGCTACATGGACTTTCAGAAGAAAACAAGCTATGCTTTTCGTACTTAAAAAGCAAAAGTCATCTAGCACACAATACCTGTCCGGGCCTAGGCGCAGACTTTATTTTTTTGAATCAAAGAGCACTTACATACGAATCAGATTTCTTCTTTTTTAAGTTTTCAGTTTCAAGATATACAGTC
The DNA here is from genome assembly GCA_036186865.1 of Eustoma russellianum. Taxonomy (NCBI): domain Eukaryota; kingdom Viridiplantae; phylum Streptophyta; class Magnoliopsida; order Gentianales; family Gentianaceae; genus Eustoma; species Eustoma russellianum. Next base: position 15,267,536 of record AP025064.1, on the reverse strand, counting down.
GAACACGAAGAAACAAAACAGAGAAGTGATCACTCATACATCTCTCAAAGTGCATATGGACAAGCCAAATTTACTTTTTAGAGGAACTTGAGGCTAATGTAATCTGCTATTGGTCCTGTCGGACTGACCAAGCCAGCTAATAGTAGCAAACAAGTTTCCACTAGTATTATCAACACGCTCTCCAGCGGCACTCTGGCAGAAGTTCACTGAACCCAAATGGAAGGTTCAGATTTTCATGAGTGGCTAAAAGACCACATCACTCTGAAGGTGAACTTTAGCTCGACAAGACCTAACCATGCAATGAGATTCACACATCTTTCTGAAGGACATGGTGACAAACGCAGGCAAGAGTTTAGAAACCCTCCACGGCCACCATCACTTCTGCAATATCATAAGTAACGAATACTCATCATCCCAGTAATCCTTCACCTTGTATACACGAAAGCTACACACACATGGAGAAGGATGAAAAGCAAACTATAGGGTCTGCTGCGATTGTGGTGATCTATATACAATTGTTTACCACCGTGAGAAGTTATTTTGGGTGGTTGAACAAAAGGAGAAAACAGATAACACCTGCAAAAACTGGTATAACCAGATAGGTCATATATAAAAACCCAAAAATCCCGCATCGAATAGAAAGGAGATGGTGGCATGGTATATAAGTATGATCTAAGTGGTAATTGTCAACAAGGATTTATCCTTTTCAAACCAGCGAGGACGAAAGCCCGATTCAGTTGACATTCAGTAGTGCTTGTCCATAGTGACGATGTCGAGCCCAAACAGACGGCAGACTTTGAATTGACTAGGCAAATCCAATTCGTTACAATTATAGCATCAGAGATGACTAGCGTAGCCAGTCCGAAAGGGCTAAATCCATGATGTTATGAGGATCCTGGTCCTTAGTGGAGGTTCAGAGCCGACTAGCATCACCGGTCCGAAAGGGCTAAATCCAGGACGTTAGGGGGATCCTTGTCCTTTTTGGAAAGACCCGAAAATCCCACATCGAATAGTAAGGCGATGGTGGCATGCCATACTAGTTTCGTCCAAATCCTAAATGTCAACCAGGTCTAATCTTTTTCAGGCCAACGAAGACAAAAGCCCAATTAGAACTTCCCATGGTGACGATGTCAGGCTCAAATAGAAGCCAAACTTGGAATCGGCTGGGCAAATCTAGATAGCTACATCATAGGTATGCGTCCAGTCCTGCAGTTTTGATTTTTCAAAACACTAGAGGGAAAAATCTTTCTATTTGTGCAACAGGAGGTGCTTCACTTGCTACTGCTTACAGCAAACCCATGGTTGTACATAAGGAAAAACTCCCCCGCTTCTCACTTGAGAGCAGACTCAGAGTCTCAAGCCACATGGAATGCTATATACCAGATGGTAGAGGCAGTTGCACAAGCAACGGTACCAGAGAGGACTTGCTTTTAAGATGGTAATTCCTTACTATTCAGTTTGAGAGTGGCATCCAAGTTTTTTTTTTTGATTTTGTTACTTAATTGCAGGCCTGTGTTTACGCTGTTGTGTGTACTGGCTATCTCACCCCTACCTCCTTTATCACTAAACGATCATTTAGGGGCCTTAACTAGTTATCCGGATTGTTTCCCTCTAAGACGAATATCTGATATTGAGATTTTCCCCTGAACACTATGGGCTTCTGTCATTCTTTTTCTGGGATTCCACCTTTCACTTGCTTTTGTCGAAAGATGAAATTCTTATTGATGGTTGTATTAAGCCACTTTCACTATAGCTTCTTTCATCGCATGATTAACCACATTTTATAGGTTTAGGATCTATTTCCCATAAATGAAGAACTATTGCAACAGGCGATGAAATCAGCATGATTTCTCCTCCTCTTATATCAACATAACCTCTGGGATCAACATAACCTCTCCCCTAAATTGAGTTATGTAATCGACTCTGCATTCATGGGCCAGTGACTGAAATCAATGCCAAGACCAGGTATACTAATTTCATGTTGCAATAAACTGCCCCCATCACACACTTGCAATTCTAGTCCCCTAACATCATCACACTTACGCTCTGGGAAAGACCTCGTAATCAATGCCCGAATAACGCGTATTTAAACCTTGGGAATTTGAGGGGGGCATTAAGATATTTTTGAAACGTACATTAGATATAGAATTGGGAAAACATCAGAAACATTTGTAACGTATTCATCCGTAACCAAAAAAAAAAAATCAACCATCTTTACGTTCCCATTTAAACTCTCAAAGAAATTATTGAAAAAAACAAAGAAGATTACCTTTTCAGAGACTTTACTACTGCTTCCATTTAGTAGCTCTGGTGCCATCCAAGGGAGGGTTCCCCTAACACCACCACTAACCAAGGTATTTCTTTTAATTTTTGAAAGCCCAAAATCGCCGACCTGCAAGTCGAGCAGCAATGTGGAAATCAAACGCCCCAATGTGAACTCAATGCTTGACCGTTGGTTACTCCACAAATAAGTTCTTACAAGGGAGCTCAGGAATCAATGTCAACATCAATCAATGCTCAAGCTAAGAACGGTGGAAAGGTTTTATGGCTAATTTCAATGCAAAAGCATCAATGTTAAACCCCTAAGTGTTAAATCCATGCTTTAGCATTTACACGTGCCTTAGGATTAGACTTCCAGTATGAACATAAAACAGCAGCGGCAATTTCCAGTGACAAATCTCACAAATCATCCCTAGATCCAACGAGCTAGTTTGATCAAATATGAGGGATTCAAAGAAGACTCAGCCTGTGGGTTCAATCATGCCTCAGGAAAAGGTAGGCTTGCACCAAAAACATAAAAAACCTAGAATCTCAGACAGACTTTTGAGAGAAATGAAGTCCATAATCTTTATGCTAATTATTCTGTAGAAAGAAAATTAAGTAGCAACACTGTTATTTGACACAAGGGACCATGAAAAATAAGTTAGTCACAAATCAAGAACTTCGACAACATGCACGAAGATGACCTAACAAAGAATTTTACTACATATGACTTAATATTGTGCATTCAATAATCAAACTAGGATTGGAACACCACATGCATCTGTTCCGACAAAAAAGAAGCCATTAATAGATCAACAATAGTCACCTTGCATACAGGACGAGAAGAATCCTTCAGGTTGACAAGCAAGTTATCACATTTCAAGTCAAAGTGCACAATATTCTTGGAATGCAAATACTCCATACCAAATGCAGCATCCATGGCAATTATCAGCCGTTTTCGACGATCAAGATGCCTAGACATATACAAAGAAAAAACACGCGCACGAAACAAACTTAAACATATAAACACCTGCCGAAGACCAGATATACATGAAGAGCCTACAGAGAACATGACCAGCTTTACCTGTCCTTACTAAGTAATACATGTCTAAGAGAACCATTAACCATGAACTCCACCACAGTGGCAAGAGTCCCCCCTGGGCCATCTTGTACTACACCGTAAAATGCCACAACATTGGGGTGATGAAGTCTTGAAAGGATTTCGGCTTCACGCCAGAATTCTACCGTCTGCAGAATATCAATGAGCTTATTACATCAAGGAAATAGCGATGAAAATAGAGTAGACAATAGTTGGCACCCAAGTAGATATAGAATATTCTCATCAAAAAAAAAAAAGTAGATATAGAATCAAAAGAACACACAGAACTAAGATGAAAAGGAAATGCTTGATCGTTTTTTACTTTTTCCTTTAACAATTCCATTACAAAACACAATCATGACAAATTGATCATTTCACTGCATATACAAAGTCCCTTGATCAAGTGATTTTCTGATAATCTAACATCAAGGAGATGATTTGTCAAGCAAAAAGTAAAAATGGAGCTCACCAATCTCTCCTGCTCAGATGACCGACCCGTGAAACAAATCTTCTTTATTCTCTTAATAGCAACATCAGTTCCACGCCATTTTCCGTGGTACACAGTTCCAAATGTTCCAGACCCCAATTCCTTCAACTCTTCAAGATCTTCATTCTTAATTATCTGAAAATAGCAGATGAGCTAATGCTAAGGAACTGGAAATCAATTTAACTAACAAGGCCAATCAAAATCCATATCTGATATGGATTCTGTCAAGATTGGATAAGACAATTCAAAATCCATATCAGACATGAATTCTGTTAATATTATCCAATAATATATATATACACACACATAAATACACACACACACACATATATATATATATATAAAGAAAAACCGAAAATAATAATAATAATAATTAATATATAATATTAATATTATTAATATTACTAATATTAATCCCATTCCATACATTCTTGTGTGTGACCCGATAGTCCTATATTAATTGGCAGTCGGTTAAATCTCTAATAAACCAACAAGCCGTAATTGGCCTCTAGCAAGGCATTATGACTACCCAAATAATACGAGTACAGTCCAACTAGCCTAATAATAGCACATGCATTAATCCCTTTGTCACACGATATCTAGTTTGAACATAAGTCATGGTCAACGTCATACTTATATTGTTCAAACATATGATTACTCGATCTCTAAGTAGATTGATAAAACAAATGATATTGATCACACTATCAATTCATTTGAGCACGGCCATGCATTTCACATTCTCACTAATCGAGGGCCCCAAAGATATCTCTCTCAAAAGAGAGGGACAAATTCTATCTTGATTGTTCAATATCCTCTACATAATTTCTATCACATTCAATCATGACTGACCTTTATTATTATCCAGTTACGGATAACGTTTGATCATGTCAAAATATAATAGTCCTTATGTTGGAAACTATGACAATCTCAAGTCAAAGGATTAAAACATGACTATCATGAGATTTACTTATGACGCTAATCCATGTAGTAATCTCATGATGGATCTATCCAATACATCGTTCTTTAACAAGTATCTATGAAATTTATTTGTATCATCATACACATAATCATCTCATGATTATCAAATCAATACTCATACTAGTTATAAATTATTTTATCTCTATAACAATAATAAACCCGGGCATATATCATAATTGTGTAACATATTAACCAACAATAATGATAATAAAACCTCTTTATTAATAATAAATGTATAACATAAACATTCAAATCATGGTCTAGGACGCGTACACTAACACAGGTTACATCCTAAGTCGCAGAGAGAAACCAAGTTGAAGGCTAAGGATACAACAAGAAGCCCAAATAAATTCAGCGCATTAGCCGAACTTGACAAAAAGCAAACTCCGATCGAACTTGTTGAAAATGAGGAGGTTCAGTTTGAAGATCAAGAGAATATCCAAAAGGAAAGCGAAGAGGAGCAGTCTGACAACAATAGTTCCTAGTCCCACAAGCAGCTAAAATTGATGATGATAACTCTGACCAAGAGAGGAATGTCTCTTGGAAGAGGTTCGCAAAGTCAAGAAGCAAACGCTAGGATAAACCAACATCAAACTATTTGACTCTGAAGGTTCCGGTAAAAATGGGAAAAAAGCAGCAGCAAAAGGAAAGGGAACAAAGATCAGATTTGAGCATAAAGAACTTAGCCCTAAGCTATCACCCCCTGATGATATCACTCAAAAGTTGACCAAGAAACTTTAAATTCGAAATGGATAATATGTAGAGAAGAGAGCAGAAAAAAGTTAGCAGGGAAAGGAAAAGTGTTTTTCATACACAAGAACCAATCTGGACAGTAAGGTACTACAAGCCACATTGATCAATGGAGATCGTCAAACATAAAGAGGGAAGATGCAGGAAAAAGTTAGCAGCGAAAGGAAAAGAACATCAATCGATACAGTTGGGAAGGAGTAGAGGCAGTGGAGCCAAATCTTCTAAATGATTAAACAGGTTGCTCTAACATCAGAGGATTAAATTCCTCGCTAAGGCAGATGAGGTTATAAACTATATTTTGTAATTAGGTGTAATTCTGTAAGGAGTAAGCTTTTTGTGTGGCAAAACGATGGTAATACATCAAGCCACTTGTATTTTGAGCAAGTTACATTTGATGGCACTAGATTAGTTGTATATTGCGCTAGAAACAACCTTGTGTCTCGAACAAATGTTGCTTGTTGTTGCCTACCCCTTGCAACTTCATCCGTAAAGATGCCTAATTTGGCTCTTTAAATGAAATTTCCTTTAAAAAAAAGAAGTTATAAACGATATCAGAGAAAAGAATATAGCTTAGATGTGACTAGTGGAAGTAAAAATGAGACATAAAATTTGACACAATACGATCTAGAGTATTCAAAGGCTGGAAAGTAGTATATAACAATCTACCAACAGATTCAAAAATTTGGGTTGCCCAAAACCCAAAGTTTTTTTTTAAGGAACTTTGCTATAAATCAGGGAGCAGAATATTACTTGCAGAATGAAGGCTAAATTTACAAACACGAATAACTCATTCGTACTTGTGTATGGGTACAATGAAATGTCAAATAGAAAGAAATGTTGGAGTGAGCTGAGGTATCAAAAACACTTGTATGTTAACCAGGCTTGATTGATCATAGGAGACTTTAAATAGGTAAGGTAAAACATGTAGGAAAAAGGTTGACAAAACACAACAAAAAAAATCACAAGCTGAATAAAGGACATGGATATGATAAAGAAAACAACCAACAAAGGCATGACACATCCAACCTCTCTTCTCTCTCCTCTCTCCTCACCCTCAACCACCGTCTTCGTCATCTTCCACCTTCTTCCTCAGTCGTTAACGGCTAAACCTCAACCTCACAAATCCCTGAAGATCGGTCCTCTCTCTTTAAAATCAACAGGACCTACTCTCCGCCTCTTACCCAGGCTGCCCAGGCCGGTGCAAAACGTTTGGCTTTCGCAAGAATCTGCGTAGAGATTAAAGATGGAGAACTTTCCCTTGAGTTCATGGATTTTATTGATGAAGATGGGAAAGAATGCGTACAAGAGGTCATATACGAACAGATTCCAGCCCAATGCCTGAAACGTAAAACATTTGACCACTCTTGTAAGGCCAAACCGCAGAAGAAGAGGCAATCAAGTGTAAACCAAACTAAAGTTGGTGGACAAGATGGGCCTCCCCAGGAAAACATTACAAACGCACATAGAGAAGGAACCAACAGATAACGAAAAAGGCATAAAGGTGACGGAGGCTCAAAGGAAGGTCAATACTAAAGGTAAACAAACATTCCCACAAGCTAAGTATTCTGGAGCTTCAACTTCCAACACAAATGTCAAAGATATGGAACTTAACTCTCTGAATTGCACCAACAACAATTCAAATATAGCCCTCTGTTGGAGGAGGCAAAAGCTAGGTCACCAATATCCAAGCATAACACGGACGTGGGGATAAAGCCCAAAAAAAGGTAAAAGGTCAATCCTACAACAAGGCAGCAGGAAGCTGCGGGTTGTGGTATCGATTCAGACCAGGAAATGGACTCAAATCAGATGGATGGTCTGTAGCCTCCTCTGATGCATCTAGGGAGTCAAATGCTAAATCAATATGAGAATCACAAGAAATTAATAAGAAATACAATAGTTTGTCATTAGACAACGATGCTCTTTGGATTCAAGAGGGCAAAGCCATTCCTCAGACAAAACCTGTCAGGATAAACAGAGGGTCTTCTTCTCATTTGGAGGCCTCATCGGATTATTCACACGATTCAAATGTTGATAAAGAGAATCAGAGGAAATTAATAATGTGTGTGATAATTTGGACAAGGAAAATGAGAATTTCAGCGGTACTTAGTCAAAGGAAGCGCAAAAAGCTTTCTGATAATGGAAAACATGGGTATACTCACCGAAAACCGAACATTGAGAAAGGAAATTTGTCAAGTGAAGAGAATCAATCTAACCCCAACAACCTGGAAAGTATACCAATTGAGGATATTTCCTAACCAGTCACTCAATATAGCCGAAGTAAAGGAAGCCCTAGAGGGGCTAAAAGTAAAAGATGATCAAATTAGCAAGTTGGAATGTTAAGGGATTAAACTCTCCTTTAAAGCAAAAGGATGTATGCGATTACATCCATGAGAAACAAATAAGTATTATTGGGTTAGTAGAAGTTAAAGTCATACAAGAAAACTTTGATAGATTCAGTATTAAGAGTATTGTCAATTAATCAATGAAAATCAATCAGCATCTGTTCAAGGTAGGGTTATAAGGATAATATTCTCTTAATGCATGAATTGGTTAAGAGCTACAAGCGTATAGGTGGTGCAAGTGGATGTGCAGTGAAAGTAGACATAATGAAGGCTTTTGACACAATAAACTAGAGATATCTCATGGACATAATGGAGAAAATGGAATTTCCTCCGCGATTTAGGAAATGGCTGCATTTATTTTTTTTGTAAGTAAAATTTTATAGATAAGCCAAAAAGGCGAATTTACAAAATATGTTTGCAATCTGTGGCAACAAGAGGCTTGACCGTGACTAAAACCAAAAAAAGGTGGCTTACAATGAACTATCCGTTAACTAATGTCAACCTTTACAAAACGTGTCCTAGGAGGGCAAATTAAGTCAAGCTTTTAGAAACTAATAGTTACAAGATCAAGCTAAAAAGACCAAGAACAATTTAAAAACTATCTTGCTGAGCTAAGGTGGATTGAGTGGTTAAGCACTCTCAGAATAGCCTTTAGTTCCCTGGGATGTCGGATATGCAAAAGTTGAGTTCCTTTCGAATGTCTTCAATTCATACTAACGAGGGCTCCTACAAGGAAATTGGCAAACAGGCATAGTAAACTGGAACAGGGCAGCATTTTAATGATTACACTAGAAAAGCATGCCAACCATTCAAGATTTATGCATAGGGAGGCCTAAGTTAACCGCAATATTCCAATTGTATAGGATTTTTTGATTTTGTTCCAAGAAAAGACACTAAACCTGATATTCTGAAGTATCTCAACGGTAGTGGATTGAGGACTTTTCTTAAGGTTATTGTGAAGCTGATTGTTACGCTCTCTCCATATTGCATAGACTACGATAGCTAGGACATGAAAGATCAGTTCTTTTTGAAACTTAGAGCTCCATTGAGTTGATAATAGCTAGCCTTGAATAAGATCCTAGGAGTACGTGAAGTTTTGGCAGTTTAGCTTTGAGAGAGTGGATAACCATAAAGACTGTGAAAATGAACAATTGAATAATAGGTGGTTTGGTCTTCAAGGCAGGCCCCACAAAGGAGACACTGGTTTGTATCTACGATGCCCCATTGAGCCAGTTTTTCTAGAGTAGGCTACTTCTCCCGAAAAACCATCCAGAGAAAAACAGCAAATCTAGGGAGATGTTGCCTACTCTAAACTATTTTTGTCCAGGAGATGGGTACTGAAGGTGGTATATTGGCAGTTGTGGCACTAGAGATGGTGAAATGCTAAGAGGGAGACCATTTCCAGTAGTCCTCCCTGTCAGAGAGTGTGATACCCCAGTAAGCCACATTGAAGCTACGAACTTGGGAGTCTCAGCCTCTACCAAAAGGAAGGTTCCAATAACCTCTACTTATGACCTTAGAAACCTTAGCATCAAGGCGTACGTTCAATTTTTGTCTTAGTTCAGGGAAATTTTTCAGTAGCCTACCCCCATGGGTGCCATGGATCAAACAAGAAGGAAGTGATGGTCTCATTACCTATGATTCTTTTGGTAACTTGCTCATATTTGATCCCTAATCCAAAGAAGCCTCCTCCATAACCAGGCATCTTGAAACTTGGGCTGGACCTCCCAAAGAGATCTACCTTTAAGGATTACAGAGTAGACCCACTTCACCCAGAGGGACTCCTTGTTCTCATATATGTGCGATACTTGTTTCATCAAATAGGCATTGTTAACTTGGGGGAGGTTTGGCAAGCCAAGGCCCCCTTCCTCTTTTGACATACATAAATCAGACCATTTAGCCTTTGCCTTTCTTCGACCCCCCCACCCCCCCGAGGAAGGATCTTAATATTCTTTCAATTTCTCTGAGAGTTCTCCTATTAAGAAAGTAGACAGCAGTCCAGTACCTACCCATGGCCACTAGGACAGAATTGATTAGTTGGAGCCTAACACCATAGGATAACTTAGAGACATTCCAGTTGTGGACTCTGGCCTTAAGTTTGTCCAACAGTGGGGAGCAATTGGTGAAGGATAGTTTTTTCTTCAAAAGAGGGAGGCCTAGATATTTCATAGGGAGAGTACCAAGGGGCATTCCTAGGATGTTTGCAATAATGTGCTTTATGGACTGGAGTACCCCTGAGACAAAAATTTCGCATTTTTGCAAGTTAGGTATCAGACCAGAGAGACCGCTAAAGGTGTCCAGCGTGTATTTGATTGTTTTGATGGAAAGGATATCTGCGCTAGATAAAATGAAGAGGTCATCAGCAAAGGCCAAGGAGCTGAGTTTTATGGAGTCACATCGTGGGTGGAAATTGAAAGGATGGCTTTGAATGTTTGCTTGAAGAAGGTGGGTAAAGCCTTCCATGACTAAAATGAACAGGGTGGGTGACAATGGGTCACCCTGGCGGAGACCTCGTGAAGCCTTGAAATTTCCAACAAGGGAGCCATTGAGATTGATAGAAAATGAGGCAGTAGAAATACAAAGGTATATCCAGTGCCTAAATTGGTGGTGAAAATTCATTTTGGATAGAATGGACATAAGATAGCTCTATGTGACTGTGTCAAAAGCTTTCATAATGTCTACTTTAATTGCACAACTGCTAAGACCTCTAATTTTCTGATAGCTTCTAAGGTTGTGCATGAGAATGATATTATCCTGAATGCACCTACCTTGTACAAAAGGTGATTGGTTTAGGTCCACTAACTGGGGAAGAAGTGGTTTGATACGGTTGGCAATGATTTTGAAGATAACTTTGTAACTAATGTTACAGCAAGAGATGGGTCTGAATTCTTTCGTTTTGACCGGGCTTTCTACTTTGGGGTCAGGGAGATGGCAGTTGTTTTGAGTGGGTAGTAGAGGTAATTCTGGGAGAAGTGGTCAATGGCATCCAAAAACACCTTCGCCACCAAGGCCTAGTTGTGCTTGTAGAATTCAACAGTGAACCCATCAGGACCTGGGCACTATCGTTTTTCATAGAAAATAATGCGTCTTTTATTTCCTTATGTGTTATTTTTGTCAAAGAGCATTGGCCTGCTTCTGACTAAGGGCTTTTCCTTCCCAAGATTGAATGGGTGGTGGCTGAGGGTTTGGTTTCAAGAAAAGGTCTTCAAAGAATTTGACAGTTAAGTTCTTAACTTCCTCATAATCTTTGGTCCAAATCTCATCTTCAGTTTGTAGCCTTAGAATCTTATTCCTATATGTGTGGACCTTTACTAGTCTAAAAAAATTGGGTGTTTTTGTCCCCCTCTTTCATCTATTTAATTATGGCTTTCTCCCTAAAGAACGTTTCATCAAAAGCCAAGAACCTTATGTAATCTTCCAGGGCCTTTTCCTCCTTTTGGAGGGTCTGAGGGTTGGAGCTATTTTCCGTGGCATTTAATTGACTAGCTCCAATACCTGCCTGGCCTTTTAGACTCTACAGAGATGTTGGCATAAAATTTAGTGTTACGTTTTCTTAGGGGACCTTTAATCTCTTGAGTTTTTTGGCTAGGCTTACTTGGGGGTGCCCTGGAGGGGGATATTCCAGCTTTCCTCTAAGGTTGTTTTGAACCTATGATGTTTCATCCATCCTTTGATAAATTTAAAGGGCTTAGTGTCAGGAAATCCGACAAGATCACTGCAAAAACGCACAGCGGAAAACAAAACCTGATCTCCGATTTCCTACCAAGGATCCATGTTGTTCGTTTAATTCGATGAAAGAAATCAAAAACCATACCTCTGTAGATTCGAAATCTGCAGACGTAGAACGTGCGAACGTAGGAGGTGCGATGACACGATCACCCTCTGTCGGTATCCACATGAATGCTTCCGCCTGGAGTGCTAGCTCTTGAACGGCGCGGCTGAGAGAACTCGCTTTTCTCCAAAAACGGTTCTATGGTTTTCTGTTGTTTTTCGTTTTTCTGCTGTAGTGTGGTGTACCAGACACACCATGCTATATACATATATATAGATATCAAAATCCGATTCCAAATTGGATTGGTTAATGCCTATCATAATCCGTACAAAATACGGATTCTGTTAGGATTAGATAAAATCAATCAAAATCCATATCAGATATGGATTCTATTGTTATTATCCGATGATATAAGTATATATATATATATATGTAAAAACGAAAATAATAATAATAATAATAATAATATTTAATATCCAATATTAATAGTATTAATATTAAAACAATGAAAATAATAATAATAATAATAATAATATTTAATATCCAATATTAATATTATTAATATTAAAATAATAATAATAATAATAATAATAATAATAATAATAATAATAATAATAATAATAATAATAATAATAATAATAATAATAATAATAATTAATATCAGCCATACGCATTCTTGTGTGTGACCCGATAGGCCCATAATAATTGGCAGTTGATTAAATCTCTATTAAACCAACAAGTCGTAATTGGCCTCTAGCAAGGCATTATGACTACCCAATTAATACGAGTACAGTCCAACTAGCCTAATAATAGCACATGCATTAATCCCTTTGTCACACGATATCTAGTTTGAACATAAGTCATGGTCAACGTCATACTTATATTGTTCAAACATATGATTACTCAATCTCTAAGTAGATTGATAAAACAAATGATATTGATCACACTATCAATTCATTTGAGCACGGCCATGCATTTCACATTCTCACTAATCGAGGGCCCCAAAGATATCTCTCTCAAAAGAGAGGGACAAATTCTATCTTGATTGTTCAATATCCTCTACATAATTTCTATCACATTCAATCATGACCTTTATTATTATCCAGTTACGGATAACGTTTGATCATGTCAAAATATAATAGTCCTTATGTTGGAAACTATGACAATCTCAAGTCAAAGGATTAAAACATGACTATCATGAGATTTACTTATGACGCTAATCCATGTAGTAATCTCATGATGGGTCTATCGAATACACTGTTCTCTAACAAGTATCTATGAGATTGATTCGTATCACCATACACATAATCATCTCATGATTATCAAATCAATACTCATACTGATTATAAATTATTTTATCTCTATAACAATAACGAATCAGGGACATGTATCAAAATTGTGTAACATACTAACCAACAATAATGATAATAAAACCTCTTTTATTAATAATAAATGTATAACATAAATATCCAAATCATGGCCTAGGGCACATACACTAACACTTAGGACCAAGGTTATGAGTAGTCTTTACTGAGAGAACCTCATGGGAGTGATCAGAGAGGGTAGGGGCCTCATAATCCAGTTGGTAATTAAGAAATTTATGGTTCCATTCTTCATTGCAGAACATGTGGTCAATTTTTGTATAGATCCTACTACTAGCTTCCCTTTTATTAGACCATGATAATTCAAATCCTCTGGATGGAATGTGGAGGACATCCATATCCAAAATCCAGTCCTTGAACTCCTGAATGGCATATTTGTCTTTTTTTTTTGTAATCAAATGGCATATTTGTCAATTCTTTTGTTACCTTTTCTCCCCTACTATCAAGGATGATGTTGAAGTCACCCATCATAAGCTAGGGCTCTTGGCTGTGGATACAGTGTTGGTATCTTAGTGATCTCCATATGTCCCTCCGTTTGGCTTCTTACATTGAAACCATAGGCCACAGAGAGAATAAAACATATTGGGTCTTGTGTTTTGGTGGTTATTCGACATGTAATACATTGTTTTTCCTCATGACGGGTTTGGACTAGGAAGAGATTAGGTGTAGGTGGATCTTTTCAATAAAATACAATGCAGATGAAACCATAAGCAGATACAAAGCCAGGTGAGTGGCTAGAGGATCATGTGACCACACCTTATTTTCCATACCAGTAAATCTAGACCGCGAACTACGTCAACTAGATATTAAAAATGCATTTCTAAATGGAGAATTACAAGAAAAAGTCTATATGCATATTCATCCAGGCTACAAAAATACAACTAACCAACAATTAGTTAGCAAACTGAACAAATCTTTTTACGGCCTAAAGCAGTCACCTAGAGCATGGTTTCAGAAACTCACAAAAAGTATTAAAGAACAAGGCTTTGTCTAGTGTCATGTGACCATACCTTATTTATTCATTCTTCTAAAACTGAAAAGTTAATTGTCCTGATAGTCTATGTGGATGATATAATTACTACATGAGACAATGAGGCAGGAATTCAGGATACCAAAAGAAAACTATCGTAGCAATTTGAAGTCAAAGATCTTGGAGGACTTAGATACTTTCTTATGACGGAAGTAGCAAGGAATAGAGAAGGGATGAGTACATCATAAAGGAAGTATATACTAGATTTGCTTAAGGACACAGGTATGTTAGGGTGCAAACCGACCCCAACTCCAGTAGATAAGCTCAAGTACCAAGATAGGTAGGAAAATTAATATACATATCTCATACCAGGCCAGATATATGCTATGCCACTAGTCTTACTAGTCAGTTTATGCACCAACCTACTAATGAACATCTTAAAGATGCCATGAGAGTTCTCAGGTATTTGAAGAACACACCAGGACAAGGATTACACTTCAGGAAGACTAAAGACATGTGCATAACGGTGCGTACAAATGCAGATTAGGCAGGGTCAAAGATAGATAGAAGGTCGACAACAGGTTACTGCACATATGTGTGGGGAAACTTGGTGACGTGACGGGGTAAAAAGCAAGGGGTGATAGCACGAAGCAGTGCTGAGGCAGAACTACGGGCTCTGGCACTAGGCATATGTGAACGAATATGGCTCAAGACAGCATTAAACGACATAAGGCATAAGAATGGTAGCCTTGTTCAAGTGAGGTGTGACAGCGTATTAGCAATCAATGTGGCAAAGAATCCGGTACAATATGGCAACTCTAACCACGTGGACATTGATAGGCACTTCATCAGGGAAAAACCTGAGAATAGAGTTATCAACATAAAGCATGTATCCACTAAAGATCAGCTAGCAGATCTTCTGACTAAGCCAGTTTCAATCAGAATATTTGATCATTTAATGTACAAGCTTGGTTGTATTAATATCTACAAACAAGCTTGAGGGGGGTGCAGAAATATACACGGGATAATTATGTGATCGGCTAAAAGTAGTGATGTGGTGTAATTACTATTGTATATGCTTCTTTCCATAGTTAGGAGATCACATTGATCTCATATTTGAAATTCAAATAGTTGCTTAGAACAGCAAGATTTGATTGCTTTCTTCACGTTATAGGCTAGGCTATATATAGACCCAATGTATTCTAGTTAGGTATATACGGCAATAAGAAAGATTACTTGTTTTTCAAAATCTTTCAGCACTTATGCTGCAAAAGTGTGGAGTTCGGTCCTGAAACAAATGAAATATAAGGATGTTGTTTAAAACTGGCAAGGGATGATTGACTGACTGGCATCTTCAAACAATTGGAGCTCAAAATTCACAAAGACGGTTATTTTTGATTTGCTGCTATTGTTTATAGAATCTGGACTGAAAGGAACCGCAGGTTTTTCCAACATAGGGGGAAAGACTGAAAGTCTCCAGAAGCAAATCCTAGAAAATATAAGTTGTTTTGCTTCTTCCTGGAAGAGAGTAAAGAAGAATAGGAGCAACTGGAAACTAGCTATTGACCTAGACATACCAATGAAGATATTCAATTAGCCTATAATTTTGCTAATGGTCCAACTGTCTTACGACTAAGTATGGCTGTTTCAGTCAGCATTCTGAACACTTCAATGGCTCGATGACCATTCGTTTGTATTACTTTTTTGAAGCAAAACTGTTCTTGCTTGTAGATCTAGTTTGGAGTACTAACACTCTTTGGCTTACTAAGTTTACAACTCCATTTCTTCTTATGAATTAGGCATAACCTACTACTATCCAATGTACTCTGAGCAATAGCCTCCTGGCAGTGCCTATTACAATGGCTACCACTTGGCATATTTGTTTATATCTGCGAAATTTGACTTTAAAAAAAGACACCTGTGTCATTAGGAGAAACTAAGAACTATTTTTTCTAACCAACTTACAGGAAAGGCTTCCGATCCTATCAACTCGTGTACCGTTTACAAGAACTCAAACTTTCATTTCAATGCCATATGCAAGGAAAGTTTTCAAAGTGTCAACTACCCTAAGCATCAGATCTTTTTGCCAGTGAATGATCTACATGACTAATTTATTGTTGATGACTTACCTGCAAGCTGCTAGGATCAAAATCTCCCAAAGACATGTCAATAAGGGGGAAGCCTGTATTTCCAACTTCTGTTTTCTCGTCCTGCAATGGACAAAGACAAAAATTACAAAATAAACGAAATTAAAAGTAGGACCATAGAACAACATAACAGTGATGCAGAGAGCAAGTAGAAAAAGAAGTACTAGGTTATCCGCATCAGGCATCCCAGATTGTGTTGTCGCATTATACTGTGAGCTCCGCGTGTCCATGACTTGAGGACTGTAATCAGAAGGCAGATTCACATTCTTAGCCTCAGTGAAACCAGTAGATTGCTTTTGAATTGTAGACGTAAACTCTAGAGCAGAATCCATGTGATCCACTGTGACACCACCTTCTTTGGAAGTTGCAAATCCATACTCCAAAGGTGTACTGTCTTCAACTTTTGCACGAGTGGAGAATCCAAGATGATCTTGATCCATTAGGGATACATCTTTCTGAATAAAGTCATCTTGTGCCAACTTTTGGAAGAAGGACCAGTGCTTGGGTTCAAGATTCTCCATATTCAAACTTAAACCAGCATCATTACTCGGCAAAGCAGCAGGCTGTTCTGGGCCATCCATAACTCTAGCTATGGAAAATATATCTGATAAAAAGTCAGGAGGAAACCGGTCATTGATATCGATAAGGATGTCTTGGTGCTCTGAAACTTTGACAGCAGCATTTTCTGAAGCTCCTGGCTTTGGCTGTTCTCTTCCCGTTGCAGGTTGTATTTGCAATTTTTTGATACTGCCATCCATTCCCCTGGTAGGAACCTCTCCTTGAGGAACCTGCCTCACCATAGAAGCTGACTCGTCCTGATGTTTCAGGGGAAGATTGGTCTGAGAAGTTTCTTTTTCAGGAGGCAGATCCTTTATCCCAGACTTATCAATATTTCTTTCAGAAGCTTCTTTATTGTTGCTTGTATTTGGATTGTAAACGTGGTTCACCTCCCCAAGCTTAGGTAGCCGTTTCGGCTTATCACCTGTAGCAGGCATGTTATGCTGTAGGGTTTTTCCAGAATTTAAGAACTCTTGGGTCTGGGCAGAGGCATCGAGTCCATTGATCATTGAAACAGATTCTGTCCCAATCTCATTCTTTTCAAGCAGTTGACCAAGTGATTCGCTTAATTGCTGAGAAACATCAGATGGGGTTTGCGCGACTAGAAACTGCGCACTAGATGAATCATCAGATTTGGATAGACGATTTAGACCAGCTTGCTCGCGGGGCATTCTTTCTGAACGAAAGACACGCTGAGGAAATGCTGGAGGTGCATAGCTTGAGTCACTTGGATAAAATCCTAATTCACAAAAGCCATCAGCAGATGCTTTGTCAGATGCAGAAGAATGGTTATCTTTGCATTGGTTATCCATTTTCTCTTCCGTCACAACATGAGAGGGAAACGAAGTCTTTTCAAAAACTCTGGCTGGTATATCAGTACGAACGGGTTGCCCCACAGCAGTAACGGCTGATACTTCAGGTTTTGAAATTGAACTAGAAAGAGGAGTGTCATACATATTAGAAGTATTTTTTTTACTTCCTAGCAACTGCACTCTCTCAAATTCGTCCAATGTCTGGCTAGAATTCTCCCTCATTATCTTTGTCTCCTTATCAATGGCATCTTTTTCGGAAAAGTGCTCATATGAAAATTCAGTTTTCTTCATTGAACCATCCCGCAATGATATTTCTGCATCACGTGCAAATGAAGTTCTATGTGACTGGTCCTCAGGAAGGCGTCCTTGTTGAGAGTTCTGTCCTTGGAAAGAGTGTGGAATTGAGTATTCCACATTATTTGCAAAACTGGAACAATCAGAGCCATAACCATCAGGCATGCTTTTGACATCCAAATTGCGAACACCTTCTCTGTAAGGGAAAGCAGCTGATGAATTCCCTTCAACATCTCTGTGAACTACTTTGACAATGTTATTGGATAAATTAGTCTCAGACGGGTGCCTTAGATTGTGTGTCACGAAGAGTGAAGATTGACCCCCAGGAGTCATGCCATCCCCACCTTGTGGAATGTTAGTCTCGGTGGAGGCTCCAGCAACTTGACTGGACTCCCTTTCAGCACCGAAACTAAGTAATTCATCCAAGTTGTTTCCTGAAGTGCTTCCTAGAAAAATGGAGTTCCTTCTAGATCCAAAATCCATACCGTTTACAGCAACAACATACTGAACCTCAGAATCAGCTTCCATGTTCCCAAGACCAACCTGAGAATCATCCAAGTCAATACTAGAAAAGAGGAAGATCCTAAGTTTCTGAGGCCCGCCTTCCTCAAGGACATTACATTCTTCCATCATATTGTGTAGGTCCTCATCACAGGATACTGACACCAACGCATCGAGGTCCTCACCAGGAAGCTGATACTTGATAGAACATGTTTCAGCATAAATAGCCAATGCTTTTTGCAGAAGCTCTTCCCAAGAGATATCTTTGCTTAGACGCATAATACGTGTTTCGCCACCTACATATCTAAGCTTTCCATCCCTTGGACGGGGCAAGATTTTGCCCCCGAAACTGCAAAGGAACTTCAATTTTGCCGCTGAACTGTCTGACATACTGGAAGTCCCATGATGAAGCACACGAGTATTATTGGTGCTGCCTGAGGGCTGCGTTACTGATTGCACTGGTTGGTGGAGAACCTTGTCTTCATTTGCAAAAAAGATGTTTCTATCTTGACCTGATACTGCACCATTACCTAAAGGAGTAATCATGGAGACTCCTGACCCACTCTCCGACACTGAACCAGGTTGTCCCAGCATGCCTTTTAAATCTATATAGGTAGTCATACCAACATTATCAGAACCAGAAGCAGTTGGAACGAATTGCTGCCTTGGATTCACCCTGTCTCGCATAAACTCAAGAGCAAATTCCTCACCAGTCTGAATGGAATAGTTCAAAACAGGTCGAGCAATAAATTGCATACCAACATCAGGAGGCCTTATGTTAGTATTAATTAAACTAGAAGGATCATGGAAAAATCTTTGATTAGTAGAGCCAAGTCCCTCAGCTCTAGTTTCCATAGAATTGTATCTGACTTGATCAAAGTTGTTCTGTTGGCCCATCATACCTTTTCCAGTAGGTCTGTCCATGCAGCTTGATTAATATACCTCAACAGAATACCATCCTAGTGGGTGGGTGACATTAAGTATCCTTAACATCTACAAACCCATATTTTAAAGCACGTCCTAGAATACCTTGCGACACTTGTTAGTAGCTTCAGTCTGACAGAAATTTCCGTAGCGTGCAATGAATGAAACTAATACAGTCCCAAGACAGAATCTGAAAAAGAAGAGTCAACAGTTTCATCAAAATTCATTCAGCAATAAGTTTGAGTTGCAAGATAGACGAAAGGAAAAAAGTAAAGCAGAACAATGGTGATTGAAAAATAAAGATAATAATGATTCCACTACGACTTGCATACTTCCCGAACTTCAGCATGTCTTTAGGTCATTTATCATTTCCCAATTACTTTCCTACAAAACCAAATGCAAAAAATATACAATTTCCTTACGATCCCCTTTCCCACTTTACAGATGTTGAGCATTGGCTTCCAAGTATACTGACGTCAAACCAATTTGAAGACCAAACACTTATCATCAATAACAAAACCGATTTAATTCAAGGAACCATGTCATAAACTAACGAACAGCACATAATCTCATTAAATCCCACTTGCAAACTGACCAACCTTTCAATTTACTATTACCATCTGAATAATTAGGAAACTAATGCGCCTATATCCATCATGAAAATCCCCTTACAAATCATTCTGATAGCTATTCAGTAGCAGCGCATAACTTTCAAAATCCTTCAATCTACCCACAACAGAAGAATGAAAACACTCAGTTCGATTTGCCACTAGGTCAATCTACTGAACTTCACAACAAAGATTAATAACAAACAGTCAACAAGGACTTCAGAAAAAGCTCAGATATTTAGCATTACGTCAACTAGAAAGCTATTAGTCGATCAATCGAGTGTCAGTAAAGCAACAATCTCGTCCTTATTCAGCTCAAGAGGAATAAAAAGAAGCAGATCGCCAAGAAAAATCCGAAATTCTCATACTATCAGCTGAGTCATAAAGAAGGCAGTAAAGAGGAATACAAAGAAGCAGATCGCCAAGAAAAATCCGAATTTCTCATACTATCAGCTGAGTTCTAAAGAAGGCAGTAACTAACCGAAAAACTTTCTGCAAGAAGAGGACAACAAGATTCGGTACGGTCGACGCCTAGCGAAAAGTCTCCTAAATCTGCCCACAACACGAGGCACAACACATTCCAAGTACTCGACTCTCTCTCTCAATGTTCGCTAGAAAAAGGTTGAACCCCAATCGAAAAGGCTACACTACCCCCAGCCTCAAACAACTGCATGGAAGATGTAAATCAGAAGTGTTATAATCCTATAAGGGCAAAAAAGTCAATTGGGCCTAATTAGAAAACCTAATTGGATTTGATAATTTTCTCTAAACCCTAATCAAATTCTTTTTAAACAAGCGCTCAGACCCTCTCCCCTCACAAAGAAACCGTACGCCGCAGGAACAAGGTAGACGCATTCTTGCTTCCAAACTGAGCGCCGCTTTTGAGGAGGAGGAAACACACTAGATCACGCTCTTCAACGCGTAGCAAATACCAGGTAGGTGTCCTTTTAACATCCGTTGAATGTAATCGCAGTAATCCTTAATTTCTTTATGAAAACGAGATCGTGCATTAGTACTTGTGATTGTATAGATGTTTGATTAATGATGATACGTATATGTGATGAATTGCTTGACCGTATATATGTACGATGCTATTTTCGTATGAAATTCGAAAAAGATTTGATTTTTTTGATGTGCGTGTGAATACCGAAATCGTAGGAGGAAGTTTTTGTGCCGGCGGCGCGTGGCCGGTGGTGGTGGGCTATGACCACGTGCTGCCGGATGGAGGAACAAGGGTGGGGGTGCGCTGGTCAGGGATGGCTGTTGGGGAGGAGTGCGCTTGGGGAGAGGGGTGCTGAGGGGTGGGGCGGCTGGAGGAGGCTGAGGAGTGAGGGTGAGTCTAGGGGGTATGGCTAAGTGTGGGTGGTGCGACAGGGAGTAGGGCTGAGGGGAAAGAGGGGTTGCAGGTGGAGGGGGGCTGAGGGAGGGGTGCGATCTTGGAGGAGAAGCGGGGCTGAGGGAAGACGGCTGAGTGGAGAGGGGGCTGGGGTGGCTGCAGGGGGTGTGAGTGGGGGTATGGGGACGGAAAGCAAAGAAAAGGTAAAAGAAAAGGGAAAAGGAAAAGGAAAGTGAAAAAGAAAATGAAGGATTCTATGTATGATTTCTGTGCATTCATGTATCATGACATTGCATGTATGCTATGTTCTGTTCTGTTCTGTTCTGTTCTGTTAGGATATGCGAGACGTAAGTCGCATATCTGATCCGTTTCGTTCCGTTCTGTTCCGTTCCGTTCTGTTAGGACCCGGGGTCATGCATTGCACGATTAGATGAATGTTTCTGAGAAGGTAGGTTTATCATGCATCACGTATGTGACATTGCATTTCACGCTCATTTTGCACGATTATGTGTTTGACTGTTTTAAGAAGTTTTGACCGTTATACGTATTTGCGAAAACGTGTACAGTCTATTTTCGTATTAACGTACTTATATGTATTTCACTACTGTCCTGGCATGTATGATCTCTCAGGGCCGATGCAGGCAGGGTACCTACTGAGTGACGTTTTTGTCGCTCACACCGTTTGTTTTGTTTTCTTGCAGACGATTCAGGGTATGACTACATATGGGTTGGAGAAGATTCAGAGTGGGCTCATTGGGATTCATAGAGATTGAGTGGAGACTGATGATCAAGAATTAGAGAAGTTTTATTTTATTTATTATTTCATTTGAGGACTTAGCTTAGGGATTTCATTTACGTACTTTGAGATGTCGATATGGGATTTTGACTTAATGTTGACTTTATATGATTTTGGGGATTTTACTTTTGATTTAGGGTTTTGAGTTGATTTAATTCTCTTCCGCAATCGAATACTCTGTCGTTTTTGTTAAGTGCAGGGGTTTCGTACAGACGCTTTGTATATCCCTTAGTGGAATATGGCAGGCGTACCGGTTCTGACCCTAGGGTTCAGGACGGGGCGCTACAAGAAGTGCAGAGGCCTCTTATATTGGGTGAGATCTTACACAGTAAATCAGAAGTGCAGAGGCCTCTTATATTTGGTGAGATCTTACACAGTTACCCATACAATGTGCCCCCACAAACTAGGCCTTTGGCCTGGCAGCAGAGGAACACCACACTGTGCGCGTCTCAGGATTCGAACTCATGACTTCTTGTTAGCAATCTCCAACCTGAGTACCAACTGGACTATGCCCTAGGGGCACTCTCTCTCTCAATGTGAGTGTATACGAGTCTCTTACATATGCATGTATGTGTACATATATATATATATATATATATATATATATATATATATATATATATTTAATATAAAATTTTATTTGGTTAAAATGAAAGCCTCACTTATGGCGGAGGAAAACCATATTACATCAGTTCAAAGTAAACGAACAAATGAAATAACGAACTAAGAATGACATATCTCCAGTCATATACGATATGCCGCATTAAAACCTTGCTAGGAAAAACCACCCTTGTGGAGAAAACCCTAGCGAAGGAAAAAACGTGCATATTTATATGACCATCATCGAAGTGTATAAAATGATAATTTGTGTACAAATATTGATATGCTTCTAGTTGTCGTAAATATTGACAGAATGCTGAAGTATGAGTCCACCATGGTGTCTCCCGTAGATCCAGAGGGTCAGACCAAATGTTGCCTTTGTCGATGAGCGTGGGGTTCTCCAAAGAGGATAAAGCCTCAGTTGGCGGCGGCAGGTATATACACATATATATATATATGTATATACACACACATATATATATACATATCTGTGTGTGTGCGCGTGCGCGTGCGTGCGTGTACATATATGTAACGCTTTGCTCCTGACCCCTAATTTCGGAAACAGTGCATCCGTTGTAGTCTACACGAGAACTACAAGGCATCGTTCAAACTTCTTACACGTCAGAAATAACATAGAAATTTTCCGCGAAAACGATCATTAAAAATTCACATTCAATTTATACATAACCTCAGTACATAAATGAATGAAATGTTTAGGGTTGACGAAACCCAATACATCAAATGAAGTCGAATAGTATGGTATAGGTGAAATAAAAAGGAAACCCATCAAGTCCCCAAATGTCTCGCAAAGCTCACTAGCCCCAGCTAGCGCAACTCGTCCTCTACGAAGATAAAATCGTACTTAGGTTCACCAATGGAAGGAATAGTAAGGGGTGAATGATTTGGAATCACCTGTAGGTTACCCGCCTTTTCCCAAAAAGGAAATATACATACAAATAATATACAGACACATAAGGCAAATAACACCTACCTGATCCGATCGCAAAGTAAGCACAGAATAAACAAATATACTGTCTCACATATCCATTGCGCAATTCTCAACTTCATGATGCATGCTCTTTCACACTACTGCATCACACGAACAACACGTAGGCATAGAGTAAATAACTGTGTAAAGTAAGTCACTCCACATAATAATGCGCAACTTCATGATGCATGCCCCTTCTTCTACGTGTCACACACAACAAAGGTCATGTCATGTGATATGTCCATATCTCTACCGTGCAATGCATGAGTCCGGGACTTAACTGGGTGCTACTGTAGCTCTTGACTTCAGTCCACCATTCCAGAGTACTATTGTAGCTCTTGACTACAGTCCACCCTGGAATTCCTGAGTGCTACTGTAGCTATTGACTACAGCCCACCATTACTGAGTGCTACTGTAGCTCTTGATTACAACCCACTATTTCCGAATGCACTGTATACGCCTCTTAGGCAAAACAATGCACGTGCCATGAATGCAATGCAAATTTCGCTTTCCAGACTTACATTGCGTCATTCCTGCTTTTTCCATATTTTTCACATTTTTTCCGGATTTATTTTCCACTTCCTGAATTTATTTCTCATCTAATTCCTTTACTTTAATTATTGGAAATGTCGTGAAAAATTTATTTGTCATCACTTATATTTTTTCTATCTTATATTAATTTTTCCGTGACTTTATACTATTTTTTCCCAAAACTTTCCTATTATTTACTATTTATTATATTTAGTTAAGTCAATTATAAATTCATAAATTTAATGAAACAACTTTATTTTCACCCTTTTATATTTTCTAAAATTAATTATTAATTTTCTAGAATTAATTTCTAATTTTCTGAAATTTTAATCTATTTCTACTCATTATTATTTTATTATTTCATGTTTATTATATTCTAAATTAATTTATTAAATTCTTTTTTTCAAATTCGGCCCCTTTGTTCATGTCTGGCCCACGGCACGGCCCAATACTCGGCTCGCCAGCTGCGTCCATCTTTTCCATTTTCCCTTTTTTTATTAACTGCAATCCAGTCCAAATCTGCAGACCAGCCAGACTAGGCAGCTTGGTCCAGCCCGTCTTTAGGCGGGTTAGTAGTCCGGGTCAGCCTGACCCGATGACCTGGATTTTCCCTTTTCTTTTTTTTTAATTCTATTTTTCTTCTAACCTCAATAAAATCTTCAATTTAACTCCAAATTGACCCAAACCAATTTCATTTGACCCCTTTAACGCCACGCACACACCACATACAAGCACTGCGTGCAGGACCTGCACGCGCCTCCTAGAGGCCGCATGTGGGCCTCACGCGCCTTCCCTAAACGTGTGTGTGTGCAACACGCACCACCGTCCATACCCGTTTTTCACTTTCTAGATTATTTACAGCCTAATTTCTGGGCTATGTGACCTATTTTAAGGCTATTCATGCAGTTTTCCATTTTATCACGTAAAATCCATTCTTTTAATTTTTTTCGGATCACACGATCATCATCATAGCATGCACACATACTCGTACTCGAACATAGGAATAACATAAGAAAATATGCATATAAAATCATATACAAAGTAAGCATGATCTAACACACAGAGTCCGGACAATCCGCGAAGAGGGAAAGGTAACCTACCTTTTCGGGCGAATAATTTTCCTACGCAATACTTTTTTCTTCTTGCTTCTCCTTGCTAGCCGATAGCTCCTATTGGGTGCAGGGGGTGTCCGAATTTTTTATATATATGTGGTATATATGCAACACCCCAATTTACACATATAAATATATATTGAATATTTGATAAAATCTCTCCTTCATCTTGAAGGATATGGCTGCCAAGGTGTGTTGCTGGGGAGAGAAGAAAAACAGCAGCTGTTGGGGGGATTGGAGGGGGTGCCAGCCTTTTGGGGGGAGAAAAGAAGAATGTGGTTTGAGGTTTTGGTTTAGGTTATGTCAATATATATATAGATAAGTAGAAATTTCCTATTAGGTTTAGGAAAATAATTATAAGGTAAATCTCATCTAAATTCATATCCTATTCTTCCTATGTTCATCCAAATATTATGGGATATTCATTATATATATTTTTCTATTCCTTACAAATACTTTATGGAAATCATTAAGTTTATCCTTTCATACTTTTCTTTTCTTTTCTTTCTTTTTTTCCTTACACCCCTGAGGGCGGGTTGCAACATTCCTCCCCCCATTACAAAAAGTTTCGTCCTCGAAACTTGTTTGCTAAGTAATCAACAACTTATTATAGTTCTACTTCCATTCACCTAGATAATGGTCGTACTAAATATCTATTGCATATTACAATGTGTTAACCATTATTCGTCCTCGGCATAGGATTCAATCCTCAAAATCATTCTTTGTATATGTACAAGGTAATTTCTAAATCCTTTTCTCTTCGCTTATTAAAATCAGAACCTATTCTTTTATAGTTATAAAGTCAGCTTAAGGGTATTGCCACCATGCTGGGAGTTCCATGCAGGATCTGCAAGGCACCACTAGAAGGAGGGGTTGAATAGTTGGTGCGGAAAGTATGGTTTTTAAAATTTGTTTTAAAACAAACAACTCAACTTCTGAAAACAGATTCTATTTTCAGGATCAGTTTTAAAACGTTTTTAAAACTAGGTTGTAGGTCTTCAAAAATTCTGAAATTTTGAGAGAACTTAGCCTCAGATGTTATGAGTGTCTCCTAAAAATTTCAAATTTAAGTTCAACCTTTAACCCCTTCAAAAATCGTTGGTGGTCAGATTGCACGAATCTGCCAGAAACGGTAGACTGTTTTGAAAAATTTATTCCTATTTGTTCTTAACTCCAATTGCTCTGAAATTTTAACCACTAACCCCTTATATGTTTTATTTGAATGGTTTGAAATAGTTTTGAAAAATTCTTTCGGGAAGTTAGTAAAATACACTCAAAGTCTCAACCTTTGCAAGTCTGAAAATCAGACTGCACTAGTCTCAGAACTTTGGATGTTTGAGTGACTTATACTTATCCAAAAGGGTTGAAACTTGTGCCATAAGACGTGTGGCTATGTTTCTGGAAATTTTTGTGATTTTTGAAAATCGTTCACTATTTTTACGAACGTAAACAAAAAGAGTAAACAGCGCAGAAACAGAATATAAGTGCAGAAAGTAAATGGCACTGAGAATTTTATACTGGTTTGGTTATAAACAACCTACTCCAGTCTTCGAGGAACACCTTCCTCGGTTCACACTAGTCACACACACGAAATACACCTTACCACAGGGTTGATGGAGTTACACACCAACTCTAACCCTTTACAAATCTTGTACGACGAATACAATTCGCACGAACACCACCACCTTGCAAGATTGAAGATTGATCACACCTTGATCAATCTTTTACAAAGATAAAGAGTATGTGGTGGTCTATTACAAGCCTATTCAAAGATAAGAATATAAGTACAATAGGCTTTCAAGTAGAAGAAAGAAAGAGAGTGTAGAAGAAGAGAGGTGCTTGGCGTTTTTGATCTCAAGATTGTAATGCTTGTTCTTGTCTTTTGTTTTTTGCTCATCTTCTTTCCTTTTAAGCTTGAATGGCCGTCCCCTATAGTTGCCTTCCCCTCTTGAAAATTATCTTCTAAGCCCTTGGAAGAATGTATGGCATCAATGTGACATGATCTTGCTTACTTGGCACCTTCTTATTGGATGATCATTTAACCTTTGCTTACTTGGCACTTCATGATTGGTTGAATGTTGTCATCACTTGATGACTAGGATACTCTTAGAAAACCACTTAAAACATGTGCCAAAATCATCATAAAATAGTTGCCATAAGTCACATAATAAATTCCATACATTTTGCAAGATAATTTGTCAACATTTCCATGCTAGAATTCGCCCACCATTATTCTCCACATGCTGAAATTTTCAGCATGTGTGATATCCAAGACAAGTTTAAATTATTGCCATGTATGTATAGATTATTCTCTTGAAAATAAAAAATCAAATATGCTTAAATTTGGAGACAAAAATCGGCCATAACCACTACTTGACATGCTGAAATTTCAGCATGTGTTACTTAGTGAGATAATTCAAATAACTTCCAAATTTCCATTGATTTTTCTTTTAAACTAAATCACCAATTAGTAGCAAATATTCTTATCAAATTGGAAGTGAATTTTGGACACCAACAAAGCCTAGAAAACGTTCAAGATACATTCCACACATGCTGAAAAATTTCAGCATGTGTGATATTCAAGATATCACAATTTATGGCTTGGTATTTTATTCAAATTACTTCCATTTCTTCCTCCAATTTACCACATGTTTCAAGACACCAATTATATGCTCATTAATCTCCAAAAATCAGCCAGCTATAATTCTACATGATGAACTTTTTAATCATGTCATTTATGTACTTAGCTTGACTTATGTGAATGCCTTTACTCGTTTGCTTAATCTGCAAGCCAAGAAAGTAGTTAAGTTCACCAACCATAGACATTTCAAATTCGGATTTCATGCAATTTTCAAAATCTTCAACAAGTCTATGTGAGGTAGAACCGAAAATAATGTCATCAACGTAGATTTGAATAATAAGTAAATCCGTTTTATCTTGTTTCAAAAATAGTGTACTATCTATAGTACCTCGTTTAAAATCATTTTCTAAAAGGAAAGTAGCAAAACGATCATACCATGCTCTCGGTGCTTGCTTTAGTCCGTATATTGCCTTCTTTAGTTTGTACACGTGATCGGGATGTTTCAAATCTTCAAAACCGGGTGGTTGCTTCACGTATACTTCTTCTTGTATAAATCCGTTTAGGAATGCACTTTTTATGTCCATTTGATATAATTTGAAATCTTTCATGCAAGCAATAGCAAGTAATAGTCGTTAGCTTCTAAACGTGCTACGGGTGCAAATGTTTCATCGTAGTCAATTCCTTCTTCTTGATTATAGCCTTGTGCTACAAGTCTAGCTTTATTCCTAACGACCTTTCCTTCTTCATTCATTTTATTCCTAAACACCCACTTTGTGCCTATTATGGTCTTATCTTGTGGTCGTGGCACTAAATCCCATACATCATTCTAACGAATTGATTAAGTTCATCATGCATAGCATCAATCCAAGAAGAATCACTCAAAGCATCATGCACATTTTTGGGTTCAATTTCGGAAATCATAGCATGGAATTGATTTATCTCATCCGAAGTAATTCTTCTACGTGGTCGCAAGCCGTGAGTGATGTCGCCTATGATGAGATCATGTGGGTGATCTCTATGCCATCTTGGTTGATTGTTTTCTAAGTTATCATGCATTTCTAAGTGATCATGCATTTCTAGTGTGTCATTTATGTCATGCATATCAAATGTACCATCATCTTCATTCAACACGGGTTTCAATTCAAAGTCATCATCATATTCGTTACCTTTATCAATCTCACCAAATTCATTAAACTTCACATGAATAGATTCTATGATTTGTCTAGTGAGAGGATCATAACATCTATATGTTTTTGAATTTATAGAATAACCAACAAAAATGCATTCAATTGATTTAGATTCAAATTTATCTAAATTATCTTTTGCATTCAAAACAAAATATTTGCATCCAAACACACGAAGATAGTCAATCTTAGGCATGCGATCATTCAATATCTCATAAGGCGTCTTGTTTATTTTCTTTCTTATAGATAGGCGATTTACTATGTAGCAAACACAATTTACGGCTTCCGCCCACAGAAATCTAGGCAATTTATTTTCGCATAACATAGTCCTAGCGATTTCTTGTAATGTTCGATTCTTTCTTTCTACTACTCCATTTAATTGTGGAGTTCTAGGTGGCGAAAACTCATGCTTGATTCCTTTTTTCTTTGCAAAATGAAATCATATCTTTGTTTTTAAATTCACCTCCTCTGTCGTTTCTTATCTTTTTCACATTGACACCATATTGATTTTCAAGTTGTTTAATTAATTTCGCAATTTCAATAGCACTATCATCCTTATGTGCAAGAAATAAAGTCCAAGTATAACGAGAAAAATCATCAACAATCACGCATGCACAGTGGCGCCCACCAAGGCTTGTAGTGCGACTAGGACCAAACAAATCAATGTGTAGTAGTTCTAAGACTCTAGTCGTGCTTATTTCATTCTTAGGCTTAAGTGACTCACGTGTTTGTTTGCCTTTTATGCAAGATTCACACAACTGAAAGTTGTCTAAATCAAGTGTAGGCAATCCTCGTACTAAGTTCTTTCGTTGGAGTTTTTCTAGTGTGGAAATACCAATGTGTCCTAAACGTCTATGCCATAAATTCACATTGGGTTCATTTGACATAAAGCACTTAACTTTAGCGTCTACCACATCATCCATAGAAAGCGTAAAAATGTTACCTTCTCGTTTTCCTTTTAAAACGGTTTCTCCATTTTTATTTTATTGTATTGCAGTAAGGGTGAGTGAAGCA
>AP025064.1:15224104-15237498 GCA_036186865.1 Eustoma russellianum | reverse complement strand
GTGAGTGAAGCACACATCAAAGCCATTGTTAATAAATTGAGAAATGCTAAGAAGATTGTAAGATAAGTTGCTTACCAAATAGACGTTGGAGATTTGAAGAGTGCTTGGATTTCCTATCGTACCTTTTCCGATAATCTTGCCTTCGTTGTTGTCTCCAAAGGTCACGGATCCGCCTTTTGTGACCTTCTTTAATTTTGTGAACAAGCTCGGGTCACCCGTCATGTGCCTTGAGCAGCCACTGTCAAGGAACCACTTTATAATTGTATCTTTTGATGTGTGGACTCCCTGCAATGTGCAAAAATGATTTAGGTACCCTTTTAACTTTGAGTCCTTGCGAGTTAGTTAATCACCTCTTGGTAAAAGTACCTTTCGGTACCCATACTTGGGTGATTCTTCTCGGTCTAGCAAATGGCAAGAATGTAGATGAAGGTGCGATATAGTAGACATGTGGTGAATGCACTTTGGGCCTTTGCCCAAGAACTCCTTTATACTCTTTGAATGAAGGTCGTTTTTGATATGTCCTTGTGAGTGTGTGCATAGTGCGTGGATGATATGAATGTCGTGTATGCATCACTCTTTTCTTTTCATATCTATATGGTACAAAATTATATTTCACATGATATGAAGAGGAAGTGGGGAGTGATGAGGGAAGAGGCGGTTTTTGCGTCATCTTAGACGCCACTTGAGCTTTGGAGTGTCTACTTTCTTAGACACAACAAACTTAGTTGGTTTGGTGGACGCTTCATTAGTATCAACGTATTCCAAACCCGTTTTGTCACTGTCATGCTTTTGAGATAAGATAATACGATGCAGCATGTTAGATCCCGTATCAAACTGTTTCATCATTTTCTCTAGATCTATATTCCTTGATTTCAAATTTAAAATCTCGGATTTCATTTCGTTATTTTGAGTGGTTAATGATGAAATCTCTGTCTTTAATGCAGTGATGATGCATGATGACTCTTTCTTTGAATTGTTTAATTGAGCGATAAGATTCTCGTTAGAAGATTCTAACAGTTTCTTATCTTCAATTAATCGCTTCTTTTCCTTAGCGAGAGTCTTAGTGAATTTATGCAATTCTAAATACTGACTAAAAAGATCATCATAAGAAGGCTCAGAGTCAGAATCAGAATCAGATGATACCTCATTAGATGCTTTGGACACAAAACATACTTGTGCAGTCTCTTCTTCGGTTTCAGTCTCGGAATCCGATGTATCACTCCAGGTGGAGGCCTTTAGAGCACGTTTCCTTTGCTTGGGTTCTGAGACGAGTCTATTCTTGTTCCGCTCCTTGTCAGTGTATTTATTTGTTTGTTTTTCTTTATTGGGGCAGTCATATGATAAATGTCCAAGTTTGCCACATTCATAACATTTAACATCTTTATCATTTGACTTGTGCTTATTTCTTTTAGTTGTAGTGCCCTTATTTTTGTTTCTAAATGACCTTCTCATAAATTTTCTTAAGCCTTTAGCCAATAGAATTAGGTCATCGTTATCCGATTCAGAATCACTATCATCTACGTGATCGGAAGAAGTAGAGACGTATTCATTTGATTTAAAAGCAATAGCTTTACATTGTTTAGATGATTCCGATTTCCGTATGGTGAGTTTATTTTCATACACCTTAAGAGATCCAATTAACTCTTCCATCTTTATTGATTTCGTTTCTTTGCTTTCTTCTATTGCGGTTACTTTAGGGTCCCACTCTGATGGAAGGCTTCGTAAGACTTTCTGTACTTTTTCCTGCATGGTAAAAGCTTTACCAAGAGACTCAAGAGAATTATAGATGTTAGTCAAACGAAGATCCATATCAACAATAGATTCATTAGGCAATAGTTTAAACGACTCAAGTGTGGACATAAGCATGTTTATCTTAGACTCTTTTACTTGACTCGTGCCTTCGTGTTTCATTTCAAGTATCCTCCACATTTCTTGTGCATTTGAACAGTTTGAGACATAACTAGACTCACTTTTACTTAATCCATTCAAGAGCAATTGCATAGCCCTAGCATTCATGCTAAGTTTCTTTTTATCATCACTAGTGTATTCTTGTCTAGGTTTGACAACTTCTAGTGTGACTCCGTCTACGGTAGATAACTTAGAAGGGACAAAAGGACCATCTTCTATAATCGACCAAAGATCAAAAACTATAGCCATAAGAAAAATCTTAATTCTTAGTTTCCATTGAATAAACGACTCACCGTCAAAAAGAGGAGGCATTTGGCTCGACATACCTTCTTGCTCGGTTTTGAGATTTGTGGTTGCCATCTCACTGAACCGTTGGATCCTTTGTAGTGAGTGTTCCTGCGCTTTGATACCACTTGTAGGATCTGCAAGGCACCACTAGAAGGGGGTTGAATAGTTGGTGCGGAAAGTGTGGTTTTTAAAATTTGTTTTAATCCAAACAACTCAACTTCTGAAAGCAGATTCTGTTTTCAGGACCAGTTTTAAAATGTTTTTAAAACTAGGTTGTAGGTCTTCAAAAATTCTGAAATTTGGAGAGAACTTAGCCTCAGATGTTATGAGTGTATCCTAAAAATTTCAAATTTAAATTCAACCTTTAACCCCATCAAAAATCGTTGGTGGTCAGATTGCACGAATCTGCCAGAAACAGTAGACTGTTTTGAAAAATTTATTCCTATTTGTTCTTAACACCAATTGCTCTGAAATTTTAACCACTAACCCCTTATATATTTTATTTGAATGGGTTGAAACAGTTTTGAAAAATGCTTTCAGGAAGTTAGTCAAATACACTCAAAGTCTCAACCTTTGCAAGTCTGAAAATCAGACTGCACTAATCTCAGAACTTTGGATGTTTGAGTGACTTATACTTATCCAAAAGGGTTGAAACTTGTGCCATAAGACGTGTGGCTAATTTTCGTGATTTTTGAAAATCGTTCACTATTTTTACGAACATAAACAAAAAGACTAAACAGCGCAGAAACAGAATATAAGTGCAGAAAGTAAATGGCACCGAGAATTTTATACTGGTTTGGTTATAAACAACCTACTCCAGTCTTCGAGGAACACCTTCCTCGGTTCACACTAGTCACACACACGCAATACACCTTACCACAGGGTTGATGGAGTTACACACCAACTCTAACCCTTTACAAACCTTGTACGACGAATACAATTCGCACGAACACCACCACCTTGCAAGATTGAAGATTGATCACACCTTGATCAATCTTTTACAAAGATAAAGAGTATGTGGTGGTCTATTACAAGCCTATTCAAAGATAAGAATATAAGTACAATAGGCTTTCAAGTAGAAGAAAGAAAGAGAGTGTAGAAGAAGAGAGGTGCTTGGCGTTTTTGATCTCAAGATTGTAATGCTTGTTCTTGTCTTTTGTTTTTGCTCATCTTCTTTCCTTTTAAGCTTGAATGGCCGTCCCCTATAGTTGCCTTCCCCTCTTGAAAATTATCTTCTAAGCCCTTGGAAGAATGTATGGCATCAATGTGACATGATCTTGCTTACTTGGCACCTTCTTATTGGATGATCATTTAACCTTTGCTTACTTGGCACTTCATGATTGGTTGAATGTTGTCATCTCTTGATGACTAGGATACTCTTAGAAAACCACTTAAAACATGTGCCAAAATCATCATAAAATAGTTGCTATAAGTCACATAATAAATTCCATACATTTTGCAAGATAATTTGTCAACATTTCCATGCTAGAATTCGCCCACCATTATTCTCCACATGCTGAAATTTTCAGCATGTGTGATATCCAAGACAAGTTCAAATTATTGCCATGTATGTGTAGATTATTCTCTTGAAAATAAAAAAAAATCAAATATGCTTAAATTTGGAGACAAAAATCGGCCATAACCACTACTTGACATGCTGAAATTTCAGCATGTGTTACTTAGTGAGATAATTCAAATAACTTCCAAATTTCCATTGATTTTTCTTTTAAACTAAATCACCAATTAGTAGCAAATATTCTTATCAAATTGGAAGTGAATTTTGGACACCAACAAAGCCTAGAAAACGTTCAAGATACATTCCACACATGCTGAAAAATTTCAGCATGTGTGATATTCAAGATATCACAATTTATGGCTTGGTATTTTATTCAAATTACTTCCATTTCTTGCTCCAATTTACTACATGTTTCAATACACCAATTATATGCTCATTAATCTCCAAAAATCGGCCAGCTTTAATTCTACATGATGAAATTTTCAGCATGTGTTTCAAATGAGACAAAGTTTGAAACCTTACCTTTTGTAGCTTCTTTCTTTAAATCATCAACATTGTATGATTGATTCTTGACCAATCAATATGCCAAAAAGGCTCCACATATGCTCCATCTCAGCTGTAGGTGGCGTGTATACATGTATATGCATGTGCTGAATTTTATTTTTGCTAACTTTGTAAAATAGTGCACATTTAATAATACACACATGTTATATTCCAATCAGCCCTTAATTTAATTTTCTAGAACACTTTAAGATGTATGACATATGTAAAAAGTGTCTAGATACGTGTCGTATGATGTTCCAAAAATGTTCCATGTGTTGTGTACGAAGAAAACCGAATGTTCGATATTTATCGATTACCCAATTTTTCTCTAATTAAATTGCAACTTTTTGCACATGTTATATATATATATATATATATTATGTTACACATAATATATATAATATAAACTTTAATTCTCAGCACTTAGCTGGTCTAAAGTGACGCCATTAACATGTGACAAAATTAAAATTGGAATCTCCACAATTTGGCCTTAATGTGGGGTGATTTGTGTGTGCCAACATGGAACGATTTTATGGATGAAAATATCATCATAGCCACGAAATTAATAATGAATTTTGAGGTGTAGGGGCTGGCCAATCTATTTATGGCAAGTACGTGACACGTTGGCGAAGTTTCGGTATTCGCCCAATGCGACAATTTTTGGTTTAGAACCTTTGAACATGTCGTATTTAATTTGTCAACACCATGACTTATATCAAATGATATAAGACCTGAATATACTCATAAATATGAGTTAAGTATAGTGGTGTGACGTTAACGTACGTACGTAAGATATATAACGTGTCGGTAGTACGTTGGAATACATGTGTATGTGCCTTTTTCAAAAAAATCTGAAAATATATTTATATATATATGTGTATGGCGTGTAAAATAAATGAGGAGAGGAGGAGGAGACTTTTCTTTCTTAGCCTTGTTGCCTTTGTGCCTTTTCCAAATGTAGCTTCCTTTAATGAACTACTTAGTTTAATTAACTAAGTACTTCACTTAATGAACTACTTTAGTTCATTAATGGTGGCACCTGAAAATAGTATAAACACAACAAATGTTTGCCATATGACGTAAGCTTTAACGCTTCATGGCTCGTTAGTACGGCAACATTATATATGAACTAAATAAGGCTAGTAATAAGCAATGTATCATGCACAGGTTTGTACACGTTTATATCATGCACACGTTTTATGTCATGCTCATTTAAATCACATATTTTGAAATCAGTCAAACCCCTTTTTCTCTACATTCCATACCCCGGTCGTCAGTCTATAATGCACTTATATATACGGTCATCAGCAACCCTCTAAAATCGGTTCTTAGGTGTACTACTATCTTTTTAACCTAACTTCTTGTTCACAAGGCTCATTTCTTAAACCGTATGTATTTTTGGAATACAGTTTACTCTAGTAAAATCCAATTTAATCTTCACTAGCATCCCGCAAGATGATCCAGTTCTTATAGGGTTCGATCTTAACTTAATATTCCATAATTAGAACTCAGACACTTCCACTTTGTACCACTTGTTGTGTATCATTCAACTTATATAATTGTAATATACAATTCCGAATTCTTAAACTCGTCATATATGATTCATCCCCCTAGATAATTAACCAAACTAATATCCTTTAAGCACGCTAGTATGGTACCCGTTACCTTTTCTTGACACAAAACCAAATCCTCAAAATCAATTCTTATATACTCACGAACTAGCTCTATGATCATGTTCTTAATTCCTCAGAGATATCATAAAAAGCTTAGTATACGAAATATATGTATGTACGTGTTTTTCTTAAACAAAAATGGAACTTATGTGTCCATAATTTGAAATATAACGTTAGTTGCTTAAAATAGTATCATCCCTATTTTTGTAACACAAGAGTCAAAGTAGTATATACTGGTTTTCACAAAGTGATGTGTCAAATGACCTCTTATAAAAATAATGATATAACTTTTTTACAAAAGTAGTTATGTAAAATCCCATTAAAACAGTTGAAATGTTAATAATGTAAGGTTTTATAAATCGATTTGACTACGGTATCTTTCGTTCTCTAAAAGAGGTATAATTTTGAAAGCTACTTTTTTGGCTTCACAAAAGTCAAGTAAGTTCGTCACAAGCGGATAAATAACTTTGAAAACAGTTTAATATATAAAATGCTTGCGATATCGATATTCGGCAAGTAAAATTAATTTTTGACAAAATAGTTATCATTAATGAAGATTGAAAAATAATACAAGAAATATATATGCACCTCATTTTTTAAAACATCAACATCTCAAAAGTTTTTTCCCTTTTAAGGTCGTCAAATAATTGAAATTTTATCATGTTAATATACAAGTACAGAAAAGAATTTAGCCTTGTAAAGTTTAGTAGTCTAAAAAATGAGACTCAATAAAGTATTTTCGGTAACTAAATTTTTTTTGAAGTCCCTGTAAAGTATAGGTATACCTTGGTGTACGTGCTTATATGAAATCTTTATATGCTTGAAAAATATATCAGTCTAATATTTTGTATAATTCTATATGCCATCCTCTTTTTTGAATGAGGTCTCCTATGTTCAGGTTCTTCCACGTCGGACTTTTGTCAATCTCATGATAAAATCTTTAACTTAAATTGTTTCATCCTAGCATGACACAGTGAATATTGATCGACTTAAGGTATTCTATTTTACCATACTTCCGAGCGCCACGCTGATCCACCATAATTCTTTATTTGGTTATTTCAACCGCTAATTTTTAACCTAGTTAAATCCCATATAAAAAGCAATCACTACTTGTTCATGCCTACTTTATTTCAATTCAAGCCTACTAGATTCAAACAAAGTAACTCAATGTTTTCAGAAATCAACACTTAACTAAAGATTCTATGACAAAATTATCATTCCAAGTCACATACTATAGTCGATTCTCGCATGTTGCTATCGATCAGTACCTCTAATAAGACTACTATCGCCGACCTATTTTGATAACACTACATTCAACAGCTTAACCCTAGAATATAAATTCCTTCGTATGATATCTCTCACTTGACTCTACTGATTATAATGCTTATAAATCATTACTTAGTTTCTATCATTATACTAGAAATCGTCTCTTAGTAACTATCGTACTACTGTAATTCATTTCTTAGTAACTACGGTCCCAACTTAGACCTAAGCCCGCTCTATTGCTACCGTCCAAGTAGGGGCATGAGACCACTTTGCTTTATCCTAATGGTACCGCGTCCCATGCTGCTGTCATAGTGAAGCAGCCAAAGTTACCGCCTGACTTATTCCATTTGATGTGTCAACTAACGTCCGCAGTAGGGTATTCTGATTAACATTGTAACTCATACAATTTAATTATATAGTATTCTACCAGGGTTACTAAGATCACAGTTAAAGGTTTATGATCAAAACTTTGGGCAATTGAGTACAATCGTATGGTATACCCTAGGTATATGTACTCATTAACCGATCGGCTTCTTAAATTTTGGATCATAACTTATTTCTAGGATCGTTCTTAGTATCACCATTTCTTAAGTTTAAGATCATGTCTTATTTCTAAAATCATGCTTAGTATATAATCAACGCTTATGACTACATTCAGTACTTATCAAGGTCAACTCTTAATCGAAATCATTACTTAGGTCTAAGATCATGACTTAGGGCAAAATCATTGCTTAATTTTTACAATCATGTCCCAAACCTATGTTTCCACTGTGGTTTTAGAGCCATGCTCTTAAGAATCGCACGGTCGGACTTGTAGTAGTTCTTGAACTCATCATGAAATTGGGTCCAAGTGATTGGCGGTGTCAGTCGTGCTGGGCCACCACTCTTTCGCATCTCCTTGTAGAAGAATCTCAGGCCCGACTGTAGTGGTGGTGGAGGCGGTGTCGTGCCTGCGATTTCAGTAGCTAGTGCTTTTGTGTTAAGGTATTAGTCATTGTGACTATAGCATCTACAAGTGTTTGAGGAATAGCCCCCTGATTCCGGTGGTTATCGCCACCTATTGGGTGAATGCAAAAGTTTAGAGGTAAAGCGGTAATTAAATAAAGAAAACAAAAGAACACTCTCACACCCTTTAACTTAATCATAACTTAAGTTTAAGATCATCTCTTAAGTCTACTTTATTCATTAGGGTTGAAATCGTCATTTCTAGAAAAAGATCAGAGCTTCTGTCTAAGTGAGCTAGTTAATCCTGCGATTCCGAGGCGGATCTGATGCCTCGACTTTGATACCACCCGTAGCGTCCCGCTTCTGAGCCCTAACTTCGGGAACATTGCACTTACCGTAGTCTACTACAAGAAGTACAAGGGGTCGTTCGAACTTGTTACACGTCAAAAATAACGTAGAAATTTTCTGTGGAAACGATCATTAAAAATTCACAGTCAATTTATAAATAACCTCAGTACGGAAATAAATGAAATGTTTAGGGCTGATGAAACCCAATACATCAAATGAAGTCGAACAGTCTGGTATAAGCGAAATAAATAGGAAATCCATCAAGTCCCCAAATGTCTTGCAAAGCTCACTAGCCCCAGCTAGCGCAATCTGACTCGTCCTCTACGAAGATAAAATCGTACTTAGGCTCACCAATGGAAGGAATAGTAAGGGGTGAATGATTTGGAATCACCCGTAGGTTACCCGTCTTTTCCCAAAAAGGAAATATACATACAAATAATATATAGACACATAAGGAAAATAACACCTACCTGATCCGATGGCAAAGTAAGCACAGAATAGACAAATATACTATCTCACATATCCACTGCGCAATTTTCAACTTCATGATGCATGCTCTTTCACACTACCGCGTCACACGAACAACACGTAGGCATAGAGTAAATATGTGTGTAAAGTAAGTCACTCCACATAATAATGCAGAACTTCATGATGCATGCCCATTCTTCTACGTGTCACACGCAACAAAGGTCATGTCATGCGATATGTCCATATCTCTACCGTACAATGCATGAGCCCGAGACTTAACTGGGTGATACTGTAGCTCTTGACTACAGTCCACCATTCCAGAGTACTATTGTAGCTCTTGACTACAGTCCACCCTGGAATTCCTGAGTGCTACTGTAGCTCTTGACTACAGCCAACCATTACTAAGTGCTACTGTAGCTCATGATTACAACCGACTTTTTCCGAATGCCACTATATACGTCTCTTAGACAAAACAATGCACGTGCCATGAATGCAATGCAAATTTTGCTTTCCGGACTTACGTTGCGTCATTCCTGATTTTTCCATATTTTTCACATTTTTCCCGAATTTATTTTCCACTTCCTGAATTTATTTCTCATCCGATTCATTTACTTTAATTATTGGAAATGTCGTGAAAATATTATTTGCCATCACTTCTATTTTTCCTATCTTATATTAATTTTTCTGTGAGTTTATACTATTTTCTCCAAATTTTTACTTATAATTTACTATTTAGTATATTTAGTTAAATCAATCATAAATTTATAAATTTAACAGAAAAAACTTTATTTTCACCATTTTATATTTTCTAAAATTAATTATTAATTTTTGAAATTAATTTCTAATTTTTTGGACTTTTAATATATTTCTACTAATTATTATTTTATTATTTCATATTTATTATATTATGAAATTAATTTATTAATTTCTTTTTTTTCGAATCTGGCCCCTTTGTTTCTGTCAGGCCCACGGCACGGCCCAATACCCGGCCCGCCAGCCGCGACCATCTTTTCCATTTTCTCTTTTTTTATTAACTGCAATCCAGTCCAAATCTGCAGAACAGCCCATACCAGGCGGCCTGGTCCAGCCCGCCTTCAGGCGGGTCAGAAGTCTAGGTCAGCCTTTCCCCTGACCTGGATTTTCCCTTTTTCTTTTTTTAAATTCTATTTTTCTTTTAACCTCAATAAAATCTTCAATTTAACTCAAAATTGACCCAAACCAATTTCATTTGACCCCGTTTAACGCCATGCACACAATACACCTGAGCACTACTTGCGTGACCTTGCACGCGCTGCCTAAGGGCCACGCATAGGCCTCACGCACCTCCCCTGAACGCGTGCGTCTTCACCTGTTTTTCAATTTCTAGATTATTTCTAGCCTAATTGTCGGGCTATGTGACCTATTTCTAAGGCTATTCTTGCAATTTTACATTTTACTATGTAAAATTCATTCTTTTAGTTTTTTTCGGATCACACGATCATCACCATGGCACGCACACATACTCGTACTCATATGAATAACATAAGAAAATATGCATATAAAATCATATACAAAGTAAGCATGATCCAACACATGAAGTGCGGGCAATCCGAGAAGAAGGGAAGGTAACCTACCTTTTCAGACGAATAATTTTCCTACGTGATACTTTTTTCTTCCTGCTTCTCTTGCTGGCCGATTGCTCCTATTGGGTGTAAGAAGGTGGCCGAATTTTTTTATATATATGTGGTATATATGCAACACCCCAATTAATACATATATAAATATATATTGAATATTTGATAAAATCTCTCCTTCACCTTGAAGGATGTGGCTGCCGAGTTGTGTTGCTGAGGGAGAGAAGAAAAACAGCGGCTGTTAGGGGGGATTGGAGGGGGCGGCAGCCGTTTGGGGGGAGAAAAGAAGAATGAGGTTTGAGGTTTTGGTTTAGGTTCAGAAGATATATATAGATAATTTGAAAATTTCCTATTAGGTTTCGGAAAATAATTATAAGGTAAGATCCCATTTAAATTCATATCCTACTATTCATAAGTTCGTCCAAATATTGTGGGATATCCATTATCTATATTTTCCTACTCCTTACAAATACTTTATGGAAATCATTAAGTTTATCCTTATATACTTTTCTTTTCTTTTCTTTCCTTTTTTTCCTCTCCTTTTTTTCCTTTCACCCATGAGGGCAGGTTGCAACATTTCTCCCCCTTTACAAAAAGTTTCGCCCTTGAAATTTGTGTGCTAAGTAATCAACAACTTAGTATAGTTCTGCTTGATCCATTCACTTAGATAATGACCGTACTAAATATCCATTGTGTATTCTGATGTGTTAACCATTACACGTCCTCGGCATAGGATTCAATCGTCAAAGTTCTAAATCCTTTTCTCTTCGCTAATTAAAATCATAACCTAATCTTTTATAACTATAAAGTCAACTTAAAGGTATTGTCACCATACTGGGAGTTCTATACCCCGGTCGTCAGTCTATAACGCATTTATATATACAGTCATGAGCAACTCTCTAAAATCAGTTCTTAGGTGTACTACAATTTTTTTAACCTAACTTCTTGTTCAGAAGACTCATTTCTTAAACTCTACGTATTTTCGAAATACGGTTTACTCTAGTACGATTCTATTTAATTTTCACTAGCATCCCACAAGATGATCCAGTTCTTATAGGGTTCGATCCTTAACTTAATTTTCCATAATTAGAACTCAGAAACTTCGACTTGTACCACTTGTCGTGTATCATTCAACTTATATGATTGTAATCTATAATTCTGAATTCTTAAACTCGTCCAAAGTTTAGGGGTAAAATAGTAATTAAATAAAGAAAACAAAAGAACACTCTCACACCCTTTAACTTAATCATAACTTAAGTCTAAGATCATCTCTTAAGTCTTCTTTATTCATTAGGGTTAAAATCATCATTTCAAGAAAAAGATCAGAGCTTCTGTCTAAGTGAGCTAGTTAATCCTGCATTTCCGAGGCGGATCTGGTGCCTCGACTCTGATACCACCTGCAGCGTCCCGCTTCCAAGCCGTACCTTTGGGAACAGTGCAACTGCCGTAGTCTACTACGAGAACTACAAGGCATCGTTCGAACTTGTTACACATTAAACTCGTGGTTGCGCCTAGTAACGTTGTCAGGCCAAGTGGTAAAGCCCTGGTAGCAGAGTCACCAGCATTGCTCCTGGAATCTCCTTCCAGGCAGCAAACTGTCAAAAAGATGAAAGTCGCAGGGACCGCGACCCTATGCCAAAGGGGCCACATGCTACGAGGGTTGCAAGGGATCGTCAGAAGCTGGAAAACATTCTTTTTGAAAAATTTTAATGACATGGAGTCTCCCAAGTGGTTGCATCTAAGGACTTCATAAGATTATAAATATTCAAATTTCTTTAGATTTTAATATCTACATTTAATCTTTTATTTAGTTTTAGTTCTTAGACTTTATATTTCTCTATCC
Source organism: Eustoma russellianum (assembly GCA_036186865.1). Lineage (NCBI taxonomy): Eukaryota > Viridiplantae > Streptophyta > Magnoliopsida > Gentianales > Gentianaceae > Eustoma > Eustoma russellianum. The sequence continues at coordinate 15,225,087 of AP025064.1, read as the reverse complement.
TTGGGTCTCATTGAAATCAAACTCTTTATCCTTTGGGATAGAGATATTGTTTGCCTACCGCTCATCCTCCCCAGACCCTAGCGATGACTTTTGCTGTCGTTGGGATATACTGTGTATGATTAATGATGATTGATGATAATGACTTTATATTTCTCTATAGACTTTGATATATTCCTTCTTCTTCTTCTTCTTTTGTTTTCTCTTTAGCTCTAGATTAGAATTCCCTACTGATTGTTCTTAGAATTTGGCTTTTATTTCAATAAATATGGAAGACACCCATGTTTTGAACAACAGTTGTGTGTATTTCTATATTTGAAAGTGTATGCGTTGGAATATTCAAATAAACCTGTCTTTTTTTCTTTTGTTCGAGAGGAACATTTTTTGATTCAACTGAACGTGCCTTCTGTGAGTTGTTTGTTCTTTTGCATGCTTTGGATGATCAATGCATTTTAATAGCATCGGAGAGTGTCATGTGTCCTTCCTGCTTGTGCATGACCGCTATGTAGTGTCACGTGTTGAGTTGCATGGCTAAGTTACTGGCGTGTCAGGAGTCTGCTTGAGCTGCTTGTGCCAAGCTGACAAAAGAGGCGCTGGATGCCGGGTCCATGGTCGACTTGTTAGGCATGGGTGAGGTGCCTGCTGTTGCCAAGGTGACAGCTGCAGTCGAGGCAAGGACAATAGTTGAGTGACCAGCTGAGGCTGACTTGACTGGCCTTCGACGCCTCTGTACGAGAAAGGTTAATGTTGACATGAGATTCAAGTCACCAAGGGGGCATCCTATGTCCCTTGGCTGCACCCACTTGATTGAGTATTCATGCCTGTGTGACTGACGTGAATCCTAGACGACCTGCGCCCTTGTAAGGATCGGATGACGTTGACTATAACGGATCTGATTGATTATACTTGTCGTTTTTTGGTGTGATAGTTTTGTCTGCATCAATACATATACAAATTACACACACACACACAGATATATATATATA